>OX243798.1:805000-1062500 GCA_945859595.2 Megachile willughbiella
AGAGACAGAGACTGAGACAGAGACAGGGACAGAGACAGAGACAGAGACAGTGACAGAGACAGAGACAGGGACAGAGACAGAGACAGAGACAGAGACAGAGACAGAGACAGAGACAGAGACAGAGACGGAGACAAAGACCGAGACAGAGGCAGAGACACAGACAGAGACAGAGACAGAGACAAAGGCAGAGAGAGAGACAGAGACAGAGACAGAGGCAGAGACAGACACAGAGACGGAGGCAGAGACAGAGACAGAGACAGAGACAGAGACTGAGACAGAGACAGAGACATAGAGACATAGGCACGGAGGCAGAGATGCAGAGACAGAGACAAAGAGGCAGAGGCAGAGACATACAGACAGAGACCCAGAGACAGAGACAGAGACACAGACGGAGACAGAGACGGAGGCAGAGACAGAGACAGAGGCAGAGACAGAGCCAGGGACAGAGACGGAGAAAGAGACAGAGGAAGAGACAGCGACAGAGGCAGAGACAGAGACAGAGGCAGTGACAGAGACAGAGACAGAGACAGAGACAGAGACAGAGACAGAGACAGAGACAGAGACTGAGACAGACGCAGGGACTGAGACAGAGGCAGAGACAGAGACAGAGACAGAGATAGAGACAGGGCAGAGACAGAGGCAGAGACAGAGACAGAGGCAGAGACAGAGACAGAGACAGAGACAGAGACAGAGACAGAGACAGAGACAGAGACAGAGAGAGAGACAGAGACAGAGACAGAGACAGAGACAGAGACAGAGACAGAGACAGAGACGGAGACAGAGACAGAGACAGAGACAGAGACAGAGACGGAGACAAAGACCGAGACAGACGCAGGGACTGAGACAGAGGCCGAGACAGCGACAGAGACAGAGATAGAGGCAGAGACAGAGACAGAGACAGAGACAGAGACAGAGACAGAGACAGAGACAGAGACAGAGACAGAGACAGAGACAGAGACAGAGACAGAGACAGAGACAGAGACAGAGACAGAGACAGAGACAGAGACAGAGACAGAGACAGAGACAGAGACAGAGACAGAGACAGAGACAGAGACAGAGACAGAGACAGAGACAGAGACAGAGACAGAGACAGAGGCAGAGGCAGAGACAGAGACAGAGACAGAGACAGAGACGGAGGCAGAGACAGAGACAGAGACAGAGACAGAGACAGAGACAGAGACAGAGACGGAGGCAGAGACAGAGACAGAGAGAGAGACAGAGACAGAGACAGAGACAGAGACAGAGACAGAGACAGAGACAGAGAGAGAGACAGAGAGAGAGACAGAGACAGAGACAGAGGCAGAGACAGAGACAGAGACAGAGACGGAGACAGAGACAGAGACAGAGACAGAGACAGAGACGGAGACAAAGACCGAGACAGACGCAGGGACTGAGACAGAGGCAGAGACAGCGACAGAGACAGAGATAGAGGCAGAGACAGAGACAGAGACAGAGACAGAGACAGAGACAGAGACAGAGACAGAGACAGAGACAGAGACAGAGACAGAGACAGAGACAGAGACAGAGACAGAGACAGAGACAGAGACAGAGACAGAGACAGAGACAGAGACAGAGGAAGAGGCAGCGACAGAGGAAGAGACAGAGACAGAGACAGAGACAGAGACAGAGACAGAGACAAAGAGGCAGAGGCAGAGACATACAGACAGAGACTCAGAGACAGAGACAGAGACACAGACGGAGACAGAGACGGAGGCAGAGACAGAGACAGAGGCAGAGACAGAGCCAGGGACAGAGACGGAGAAAGAGACAGAGGAAGAGACAGCGACAGAGGCAGAGACAGAGACAGAGGCAGTGACAGAGACAGAGACAGAGACAGAGACAGAGACAGAGACAGAGACAGACACAGAGACCGAGACAGAGACAGAGACAGAGACAGAGACAGAGACAGAGACAGAGACAGAGACAGAGACAGAGACAGAGACAGAGACAGAGACAGAGACAGAGACAGAGACAGAGACAGAGACAGAGACAGAGACAGAGACAGGGACAGAGGCAGAGACAGAGACAGAGACAGAGACAGAGACGGAGACAGAGACAGAGACTGAGACAGAGACAGGGACAGAGACAGAGACAGAGACAGTGACAGAGACAGAGACAGGGACAGAGACAGAGACAGAGACAGAGACAGAGACAGAGACAGAGACAGAGACAGAGACGGAGACAAAGACCGAGACAGAGGCAGAGACACAGACAGAGACAGAGACAGAGACAAAGGCAGAGAGAGAGACAGAGACAGAGACAGAGGCAGAGACAGACACAGAGACGGAGGCAGAGACAGAGACAGAGACAGAGACAGAGACTGAGACAGAGACAGAGACATAGAGACATAGGCACGGAGGCAGAGATGCAGAGACAGAGACAAAGAGGCAGAGGCAGAGACATACAGACAGAGACCCAGAGACAGAGACAGAGACACAGACGGAGACAGAGACGGAGGCAGAGACAGAGACAGAGGCAGAGACAGAGCCAGGGACAGAGACGGAGAAAGAGACAGAGGAAGAGACAGCGACAGAGGCAGAGACAGAGACAGAGGCAGTGACAGAGACAGAGACAGAGACAGAGACAGAGACAGAGACAGAGACAGAGACAGAGACTGAGACAGACGCAGGGACTGAGACAGAGGCAGAGACAGAGACAGAGACAGAGATAGAGACAGGGCAGAGACAGAGGCAGAGACAGAGACAGAGGCAGAGACAGAGACAGAGACAGAGACAGAGACAGAGACAGAGACAGAGACAGAGACAGAGAGAGAGACAGAGACAGAGACAGAGACAGAGACAGAGACAGAGACAGAGACAGAGACGGAGACAGAGACAGAGACAGAGACAGAGACAGAGACGGAGACAAAGACCGAGACAGACGCAGGGACTGAGACAGAGGCAGAGACAGCGACAGAGACAGAGATAGAGGCAGAGACAGAGACAGAGACAGAGACAGAGACAGAGACAGAGACAGAGACAGAGACAGAGACAGAGACAGAGACAGAGACAGAGACAGAGACAGAGACAGAGACAGAGACAGAGACAGAGACAGAGACAGAGACAGAGACAGAGACAGAGACAGAGACAGAGACAGAGACAGAGACAGAGACAGAGGCAGAGGCAGAGACAGAGACAGAGACAGAGACAGAGACGGAGGCAGAGACAGAGACAGAGACAGAGACAGAGACAGAGACAGAGACAGAGACGGAGGCAGAGACAGAGACAGAGAGAGAGACAGAGACAGAGACAGAGACAGAGACAGAGACAGAGACAGAGACAGAGAGAGAGACAGAGAGAGAGACAGAGACAGAGACAGAGGCAGAGACAGAGACAGAGACAGAGACGGAGACAGAGACAGAGACAGAGACAGAGACAGAGACGGAGACAAAGACCGAGACAGACGCAGGGACTGAGACAGAGGCAGAGACAGCGACAGAGACAGAGATAGAGGCAGAGACAGAGACAGAGACAGAGACAGAGACAGAGACAGAGACAGAGACAGAGACAGAGACAGAGACAGAGACAGAGACAGAGACAGAGACAGAGACAGAGACAGAGACAGAGACAGAGACAGAGACAGAGGAAGAGGCAGCGACAGAGGAAGAGACAGAGACAGAGACAGAGACAGAGACAGAGGCAGAGACAGAGACAGAGACAGAGACAGAGACAGAGACAGAGACAGAGACAGAGACAGAGAGAGAGACAGAGACAGAGACAGAGACAGAGACAGAGACAGAGACAGAGACAGAGACGGAGACAGAGACAGAGACAGAGACAGAGACAGAGACGGAGACAAAGACCGAGACAGACGCAGGGACTGAGACAGAGGCAGAGACAGCGACAGAGACAGAGATAGAGGCAGAGACAGAGACAGAGACAGAGACAGAGACAGAGACAGAGACAGAGACAGAGACAGAGACAGAGACAGAGACAGAGACAGAGACAGAGACAGAGACAGAGACAGAGGCAGAGGCAGAGACAGAGACAGAGACAGAGACAGAGACGGAGGCAGAGACAGAGACAGAGACAGAGACAGAGACAGAGACAGAGACAGAGACGGAGGCAGAGACAGAGACAGAGAGAGAGACAGAGACAGAGACAGAGACAGAGACAGAGACAGAGACAGAGACAGAGAGAGAGACAGAGAGAGAGACAGAGACAGAGACAGAGGCAGAGACAGAGACAGAGACAGAGACGGAGACAGAGACAGAGACAGAGACAGAGACAGAGACGGAGACAAAGACCGAGACAGACGCAGGGACTGAGACAGAGGCAGAGACAGCGACAGAGACAGAGATAGAGGCAGAGACAGAGACAGAGACAGAGACAGAGACAGAGACAGAGACAGAGACAGAGACAGAGACAGAGACAGAGACAGAGACAGAGACAGAGACAGAGACAGAGACAGAGACAGAGACAGAGACAGAGACAGAGACAGAGACAGAGACAGAGGAAGAGGCAGCGACAGAGGAAGAGACAGAGACAGAGACAGAGACAGAGACAGAGACAGAGACAAAGAGGCAGAGGCAGAGACATACAGACAGAGACTCAGAGACAGAGACAGAGACACAGACGGAGACAGAGACGGAGGCAGAGACAGAGACAGAGACAGAGACAGAGACAGAGACAGAGACAGAGACAGAGACAGAGACAGAGACAGAGACAGAGGCAGAGGCAGAGACAGAGACAGAGACAGAGACAGAGACGGAGGCAGAGACAGAGACAGAGACAGAGACAGAGACAGAGACAGAGACAGAGACGGAGGCAGAGACAGAGACAGAGAGAGAGACAGAGACAGAGACAGAGACAGAGACAGAGACAGAGACAGAGACAGAGACAGAGACAGAGACAGAGACAGAGACAGGGACAGAGGCAGAGACAGAGACAGAGACAGAGACAGAGACGGAGACAGAGACAGAGACTGAGACAGAGACAGGGACAGAGACAGAGACAGAGACAGTGACAGAGACAGAGACAGGGACAGAGACAGAGACAGAGACAGAGACAGAGACAGAGACAGAGACAGAGACAGAGACAGAGACAGAGACAGAGACAGAGACAGAGACAGAGACAGAGACGGAGACAAAGACCGAGACAGAGGCAGAGACACAGACAGAGACAGAGACAGAGACAAAGGCAGAGAGAGAGACAGAGACAGAGACAGAGGCAGAGACAGACACAGAGACGGAGGCAGAGACAGAGACAGAGACAGAGACAGAGACTGAGACAGAGACAGAGACATAGAGACATAGGCACGGAGGCAGAGATGCAGAGACAGAGACAAAGAGGCAGAGGCAGAGACATACAGACAGAGACCCAGAGACAGAGACAGAGACACAGACGGAGACAGAGACGGAGGCAGAGACAGAGACAGAGGCAGAGACAGAGCCAGGGACAGAGACGGAGAAAGAGACAGAGGAAGAGACAGCGACAGAGGCAGAGACAGAGACAGAGGCAGTGACAGAGACAGAGACAGAGACAGAGACAGAGACAGAGACAGAGACAGAGACAGAGACTGAGACAGACGCAGGGACTGAGACAGAGGCAGAGACAGAGACAGAGACAGAGATAGAGACAGGGCAGAGACAGAGGCAGAGACAGAGACAGAGGCAGAGACAGAGACAGAGACAGAGACAGAGACAGAGACAGAGACAGAGACAGAGACAGAGAGAGAGACAGAGACAGAGACAGAGACAGAGACAGAGACAGAGACAGAGACAGAGACGGAGACAGAGACAGAGACAGAGACAGAGACAGAGACGGAGACAAAGACCGAGACAGACGCAGGGACTGAGACAGAGGCCGAGACAGCGACAGAGACAGAGATAGAGGCAGAGACAGAGACAGAGACAGAGACAGAGACAGAGACAGAGACAGAGACAGAGACAGAGACAGAGACAGAGACAGAGACAGAGACAGAGACAGAGACAGAGACAGAGACAGAGACAGAGACAGAGACAGAGACAGAGACAGAGACAGAGACAGAGACAGAGACAGAGACAGAGACAGAGACAGAGACAGAGACAGAGACAGAGACAGAGGCAGAGGCAGAGACAGAGACAGAGACAGAGACAGAGACGGAGGCAGAGACAGAGACAGAGACAGAGACAGAGACAGAGACAGAGACAGAGACGGAGGCAGAGACAGAGACAGAGAGAGAGACAGAGACAGAGACAGAGACAGAGACAGAGACAGAGACAGAGACAGAGAGAGAGACAGAGAGAGAGACAGAGACAGAGACAGAGGCAGAGACAGAGACAGAGACAGAGACGGAGACAGAGACAGAGACAGAGACAGAGACAGAGACGGAGACAAAGACCGAGACAGACGCAGGGACTGAGACAGAGGCAGAGACAGCGACAGAGACAGAGATAGAGGCAGAGACAGAGACAGAGACAGAGACAGAGACAGAGACAGAGACAGAGACAGAGACAGAGACAGAGACAGAGACAGAGACAGAGACAGAGACAGAGACAGAGACAGAGACAGAGACAGAGACAGAGACAGAGACAGAGACAGAGGAAGAGGCAGCGACAGAGGAAGAGACAGAGACAGAGACAGAGACAGAGACAGAGACAGAGACAAAGAGGCAGAGGCAGAGACATACAGACAGAGACTCAGAGACAGAGACAGAGACACAGACGGAGACAGAGACGGAGGCAGAGACAGAGACAGAGGCAGAGACAGAGCCAGGGACAGAGACGGAGAAAGAGACAGAGGAAGAGACAGCGACAGAGGCAGAGACAGAGACAGAGGCAGTGACAGAGACAGAGACAGAGACAGAGACAGAGACAGAGACAGAGACAGACACAGAGACCGAGACAGAGACAGAGACAGAGACAGAGACAGAGACAGAGACAGAGACAGAGACAGAGACAGAGACAGAGACAGAGACAGAGACAGAGACAGAGACAGAGACAGAGACAGAGACAGAGACAGAGACAGAGACAGGGACAGAGGCAGAGACAGAGACAGAGACAGAGACAGAGACAGAGACGGAGACAGAGACAGAGACTGAGACAGAGACAGGGACAGAGACAGAGACAGAGACAGTGACAGAGACAGAGACAGGGACAGAGACAGAGACAGAGACAGAGACAGAGACAGAGACAGAGACAGAGACAGAGACGGAGACAAAGACCGAGACAGAGGCAGAGACACAGACAGAGACAGAGACAGAGACAAAGGCAGAGAGAGAGACAGAGACAGAGACAGAGGCAGAGACAGACACAGAGACGGAGGCAGAGACAGAGACAGAGACAGAGACAGAGACTGAGACAGAGACAGAGACATAGAGACATAGGCACGGAGGCAGAGATGCAGAGACAGAGACAAAGAGGCAGAGGCAGAGACATACAGACAGAGACCCAGAGACAGAGACAGAGACACAGACGGAGACAGAGACGGAGGCAGAGACAGAGACAGAGGCAGAGACAGAGCCAGGGACAGAGACGGAGAAAGAGACAGAGGAAGAGACAGCGACAGAGGCAGAGACAGAGACAGAGGCAGTGACAGAGACAGAGACAGAGACAGAGACAGAGACAGAGACAGAGACAGAGACAGAGACTGAGACAGACGCAGGGACTGAGACAGAGGCAGAGACAGAGACAGAGACAGAGATAGAGACAGGGCAGAGACAGAGGCAGAGACAGAGACAGAGGCAGAGACAGAGACAGAGACAGAGACAGAGACAGAGACAGAGACAGAGACAGAGACAGAGAGAGAGACAGAGACAGAGACAGAGACAGAGACAGAGACAGAGACAGAGACAGAGACGGAGACAGAGACAGAGACAGAGACAGAGACAGAGACGGAGACAAAGACCGAGACAGACGCAGGGACTGAGACAGAGGCAGAGACAGCGACAGAGACAGAGATAGAGGCAGAGACAGAGACAGAGACAGAGACAGAGACAGAGACAGAGACAGAGACAGAGACAGAGACAGAGACAGAGACAGAGACAGAGACAGAGACAGAGACAGAGACAGAGACAGAGACAGAGACAGAGACAGAGACAGAGACAGAGACAGAGACAGAGACAGAGACAGAGACAGAGACAGAGACAGAGACAGAGGCAGAGGCAGAGACAGAGACAGAGACAGAGACAGAGACGGAGGCAGAGACAGAGACAGAGACAGAGACAGAGACAGAGACAGAGACAGAGACGGAGGCAGAGACAGAGACAGAGAGAGAGACAGAGACAGAGACAGAGACAGAGACAGAGACAGAGACAGAGACAGAGAGAGAGACAGAGAGAGAGACAGAGACAGAGACAGAGGCAGAGACAGAGACAGAGACAGAGACGGAGACAGAGACAGAGACAGAGACAGAGACAGAGACGGAGACAAAGACCGAGACAGACGCAGGGACTGAGACAGAGGCAGAGACAGCGACAGAGACAGAGATAGAGGCAGAGACAGAGACAGAGACAGAGACAGAGACAGAGACAGAGACAGAGACAGAGACAGAGACAGAGACAGAGACAGAGACAGAGACAGAGACAGAGACAGAGACAGAGACAGAGACAGAGACAGAGACAGAGGAAGAGGCAGCGACAGAGGAAGAGACAGAGACAGAGACAGAGACAGAGACAGAGGCAGAGACAGAGACAGAGACAGAGACAGAGACAGAGACAGAGACAGAGACAGAGACAGAGAGAGAGACAGAGACAGAGACAGAGACAGAGACAGAGACAGAGACAGAGACAGAGACGGAGACAGAGACAGAGACAGAGACAGAGACAGAGACGGAGACAAAGACCGAGACAGACGCAGGGACTGAGACAGAGGCAGAGACAGCGACAGAGACAGAGATAGAGGCAGAGACAGAGACAGAGACAGAGACAGAGACAGAGACAGAGACAGAGACAGAGACAGAGACAGAGACAGAGACAGAGACAGAGACAGAGACAGAGACAGAGACAGAGGCAGAGGCAGAGACAGAGACAGAGACAGAGACAGAGACGGAGGCAGAGACAGAGACAGAGACAGAGACAGAGACAGAGACAGAGACAGAGACGGAGGCAGAGACAGAGACAGAGAGAGAGACAGAGACAGAGACAGAGACAGAGACAGAGACAGAGACAGAGACAGAGAGAGAGACAGAGAGAGAGACAGAGACAGAGACAGAGGCAGAGACAGAGACAGAGACAGAGACGGAGACAGAGACAGAGACAGAGACAGAGACAGAGACGGAGACAAAGACCGAGACAGACGCAGGGACTGAGACAGAGGCAGAGACAGCGACAGAGACAGAGATAGAGGCAGAGACAGAGACAGAGACAGAGACAGAGACAGAGACAGAGACAGAGACAGAGACAGAGACAGAGACAGAGACAGAGACAGAGACAGAGACAGAGACAGAGACAGAGACAGAGACAGAGACAGAGACAGAGACAGAGACAGAGACAGAGGAAGAGGCAGCGACAGAGGAAGAGACAGAGACAGAGACAGAGACAGAGACAGAGACAGAGACAAAGAGGCAGAGGCAGAGACATACAGACAGAGACTCAGAGACAGAGACAGAGACACAGACGGAGACAGAGACGGAGGCAGAGACAGAGACAGAGGCAGAGACAGAGCCAGGGACAGAGACGGAGAAAGAGACAGAGGAAGAGACAGCGACAGAGGCAGAGACAGAGACAGAGGCAGTGACAGAGGCAGAGACAGAGACAGAGACAGAGACAGAGACAGAGACAGAGACAGACACAGAGACCGAGACAGAGACAGAGACAGAGACAGAGACAGAGACAGAGACAGAGACAGAGACAGAGACAGAGACAGAGACAGAGACAGAGACAGAGACAGAGACAGAGACAGAGACAGAGACAGGGACAGAGACATAGACAGAGACAGAGACAGAGACAGAGACGGAGACAGAGACAGAGACAGAGACAGAGACAGAGACAGAGACAGACACAGAGACAGAGACAGAGACAGAGACAGAGACAGAGACAGGGACAGAGACAGACACAGAGACAGAGACAGAGACAGAGACAGAGACAGGGACAGAGACAGAGACAGAGACAGAGACAGAGACAGAGACAGAGACAGAGACAGAGACAGAGACAGAGACAGGGACAGAGACAGAGACAGAGACGGAGACAGAGACAGAGACAGAGACGGAGACAAAGACCGTGACAGACGCAGGGACTGAGACAGAGGCAGAGACAGAGACAGAGACAGAGATAGAGACAGGGCAGAGACAGAGGCAGAGACAGAGACAGAGGCAGAGACAGAGACAGAGGCAGAGACAGAGACAGAGACAGAGACAGAGACAGAGACAGAGACAGAGACGGAGACAAAGACCGAGACAGACGCTGGGACTGGGACAGAGGCAGAGACAGCGACAGAGATAGAGATAGAGGCAGACACAGAGACAGAGACAGAGACAGAGACAGAGACAGAGACAGAGACAGAGACAGAGACAGAGACAGAGACAGAGACAGAGACAGAGACAGAGACAGAGACAGAGACAGAGACAGAGACAGAGACAGAGACAGAGACAGAGACAGAGACAGAGAGAGAGACAGAGACAGAGACAGAGACAGAGACAGAGACAGAGGCAGAGACAGAGACAGAGACAGAGACAGAGACAGAGACAGAGACAGAGACAGAGACAGAGAGAGAGACAGAGACAGAGACAGAGGCAGAGACAGAGACAGAGACAGAGACGGAGACAGAGACAGAGACAGAGACAGAGACAGAGACGGAGACAGAGACAGAGACAGAGACAGAGACAGAGACAGAGACAGAGACAGAGACAGAGACAGAGACAGAGACAGAGGAAGAGGCAGCGACAGAGGAAGAGACAGAGACAGAGACAGAGACAGAGACAGAGACAGAGACAAAGAGGCAGAGGCAGAGACATACAGACAGAGACAGAGACAGAAACGGAGACAAAGACCGTGACAGACGCAGGGACTGAGACAGAGGCAGAGACAGAGACAGAGACAGAGATAGAGACAGGGCAGAGACAGAGGCAGCGACAGAGACAGAGGCAGAGACAGAGACAGAGGCAGAGACAGAGACAGAGACAGAGACAGAGACAGAGACAGAGACAGAGACAGAGACAGAGACAGAGACAGAGACAGAGACAGAGACAGAGACAGAGACAGAGACAGGGACAGAGACAGAGACAGAGAGAGAGACAGAGACAGAGACAGAGACAGAGACAGAGACAGAGACAGAGACAGAGACAGAGACGGAGACAGAGACAGAGACAGAGACAGAGACGGAGGCAGTGACAGAGACAGAGACAGAGACAGAGACAGAGACAGACACAGAGACAGAGACTGAGACAGACGCAGGGACTGAGACAGAGGCAGAGACAGAGACAGAGACAGAGATAGAGACAGGGCAGAGACAGAGGCAGAGACAGAGACAGAGGCAGAGACAGAGACAGAGACAGAGACAGAGACAGAGACAGAGACAGAGACAGAGACAGAGACAGAGACAGAGACAGAGACAGAGACAGAGAGAGAGACAGAGACAGAGACAGAGACAGAGACAGAGACAGAGACAGACACAGAGACGGAGGCAGAGACAGAGACAGAGACAGAGACAGAGACTGAGACAGAGAGAGAGACATAGAGACATAGGCACGGAGGCAGAGATGCAGAGACAGAGGCAAAGAGGCAGAGGCAGAGACATACAGACAGAGACCCAGAGACAGAGACAGAGACACAGAGGGAGACAGAGACGGAGGCAGAGACAGAGACAGAGGCAGAGACAGAGCCAGGGACAGAGACGGAGAAAGAGACAGAGGAAGAGACAGCGACAGAGGCAGAGACAGAGACAGAGGCAGTGACAGAGACAGAGACAGAGACAGAGACAGAGACAGAGACAGAGACAGAGACAGAGACTGAGACAGAGACAGAGACAGAGACGGAGACGGAGATAGAGGCAGAGACAGAGATAGAGACAGAGACAGAGACAGAGACATAGAGAGACACAGAGACAGAGACAGAGACAGAGACGGAGACAAAGACCGAGACAGACGCAGGGACTGAGACAGAGGCAGAGGCAGAGACAGAGACAGAGATAGAGACAGGGCGGAGACAGTGGCAGAGACAGAGACAGAGGCAGAGACAGAGACAGAGACAGAGACAGAGACAGAGATAGAGACAGAGAAAGAGACAGAGACAGAGACAGGGACAGAGACAGAGACAGAGACAGAGACAGAGACAGAGACAGAGACAGAGACAGAGACTGAGACAGAGGAAGAGACAGCGACAGAGGAAGAGACGGAGACAGAGGCAAATAGACACAGATTCAGGGAAAGAGACACAGAGACAGAGTCACCGAGACAGAGACACAGAGACAGGGGCAGAGACACAGAGACAGAGACCCAGAGACAGAGACAGAGACAGACACATAAACAGAGACAGAGACAGAGACAGAGATGAAGACGGCGACGGAGACAGAGACAGGGACAGAGCCAGACACAGAAACGGACACAGAGCCAGACACAGAAACGGAGACAGAGACCGAGACATTGACATGGGCAGAGACAGAGACAGAGACGGAGGCAGAGACAGAGACAGAGACAGAGACAGAGACAGAGACAGAGACAGAGACAGAGACAGAGACAGAGACAGAGACAGAGACAGAGACAGAGACAGAGACAGAGACGGAGGCAGAGACAGAGACAGAGACAGAGACAGATACAGAGACAGAGACAGAGACAGAGACAGAGACAGAGACGGAGATAAAGACCGTGACAGAGGCAGAGACACAGACAGAGACAGAGACAGAGACAAAGGCAGAGAGAGAGACAGAGACAGATACAGAGGCAGAGACAGACACAGAGACGGACGCAGAGACAGAGACAGAGACAGAGACAGAGACTGAGACAGAGACAGAGACATAGAGACATAGGCACGGAGGCAGAGATGCAGAGACAGAGACAAAGAGGCAGAGGCAGAGACATACAGACAGAGACCCAGAGACAGAGACAGAGACACAGAGGGAGACAGAGACGGAGGCAGAGACAGAGACAGAGGCAGAGACAGAGCCAGGGACAGAGACGGAGAAAGAGACAGAGGAAGAGACAGCGACAGAGGCAGAGACAGAGACAGAGACAGAGACAGAGACAGAGACAGAGACAGAGGAAGAGACAGAGACAGAGACAGAGACAGAGACAGAGACAGAGACAAAGAGGCAGAGGCAGAGACATACAGACAGAGACTCAGAGACAGAGACAGAGACACAGACGGAGACAGAGACGGAGGCAGAGACAGAGACAGAGGCAGAGACAGAGACAGAGACAGAGACAGAGACAGAGACAGAGACAGAGACAGAGACAGAGACAGAGACAGAGACAGAGACAGAGACAGAGACCGAGACAGAGACAGAGACAGAGACAGAGACAGAGACAGAGACGGAGACAAAGACCGAGACAGACGCAGGGACTGAGACAGAGACAGAGACAGAGACAGAGACAGAGACAGAGACGGAGGCAGAGACAGAGACAGAGAGAGAGACAGAGACAGCGACAGAGGCAGAGACAGAGACAAAGACGGAGACAGAGACAGAGACTGAGACAGAGACAGGGACAGAGACAGAGACAGAGACAGTGACAGAGACAGAGACAGAGACAGAGACAGAGACAGAGACAGAGACAGAGACAGAGACAGAGACAGAGACAGAGACAGAGACAGAGACAGAGACAGAGACGGAGATAAAGACCGTGACAGAGGCAGAGACACAGACAGAGACAGAGACAGAGACAAAGGCAGAGAGAGAGACAGAGACAGAGACAGAGGCAGAGACAGACACAGAGACGGAGGCAGAGACAGAGACAGAGACAGAGACAGAGACTGAGACAGAGACAGAGACATAGAGACATAGGCACGGAGGCAGAGATGCAGAGACAGAGACAAAGAGGCAGAGGCAGAGACATACAGACAGAGACCCAGAGACAGAGACAGAGACACAGACGGAGACAGAGACGGAGGCAGAGACAGAGACAGAGGCAGAGACAGAGCCAGGGACAGAGGCGGAGAAAGAGACAGAGGAAGAGACAGCGACAGAGGCAGAGACAGAGACAGAGGCAGTGACAGAGACAGAGACAGAGACAGAGACAGAGACAGAGACAGAGACAGAGACAGAGACTGAGACAGACGCAGGGACTGAGACAGAGGCAGAGACAGAGACAGAGACAGAGATAGAGACAGGGCAGAGACAGAGGCAGAGACAGAGACAGAGGCAGAGACAGAGACAGAGACAGAGACAGAGACAGAGACAGAGACAGAGACAGAGACAGAGAGAGAGACAGAGACAGAGACAGAGACAGAGACAGAGACAGAGACAGAGACAGAGACGGAGACAGAGACAGAGACAGAGACAGAGACAGAGACGGAGACAAAGACCGAGACAGACGCAGGGACTGAGACAGAGGCAGAGACAGCGACAGAGACAGAGATAGAGGCAGAGACAGAGACAGAGACAGAGACAGAGACAGAGACAGAGACAGAGACAGAGACAGAGACAGAGACAGAGACAGAGACAGAGACAGAGACAGAGACAGAGACAGAGACAGAGACAGAGACAGAGACAGAGACAGAGACAGAGACAGAGACAGAGACAGAGACAGAGACAGAGACAGAGACAGAGACAGAGGCAGAGGCAGAGACAGAGACAGAGACAGAGACAGAGACGGAGGCAGAGACAGAGACAGAGACAGAGACAGAGACAGAGACAGAGACAGAGACGGAGGCAGAGACAGAGACAGAGAGAGAGACAGAGACAGAGACAGAGACAGAGACAGAGACAGAGACAGAGACAGAGACAGAGAGAGAGACAGAGAGAGAGACAGAGACAGAGACAGAGGCAGAGACAGAGACAGAGACAGAGACGGAGACAGAGACAGAGACAGAGACAGAGACAGAGACGGAGACAAAGACCGAGACAGACGCAGGGACTGAGACAGAGGCAGAGACAGCGACAGAGACAGAGATAGAGGCAGAGACAGAGACAGAGACAGAGACAGAGACAGAGACAGAGACAGAGACAGAGACAGAGACAGAGACAGAGACAGAGACAGAGACAGAGACAGAGACAGAGACAGAGACAGAGACAGAGACAGAGACAGAGACAGAGACAGAGACAGAGGAAGAGGCAGCGACAGAGGAAGAGACAGAGACAGAGACAGAGACAGAGACAGAGACAGAGACAAAGAGGCAGAGGCAGAGACATACAGACAGAGACTCAGAGACAGAGACAGAGACACAGACGGAGACAGAGACGGAGGCAGAGACAGAGACAGAGGCAGAGACAGAGCCAGGGACAGAGACGGAGAAAGAGACAGAGGAAGAGACAGCGACAGAGGCAGAGACAGAGACAGAGGCAGTGACAGAGACAGAGACAGAGACAGAGACAGAGACAGAGACAGAGACAGACACAGAGACCGAGACAGAGACAGAGACAGAGACAGAGACAGAGACAGAGACAGAGACAGAGACAGAGACAGAGACAGAGACAGAGACAGAGACAGAGACAGAGACAGAGACAGAGACAGAGACAGAGACAGAGACAGAGACAGAGACAGGGACAGAGACATAGACAGAGACAGAGACAGAGACAGAGACGGAGACAGAGACAGAGACAGAGACAGAGACAGAGACAGAGACAGACACAGAGACAGAGACAGAGACAGAGACAGAGACAGAGACAGGGACAGAGACAGACACAGAGACAGAGACAGAGACAGAGACAGAGACAGAGACAGGGACAGAGACAGAGACAGAGACAGAGACAGAGACAGAGACAGAGACAGAGACAGAGACAGAGACAGGGACAGAGACAGAGACAGAGACGGAGACAGAGACAGAGACAGAGACGGAGACAAAGACCGTGACAGACGCAGGGACTGAGACAGAGGCAGAGACAGAGACAGAGACAGAGATAGAGACAGGGCAGAGACAGAGGCAGAGACAGAGACAGAGGCAGAGACAGAGACAGAGGCAGAGACAGAGACAGAGACAGAGACAGAGACAGAGACAGAGACGGAGACAAAGACCGAGACAGACGCTGGGACTGGGACAGAGGCAGAGACAGCGACAGAGATAGAGATAGAGGCAGACACAGAGACAAAGACAGAGACAGAGACAGAGACAGAGACAGAGACAGAGACAGAGACAGAGACAGAGACAGAGACAGAGACAGAGACAGAGACAGAGACAGAGACAGAGACAGAGACAGAGACAGAGACAGAGAGAGAGACAGAGACAGAGACAGAGACAGAGACAGAGGCAGAGACAGAGACAGAGACAGAGACAGAGACAGAGGCAGAGACAGAGAGAGAGACAGAGACAGAGACAGAGGCAGAGACAGAGACAGAGACAGAGACGGAGACAGAGACAGAGACAGAGACAGAGACAGAGACGGAGACAGATACAGAGACAGAGACAGAGACAGAGACAGAGACAGAGACAGAGACAGAGACAGAGACAGAGACAGAGACAGAGGAAGAGGCAGCGACAGAGGAAGAGACAGAGACAGAGACAGAGACAGAGACAGAGACAGAGACAAAGAGGCAGAGGCAGAGACATACAGACAGAGACAGAGACAGAAACGGAGACAAAGACCGTGACAGACGCAGGGACTGAGACAGAGGCAGAGACAGAGACAGAGACAGAGATAGAGACAGGGCAGAGACAGAGGCAGCGACAGAGACAGAGGCAGAGACAGAGACAGAGGCAGAGACAGAGACGGAGACGGAGACAGAGACAGAGACAGAGACAGAGACAGAGACAGAGACAGAGACAGAGACGGAGACAGAGACAGAGACAGAGACAGAGACAGAGACAGACACAGAGACAGAGACAGAGACAGAGACAGAGACAGAGACAGAGACAGAGACAGAGCCAGAGACAGAGACAGAGACAGAGACAGAGACAGAGACGGAGGCAGTGACAGAGACAGAGACAGAGACAGAGACAGAGACAGACACAGAGACAGAGACTGAGACAGACGCAGGGACTGAGACAGAGGCAGAGACAGAGACAGAGACAGAGATAGAGACAGGGCAGAGACAGAGGCAGAGACAGAGACAGAGGCAGAGACAGAGACAGAGACAGAGACAGAGACAGAGACAGAGACAGAGACAGAGACAGAGACAGAGACAGAGACAGAGACAGAGAGAGAGACAGAGACAGAGACAGAGACAGAGACAGAGACAGAGACAGAGACAGAGACGGAGACAGAGACAGAGACAGAGACAGAGACAGAGACGGAGACAAAGACCGAGACAGACGCAGGGACTGAGACAGAGGCAGAGACAGCGACAGAGACAGAGATAGAGGCAGAGACAGAAACAGAGACAGAGACAGAGACGGAGACAAAGACCGAGACAGAGGCAGAGACACAGACAGAGACAGAGACAGAGACAAAGGCAGAGAGAGAGACAGAGTCAGAGACAGAGGCAGAGACAGACACAGAGACGGAGGCAGAGACAGAGACAGAGACAGAGACAGAGACTGAGACAGAGACAGAGACATAGAGACATAGGCACGGAGGCAGAGATGCAGAGACAGAGGCAAAGAGGCAGAGGCAGAGACATACAGACAGAGACCCAGAGACAGAGACAGAGACACAGACGGAGACAGAGACGGAGGCAGAGACAGAGACAGAGGCAGAGACAGAGCCAGGGACAGAGACGGAGAAAGAGACAGAGGAAGAGACAGCGACAGAGGCAGAGACAGAGACAGAGGCAGTGACAGAGACAGAGACAGAGACAGGGACAGAGACAGAGACAGACACAGAGACAGAGACAGAGACAGAGACAGAGACAGAGACGGAGACGGAGACAGAGACAGAGACAGAGACAGAGACAGAGACAGAGACAGAGACAGAGACGGAGACAGAGACAGAGACAGAGACAGAGACAGAGACAGACACAGAGACAGAGACAGAGACAGAGACAGAGACAGAGACAGAGACAGAGACAGAGACAGAGACAGAGACAGAGACAGAGACAGAGACAGAGACAGAGACAGAGACAGAGACAGAGACAGAGACAGAGACAGAGACAGAGACAGAGACAGAGACAGAGACAGAGACAGAGACAGAGACAGAGACAGAGACAGAGACAGAGACAGAGACAGAGACAGAGACAGAGACAGAGACAGAGACAGAGACAGAGACAGAGACAGAGACAGAGACAGAGACAGAGACAGAGACAGAGACAGAGACAGAGACAGAGACAGAGACAGAGACAGAGACAGAGACAGAGACAGAGACAGAGACAGAGACAGAGACAGAGACAGAGACAGAGACAGAGACAGAGACAGAGACAGAGACAGAGACAGAGACAGAGACAGAGACAGAGACAGAGACAGAGACAGAGACAGAGACAGAGACAGAGACAGAGACAGAGACAGAGACAGAGACGGAGACAGAGACAGAGACGGAGACAGAGGCAAATAGACACAGATTCAGGGAAAGAGACACAGAGACAGAGTCACCGAGAGAGAGACACAGAGACAGGGGCAGAGACACAGAGACAGAGACCCAGAGACAGAGACAGAGACAAACACATAAACAGAGACAGGGACAGAGACAGAGACAGAGACAGAGACAGAGATGAAGACGGCGACGGAGACAGAGACAGGGACAGAGCCAGACACAGAAACGGAAACAGAGCCAGACACAGAAACGGAGACAGAGACAGAGACAGAGACAGAGACAGAACCAGAGACCGAGATAGAGACAGAGACAGAGGCAGAGACAGAGACAGAGACAGAGACAGAGACAGAGACAGAGACAGAGACAGAGACAGAGACAGAGACAGAGACAGAGACAGAGACATAGACAGACACAGAGACAGAGACAGAACCAGAGACCGAGATAGAGACAGAGACAGAGACAGAGACAGAGACAGAGACAGAGACGGAGACAAAGACCGAGACAGACGCAGGGACTGAGACAGAGGCAGAGACAGAGACAAAGACAGAGATAGAGACAGGGCGGAGACAGTGGCAGAGACAGAGACAGAGGCAGAGACAGAGACAGAGACAGAGACAGAGACAGAGACGGAGACAGGTACAGAGACAGAGACAGAGACAGAGACAGAGACAGAGGAAGAGGCAGCGACAGAGGAAGAGACAGAGACAGAGACAGAGACAGAGACAGAGGAAGAGACAGCGACAGAGACAGCGACAGAGGCAGAGACAGACACAGAGACAGAGACAGAGACAGTGACAGAGACAGAGACAGAGACAGAGACAGAGACAGAGACAGAGACAGAGACACAGACAGAGACAGAGACAGAGACAGAGACAGAGACAGAGACAGAGACAGAGACAGAGGCAGAGACACAGAGACGGAGACAGAGACAGAGACAGAGACAGAGACAGAGACAGAGACAGAGACGGAGACGGAGACAAAGACCGAGACAGAGGCAGAGACACAGACAGAGACAGAGACAGAGACAAAGGCAGAGAGAGAGACAGAGACAGAGACAGAGGCAGAGACAGACACAGAGACGGAGGCAGAGACAGAGACAGAGACAGAGACAGAGACAGAGACTGAGACAGAGACAGAGACATAGAGACATAGGCACGGAGGCAGAGATGCAGAGACAGAGACAAAGAGGCAGAGGCAGAGACATACAGACAGAGACCCAGAGACAGAGACAGAGACACAGGCGGAGACAGAGACGGAGGCAGAGACAGAGACAGAGGCAGTGACAGAGCCAGGGACAGAGACGGAGAAAGAGACAGAGGAAGAGACAGCGACAGAGGCAGAGACAGAGACAGAGGCAGTGACAGAGACAGAGACAGAGACAGAGACAGAGACAGAGACAGAGACAGAGACAGAGACAGAGACTGAGACAGAGACAGAGACAGAGACAGAGACAGAGACAGAGACAGAGACAGAGACAGAGACAGAGACAGAGACAAAGACAGAGACAGAGACAGAGACAGAGACAGAGACAGAGACAGAGACAGAGACAGAGACAGAGACAGAGACGGAGACAGAGACAGAGACAGAGACAGAGACAGAGACAGAGACAGAGACAGAGACAGAGACAGAGGCAGAGACAGAGACAGAGACAGAGACAGAGACAGAGACGGAGGCAGAGACAGAGACAGAGACAGAGACAGAGACAGAGACAGAGACAGAGACAGAGACAGAGACAGAGACGGAGGCAGAGACAGAGACAGAGAGAGAGACAGAGACAGCGACAGAGGCAGAGACAGAGACAAAGACGGAGACAGAGACAGAGACTGAGACAGAGACAGGGACAGAGACAGAGACAGAGACAGTGACAGAGACAGAGACAGGGACAGAGACAGAGACAGAGACAGAGACAGAGACAGAGACAGAGACAGAGACAGAGACAGAGACAGAGACAGAGACAGAGACAGAGACGGAGACAAAGACCGAGACAGAGGCAGAGACACAGACAGAGACAGAGACAGAGACAAAGGCAGAGAGAGAGACAGAGACAGAGACAGAGGCAGAGACAGACACAGAGACGGAGGCAGAGACAGAGACAGAGACAGAGACAGAGACTGAGACAGAGACAGAGACATAGAGACATAGGCACGGAGGCAGAGATGCAGAGACAGAGACAAAGAGGCAGAGGCAGAGACATACAGACAGAGACCCAGAGACAGAGACAGAGACACAGACGGAGACAGAGACGGAGGCAGAGACAGAGACCGAGGCAGAGACAGAGCCAGGGACAGAGACGGAGAAAGAGGCAGAGGAAGAGACAGCGACAGAGGCAGAGACAGAGACAGAGGCAGTGACAGAGACAGAGACAGAGACAGAGACAGAGACAGAGACAGAGACAGAGACTGAGACAGACGCAGGGACTGAGACAGAGGCAGAGACAGAGACAGAGACAGAGATAGAGACAGGGCAGAGACAGAGGCAGAGACAGAGACAGAGGCAGAGACAGAGACAGAGACAGAGACAGAGACAGAGACAGAGACAGAGACAGAGACAGAGAGAGAGACAGAGACAGAGACAGAGACAGAGACAGAGACAGAGACAGAGACAGAGACAGAGACGGAGACAGAGACAGAGACAGAGACAGAGACAGAGACAGAGACGGAGACAAAGACCGAGACAGACGCAGGGACTGAGACAGAGGCAGAGACAGCGACAGAGACAGAGATAGAGGCAGAGACAGAGACAGAGACAGAGACAGAGACAGAGACAGAGACAGAGACAGAGACAGAGACAGAGACAGAGACAGAGACAGAGACAGAGACAGAGACAGAGACAGAGACAGAGACAGAGACAGAGACAGAGACAGAGACAGAGACAGAGACAGAGACAGAGACAGAGACAGAGACAGAGACAGAGACAGAAACAGAGACAGAGACAGAGACGGAGACAAAGACCGAGACAGAGGCAGAGACACAGACAGAGACAGAGACAGAGACAAAGGCAGAGAGAGAGACAGAGTCAGAGACAGAGGCAGAGACAGACACAGAGACGGAGGCAGAGACAGAGACAGAGACAGAGACAGAGACTGAGACAGAGACAGAGACATAGAGACATAGGCACGGAGGCAGAGATGCAGAGACAGAGGCAAAGAGGCAGAGGCAGAGACATACAGACAGAGACCCAGAGACAGAGACAGAGACACAGACGGAGACAGAGACGGAGGCAGAGACAGAGACAGAGGCAGAGACAGAGCCAGGGACAGAGACGGAGAAAGAGACAGAGGAAGAGACAGCGACAGAGGCAGAGACAGAGACAGAGGCAGTGACAGAGACAGAGACAGAGACAGGGACAGAGACAGAGACAGACACAGAGACAGAGACAGAGACAGAGACAGAGACAGAGACGGAGACGGAGACAGAGACAGAGACAGAGACAGAGACAGAGACAGAGACAGAGACAGAGACGGAGACAGAGACAGAGACAGAGACAGAGACAGAGACAGACACAGAGACAGAGACAGAGACAGAGACAGAGACAGAGACAGAGACAGAGACAGAGACAGAGACAGAGACAGAGACAGAGACAGAGACAGAGACAGAGACAGAGACAGAGACAGAGACAGAGACAGAGACAGAGACAGAGACAGAGACAGAGACAGAGACAGAGACAGAGACAGAGACAGAGACAGATACAGAGACAGAGACAGAGACATAAACAGAGACAGGGACAGAGACAGAGACAGAGACAGAGACAGAGATGAAGACGGCGACGGAGACAGAGACAGGGACAGAGCCAGACACAGAAACGGAAACAGAGCCAGACACAGAAACGGAGACAGAGACAGAGACAGAGACAGAGACAGAACCAGAGACCGAGATAGAGACAGAGACAGAGGCAGAGACAGAGACAGAGACAGAGACAGAGACAGAGACAGAGACAGAGACAGAGACAGAGACAGAGACAGAGACAGAGACAGAGACATAGACAGACACAGAGACAGAGACAGAACCAGAGACCGAGATAGAGACAGAGACAGAGACAGAGACAGAGACAGAGACAGAGACGGAGACAAAGACCGAGACAGACGCAGGGACTGAGACAGAGGCAGAGACAGAGACAAAGACAGAGATAGAGACAGGGCGGAGACAGTGGCAGAGACAGAGACAGAGGCAGAGACAGAGACAGAGACAGAGACAGAGACAGAGACGGAGACAGGTACAGAGACAGAGACAGAGACAGAGACAGAGACAGAGGAAGAGGCAGCGACAGAGGAAGAGACAGAGACAGAGACAGAGACAGAGACAGAGGAAGAGACAGCGACAGAGACAGCGACAGAGGCAGAGACAGACACAGAGACAGAGACAGAGACAGTGACAGAGACAGAGACAGAGACAGAGACAGAGACAGAGACAGAGACAGAGACAGAGACACAGACAGAGACAGAGACAGAGACAGAGACAGAGACAGAGACAGAGACAGAGACAGAGGCAGAGACACAGAGACGGAGACAGAGACAGAGACAGAGACAGAGACAGAGACAGAGACAGAGACGGAGACGGAGACAAAGACCGAGACAGAGGCAGAGACACAGACAGAGACAGAGACAGAGACAAAGGCAGAGAGAGAGACAGAGACAGAGACAGAGGCAGAGACAGACACAGAGACGGAGGCAGAGACAGAGACAGAGACAGAGACAGAGACAGAGACTGAGACAGAGACAGAGACATAGAGACATAGGCACGGAGGCAGAGATGCAGAGACAGAGACAAAGAGGCAGAGGCAGAGACATACAGACAGAGACCCAGAGACAGAGACAGAGACACAGGCGGAGACAGAGACGGAGGCAGAGACAGAGACAGAGGCAGTGACAGAGCCAGGGACAGAGACGGAGAAAGAGACAGAGGAAGAGACAGCGACAGAGGCAGAGACAGAGACAGAGGCAGTGACAGAGACAGAGACAGAGACAGAGACAGAGACAGAGACAGAGACAGAGACAGAGACAGAGACAGAGACTGAGACAGAGACAGAGACAGAGACAGAGACAGAGACAGAGACAGAGACAGAGACAGAGACAGAGACAGAGACAGAGACAAAGACAGAGACAGAGACAGAGACAGAGACAGAGACAGAGACAGAGACAGAGACAGAGACAGAGACAGAGACGGAAACAGAGACAGAGACAGAGACAGAGACAGAGACAGAGACAGAGACAGAGACAGAGACAGAGGCAGAGACAGAGACAGAGACAGAGACAGAGACAGAGACGGAGGCAGAGACAGAGACAGAGACAGAGACAGAGACAGAGACAGAGACAGAGACAGAGACAGAGACAGAGACGGAGGCAGAGACAGAGACAGAGAGAGAGACAGAGACAGCGACAGAGGCAGAGACAGAGACAAAGACGGAGACAGAGACAGAGACTGAGACAGAGACAGGGACAGAGACAGAGACAGAGACAGTGACAGAGACAGAGACAGGGACAGAGACAGAGACAGAGACAGAGACAGAGACAGAGACAGAGACAGAGACAGAGACAGAGACAGAGACAGAGACAGAGACAGAGACGGAGACAAAGACCGAGACAGAGGCAGAGACACAGACAGAGACAGAGACAGAGACAAAGGCAGAGAGAGAGACAGAGACAGAGACAGAGGCAGAGACAGACACAGAGACGGAGGCAGAGACAGAGACAGAGACAGAGACAGAGACTGAGACAGAGACAGAGACATAGAGACATAGGCACGGAGGCAGAGATGCAGAGACAGAGACAAAGAGGCAGAGGCAGAGACATACAGACAGAGACCCAGAGACAGAGACAGAGACACAGACGGAGACAGAGACGGAGGCAGAGACAGAGACCGAGGCAGAGACAGAGCCAGGGACAGAGACGGAGAAAGAGGCAGAGGAAGAGACAGCGACAGAGGCAGAGACAGAGACAGAGGCAGTGACAGAGACAGAGACAGAGACAGAGACAGAGACAGAGACAGAGACAGAGACTGAGACAGACGCAGGGACTGAGACAGAGGCAGAGACAGAGACAGAGACAGAGATAGAGACAGGGCAGAGACAGAGGCAGAGACAGAGACAGAGGCAGAGACAGAGACAGAGACAGAGACAGAGACAGAGACAGAGACAGAGACAGAGACAGAGACAGAGAGAGAGACAGAGACAGAGACAGAGACAGAGACAGAGACAGAGACAGAGACAGAGACAGAGACGGAGACAGAGACAGAGACAGAGACAGAGACAGAGACAGAGACGGAGACAAAGACCGAGACAGACGCAGGGACTGAGACAGAGACAGAGACAGAGACAGAGACAGAGACAGAGACAGAGACAGAGACAGAGACAGAGACAGAGACAGAGACAGAGACGGAGGCAGAGACAGAGACAGAGAGAGAGACAGAGACAGCGACAGAGGCAGAGACAGAGACAAAGACGGAGACAGAGACCGAGACTGAGACAGAGACAGGGACAGAGACAGAGACAGAGACAGTGACAGAGACAGAGACAGAGACAGAGACAGAGACAGAGACAGAGACAGAGACAGAGACAGAGACAAAGGCAGAGAGAGAGACAGAGTCAGAGACAGAGGCAGAGACAGACACAGAGACGGAGGCAGAGACAGAGACAGAGACAGAGACAGAGACTGAGACAGAGACAGAGACATAGAGACAGAGACAGAGACAGAGACACAGACAGAGACAGAGACAGAGACAGAGACAGAGACAGAGACAGAGACAGAGACAGAGACAGAGGCAGAGACACAGAGACGGTGACAGAGACAGAGACAGAGACAGAGACAGAGACAGAGACAGAGACGGAGACGGAGACAAAGACCGAGACAGAGGCAGAGACACAGACAGAGACAGAGACAGAGACAAAGGCAGAGAGAGAGACAGAGACAGAGACAGAGGCAGAGACAGACACAGAGACGGAGGCAGAGACAGAGACAGAGACAGAGACAGAGACTGAGACAGAGACAGAGACATAGAGACATAGGCACGGAGGCAGAGATGCAGAGACAGAGACAAAGAGGCAGAGGCAGAGACATACAGACAGAGACCCAGAGACAGAGACAGAGACACAGGCGGAGACAGAGACGGAGGCAGAGACAGAGACAGAGGCAGTGACAGAGCCAGGGACAGAGACGGAGAAAGAGACAGAGGAAGAGACAGCGACAGAGGCAGAGACAGAGGCAGTGACAGAGACAGAGACAGAGACAGAGACAGAGACAGAGACAGAGACAGAGACAGAGACTGAGACAGAGACAGAGACAGAGACAGAGACAGAGACAGAGACAGAGACAGAGACAGAGACAGAGACAGAGACAGAGACAGAGTCAGAGACAGAGACAGAGACGGAGACAGAGACGGAGACAGAGACAGAGACAGAGACAGAGACAGAGACAGAGACAGAGACAGAGACAGAGACAGAGACAGAGACAGAGACAGAGACATAGACAGACACAGAGACAGAGACAGAGACAGAGACAGAGACGGAGACAAAGACAGAGACAGAGACAGAGACGGAGACAGAGGCAGAGACAGAGCCAGGGATAGAGACGGAGATAGAGACAGAGGAAGAGACAGCGACAGAGACAGAGACAGAGACAGAGACAGAGACAGAGACAGAGACAGAGACAGAGACAGAGACAGAGACAGAGACAGAGACAGAGACAGAGACAGAGACAGAGACAGAGACAGAGCCAGAGACAGAGACAGAGACAGAGACAGAGACAGAGACGGAGACAGAGACAGAGACAGAGACAGAGACAGAGACGGAGACAAAGACCGTGACAGACGCAGGGACTGAGACAGAGGCAGAGACAGAGACAGAGACAGAGATAGAGACAGGGCAGAGACAGAGGCAGAGACAGAGACAGAGGCAGAGACGGAGACAGAGACAGAGACAGAGGCAGAGACAGAGACAGAGACAGAGACAGAGACGGAGGCAGAGACAGAGACAGAGACAGAGACAGAGACAGAGACAGAGACAGAGACAGAGACAGAGACAGAGACAGAGACGGAGGCAGAGACGGAGACAGAGAGAGAGACAGAGACAGCGACAGAGGCAGAGACAGAGACAAAGACGGAGACAGAGACCGAGACTGAGACAGAGACAGGGACAGAGACAGAGACAGAGACAGTGACAGAGACAGAGACAGAGACAGAGACAGAGACAGAGACAGAGACAGAGACAGAGACAGAGACAGAGACAGAGACAGAAACAGAGACAGAGACAGAGACGGAGACAAAGACCGAGACAGAGGCAGAGACACAGAAAGAGACAGAGACAGAGACAAAGGCAGAGAGAGAGACAGAGTCAGAGACAGAGGCAGAGACAGACACAGAGACGGAGGCAGAGACAGAGACAGAGACAGAGACAGTGACTGAGACAGAGACAGAGACATAGAGACATAGGCACGGAGGCAGAGATGCAGAGACAGAGGCAAAGAGGCAGAGGCAGAGACATACAGACAGAGACCCAGAGACAGAGACAGAGACACAGAGGGAGACAGAGACGGAGGCAGAGACAGAGACAGAGGCAGAGACAGAGCCAGGGACAGAGACGGAGAAAGAGACAGAGGAAGAGACAGCGACAGAGGCAGAGACAGAGACAGAGGCAGTGACAGAGACAGAGACAGAGACAGAGACAGAGACAGAGACAGAGACTGAGACAGAGACAGAGACGGAGACGGAGATAGAGGCAGAGACAGAGATAGAGACAGAGACAGAGACAGAGGATAGAGAGACACAGAGACAGAGACAGAGACAGAGACAGAGACAGAGGAAGAGACTGCGACAGCGGAAGAGACGGAGACAGAGGCAAATAGACACAGATTCAGGGAAAGAGACACAGAGACAGAGTCACCGAGACAGAGACACAGAGACAGGGGCAGAGACACAGAGACAGAGACCCAGAGACAGAGACAGAGACAGAGATGAAGACGGCGACGGAGACAGAGACAGGGACAGAGCCAGACACAGAAACGGACACAGAGCCAGACACAGAAACGGAGACAGAGACCGAGACATTGACATGGGCAGAGACAGAGACAGAGACGGAGGCAGAGACAGAGACAGAGACAGAGACAGAGACAGAGACAGAGACAGAGACAGAGACAGAGACAGAGACGGAGGCAGAGACAGAGACGGAGGCAGAGACAGAGACAGAGACAGAGACAGAGACAGAGACAGAGACAGAGACAGAGACAGAGACAGAGACAGAGACAGAGACAGAGACAGAGACAGAGACAGAGACAGAGACAGAGACAGAGACAGAGACAGAGACAGAGACATAGAGAGACACAGAGGCAGAGACAGTGACAGAGACAGAGACAGAGACGGAGACAAAGACAGAGACAGAGACAGAGACGGAGACAGAGGCAGAGACAGAGCCAGGGATAGAGACGGAGATAGAGACAGAGGAAGAGACAGCGACAGAGACAGAGACAGAGGCAGAGACAGAGACAGAGACAGAGACAGAGACAGAGACAGAGACAGAGACAGAGACAGAGACAGAGACAGAGACAGAGACAGAGACAGAGACAGAGAGAGAGACAGAGACAGAGACAGAGACAGAGACAGAGACAGAGACAGAGACAGAGACAGAGACGGAGACAGAGACAGAGACAGAGACAGAGACAGAGACGGAGACAAAGACCGAGACAGACGCAGGGACTGAGACAGAGGCAGAGACAGCGACAGAGACAGAGATAGAGGCAGAGACAGAGACAGAGACAGAGACAGAGACAGAGACAGAGACAGAGACAGAGGAAGAGACAGAGACAGAGACAGAGACAGAGACAGAGACAGAGACAAAGAGGCAGAGGCAGAGACATACAGACAGAGACTCAGAGACAGAGACAGGGACACAGACGGAGACAGAGACGGAGGCAGAGGCAGAGACAGAGGCAGAGACAGAGCCAGGGACAGAGACGGAGAAAGAGACAGAGGAAGAGACAGCGACAGAGGCAGAGACAGAGACAGAGGCAGTGGCAGAGACAGAGACAGAGACAGAGACAGAGACAGAGAGAGAGACAGAGACAGAGACAGAGACAGAGACAGAGACAGAGACAGAGACGGAGACAGAGACAGAGACAGAGACAGAGACGGAGACAAAGACCGAGACAGACGCAGGGACTGAGACAGAGGCAGAGACAGCGACAGAGATAGAGATAGAGGCAGACACAGAGACAGAGACAGAGACAGAGACAGAGACAGAGACAGAGACAGAGACAGAGACAGAGACAGAGACAGAGACAGAGACAGAGACAGAGACAGAGACAGAGACAGAGACAGAGACAGAGACAGAGACAGAGACAGAGACAGAGACAGAGACAGAGACAGAGACAGAGACAGAGACAGAGACAGAGACATAGACAGACACAGAGACAGAGACAGAGACAGAGACGGAGACAAAGACAGAGACAGAGACAGAGACGGAGACAGAGGCAGAGACAGAGCCAGGGATAGAGACGGAGATAGAGACAGAGGAAGAGACAGCGACAGAGACAGAGACAGAGACAGAGACAGGGACAGAGGCAGAGACAGAGACAGAGACAGAGACAGAGACGGAGACAGAGACAGAGACTGAGACAGAGACAGGGACAGAGACAGAGACAGAGACAGTGACAGAGACAGAGACAGGGACAGAGACAGAGCAAGAGACAGAGACAGAGACAGAGACAGAGACAGAGACAGAGACGGAGACAAAGACAGAGACAGAGGCAGAGACACAGACAGAGACAGAGACAGAGACAGAGACAGAGACAGAGACAGAGACAGAGACTGAGACAGGCGCAGGGACTGAGACAGAGGCAGAGACAGAGACAGAGACAGAGATAGAGACAGGGCAGAGACAGAGGCAGAGACAGAGACAGAGGCAGAGACAGAGACAGAGACAGAGACAGAGACAGAGACAGAGACGGAGGCAGAGACAGAGACAGAGACAGAGGCAGAGACAGAGACAGAGACAGAGACAGAGACAGAGACGGAGGCAGAGACAGAGACAGAGAGAGAGACAGAGACAGCGACAGAGGCAGAGACAGAGACAAAGACGGAGACAGAGACCGAGACTGAGACAGAGACAGAGGCAGAGACAGAGCCAGGGACAGAGACGGAGAAAGAGACAGAGGAAGAGAGAGCGACAGAGGCAGAGACAGAGACAGAGGCAGTGACAGAGACAGAGACAGAGACAGAGACAGAGACAGAGACAGAGACAGAGACTGAGACAGCGACAGAGGCAGAGACAGACACAGAGACAGAGACAGAGACAGTGACAGAGACAGAGACAGAGACAGAGACAGAGACAGAGACAGAGACAGAGACACAGACAGAGACAGAGACAGAGACAGAGACAGAGACAGAGACAGAGACAGAGACAGAGGCAGAGACACAGAGACGGAGACAGAGACAGAGACAGAGACAGAGACAGAGACAGAGACAGAGACAGAGACAGAGACGGAGACGGAGACAAAGACCGAGACAGAGGCAGAGACACAGACAGAGACAGAGACAGAGACAAAGGCAGAGAGAGAGACAGAGACAGAGACAGAGGCAGAGACAGACACAGAGACGGAGGCAGAGACAGAGACAGAGACAGAGACAGAGACAGAGACTGAGACAGAGACAGAGACATAGAGACATAGGCACGGAGGCAGAGATGCAGAGACAGAGACAAAGAGGCAGAGGCAGAGACATACAGACAGAGACCCAGAGACAGAGACAGAGACACAGGCGGAGACAGAGACGGAGGCAGAGACAGAGACAGACAGAGGCAGTGACAGAGCCAGGGACAGAGACGGAGAAAGAGACAGAGGAAGAGACAGCGACAGAGGCAGAGACAGAGACAGAGGCAGTGACAGAGACAGAGACAGAGACAGAGACAGAGACAGAGACAGAGACAGAGACAGAGACTGAGACAGAGACAGAGACAGAGACAGAGACAGAGACAGAGACAGAGACAGAGACAGAGACAGAGACAGAGACAGAGACAGAGACAGAGACAGAGACAGAGACAGAGACAGAGACAGAGACAGAGACGGAGACGGAGACAGAGACAGAGACAGAGACAGAGACAGAGACAGAGACAGAGACAGAGACAGAGGCAGAGACAGAGACAGAGACAGAGACAGAGACAGAGACGGAGGCAGAGACAGAGACGGAGGCAGAGACAGAGACAGAGACAGAGACAGAGACAGAGACAGAGACAGAGACAGAGACAGAGACAGAGACGGAGGCAGAGACGGAGACAGAGAGAGAGACAGAGACAGCGACAGAGACAGAGACAGAGACAAAGACGGAGACAGAGACAGAGACTGAGACAGAGACAGGGACAGAGACAGAGACAGAGACAGTGACAGAGACAGAGACAGGGACAGAGACAGAGACAGAGACAGAGACAGAGACAGAGACAGAGACAGAGACAGAGACAGAGACAGAGACAGAGACGGAGACAAAGACCGAGACAGAGGCAGAGACACAGACAGAGACAGAGACAGAGACAAAGGCAGAGAGAGAGACAGAGACAGAGACAGAGGCAGAGACAGACACAGAGACGGAGGCAGAGACAGAGACAGAGACAGAGACAGAGACTGAGACAGAGACAGAGACATAGAGACATAGGCACGGAGGCAGAGATGCAGAGACAGAGACAAAGAGGCAGAGGCAGAGACATACAGACAGAGACCCAGAGACAGAGACAGAGACACAGACGGAGACAGAGACGGAGGCAGAGACAGAGACCGAGGCAGAGACAGAGCCAGGGACAGAGACGGAGAAAGAGGCAGAGGAAGAGACAGCGACAGAGGCAGAGACAGAGACAGAGGCAGTGACAGAGACAGAGACAGAGACAGAGACAGAGACAGAGACAGAGACAGAGACTGAGACAGACGCAGGGACTGAGACAGAGGCAGAGACAGAGACAGAGACAGAGATAGAGACAGGGCAGAGACAGAGGCAGAGACAGAGACAGAGGCAGAGACAGAGACAGAGACAGAGACAGAGACAGAGACAGAGACAGAGACAGAGACAGAGAGAGAGACAGAGACAGAGACAGAGACAGAGACAGAGACAGAGACAGAGACAGAGACAGAGACAGAGACGGAGACAGAGACAGAGACAGAGACAGAGACAGAGACAGAGACGGAGACAAAGACCGAGACAGACGCAGGGACTGAGACAGAGGCAGAGACAGCGACAGAGACAGAGATAGAGGCAGAGACAGAGACAGAGACAGAGACAGAGACAGAGACAGAGACAGAGACAGAGACAGAGACAGAGACAGAGACAGAGACAGAGACAGAGACAGAGACAGAGACAGAGACAGAGACAGAGACAGAGACAGAGACAGAGACAGAGACAGAGACAGAGACAGAGACAGAGACAGAGACAGAGACAGAGACAGAGACAGAGACAGAGACAGAGACAGAGACAGAGACAGAGACAGAGACAGAGACAGAGACAGAGACAGAGACAGAGACAGAGGCAGAGACAGAGACAGAGACAGAGACAGAGACGGAGGCAGAGACAGAGACAGAGACAGAGACAGAGACAGAGACAGAGACAGAGACAGAGACAGAGACAGAGACAGAGACAGAGACAGAGACGGAGGCAGAGACAGAGACAGAGAGAGAGACAGAGACAGCGACAGAGGCAGAGACAGAGACAAAGACGGAGACAGAGACCGAGACTGAGACAGAGACAGGGACAGAGACAGAGACAGAGACAGTGACAGAGACAGAGACAGAGACAGAGACAGAGACAGAGACAGAGACAGAGACAGAGACAGAGACAAAGGCAGAGAGAGAGACAGAGTCAGAGACAGAGGCAGAGACAGACACAGAGACGGAGGCAGAGACAGAGACAGAGACAGAGACAGAGACTGAGACAGAGACAGAGACATAGAGACAGAGACAGAGACAGAGACACAGACAGAGACAGAGACAGAGACAGAGACAGAGACAGAGACAGAGACAGAGACAGAGACAGAGGCAGAGACACAGAGACGGTGACAGAGACAGAGACAGAGACAGAGACAGAGACAGAGACAGAGACGGAGACGGAGACAAAGACCGAGACAGAGGCAGAGACACAGACAGAGACAGAGACAGAGACAAAGGCAGAGAGAGAGACAGAGACAGAGACAGAGGCAGAGACAGACACAGAGACGGAGGCAGAGACAGAGACAGAGACAGAGACAGAGACTGAGACAGAGACAGAGACATAGAGACATAGGCACGGAGGCAGAGATGCAGAGACAGAGACAAAGAGGCAGAGGCAGAGACATACAGACAGAGACCCAGAGACAGAGACAGAGACACAGGCGGAGACAGAGACGGAGGCAGAGACAGAGACAGAGGCAGTGACAGAGCCAGGGACAGAGACGGAGAAAGAGACAGAGGAAGAGACAGCGACAGAGGCAGAGACAGAGACAGAGGCAGTGACAGAGACAGAGACAGAGACAGAGACAGAGACAGAGACAGAGACAGAGACAGAGACTGAGACAGAGACAGAGACAGAGACAGAGACAGAGACAGAGACAGAGACAGAGACAGAGACAGAGACAGAGACAGAGTCAGAGACAGAGACAGAGACGGAGACAGAGACGGAGACAGAGACAGAGACAGAGACAGAGACAGAGACAGAGACAGAGACAGAGACAGAGACAGAGACAGAGACAGAGACAGAGACAGAGACAGAGACAGAGACAGAGACATAGACAGACACAGAGACAGAGACAGAGACAGAGACAGAGACGGAGACAAAGACAGAGACAGAGACAGAGACGGAGACAGAGGCAGAGACAGAGCCAGGGATAGAGACGGAGATAGAGACAGAGGAAGAGACAGCGACAGAGACAGAGACAGAGACAGAGACAGAGACAGAGACAGAGACAGAGACAGAGACAGAGACAGAGACAGAGACAGAGACAGAGACAGAGACAGAGACAGAGACAGAGACAGAGCCAGAGACAGAGACAGAGACAGAGACAGAGACAGAGACGGAGACAGAGACAGAGACAGAGACAGAGACAGAGACGGAGACAAAGACCGTGACAGACGCAGGGACTGAGACAGAGGCAGAGACAGAGACAGAGACAGAGATAGAGACAGGGCAGAGACAGAGGCAGAGACAGAGACAGAGGCAGAGACGGAGACAGAGACAGAGACAGAGACAGAGACAGAGACAGAGACGGAGACAAAGACCGAGACAGACGCAGGGACTGAGACAGAGGCAGAGCCAGCGACAGAGACAGAGATAGAGGCAGAGACAGAGACAGAGACAGAGACAGAGACAGAGACAGAGACAGAGACAGAGACAGAGACAGAGACAGAGACAGAGACAGAGACAGAGACAGAGACAGAGACAGAAACAGAGACAGAGACAGAGACAGAGGCAGAGACAGAGACAGAGACAGAGACAGAGACAGAGACAGAGACGGAGGCAGAGACAGAGACAGAGACAGAGACAGCGACAGAGACAGAGACAGAGACAGAGACAGAGACGGAGGCAGAGACAGAGACAGAGAGAGAGACAGAGACAGCGACAGAGGCAGAGACAGAGACAAAGACGGAGACAGAGACAGAGACTGAGACAGAGACAGGGACAGAGACAGAGACAGAGACAGTGACAGAGACAGAGACAGGGACAGAGACAGAGACAGAGACAGAGACAGAGACAGAGAGAGAGACAGAGACAGAGACAGAGACGGAGACAAAGACCGAGACAGAGGCAGAGACACAGACAGAGACAGAGACAGAGACAAAGGCAGAGAGAGAGACAGAGACAGAGACAGAGGCAGAGACAGACACAGAGACGGAGGCAGAGACAGAGACAGAGACAGAGACAGAGACTGAGACAGAGACAGAGACATAGAGACATAGGCACGGAGGCAGAGATGCAGAGACAGAGACAAAGAGGCAGAGGCAGAGACATACAGACAGAGACCCAGAGACAGAGACAGAGACACAGACGGAGACAGAGACGGAGGCAGAGACAGAGACCGAGGCAGAGACAGAGCCAGGGACAGAGACGGAGAAAGAGGCAGAGGAAGAGACAGCGACAGAGGCAGAGACAGAGACAGAGGCAGTGACAGAGACAGAGACAGAGACAGAGACAGAGACAGAGACAGAGACTGAGACAGGCGCAGGGACTGAGACAGAGGCAGAGACAGAGACAGAGACAGAGATAGAGACAGGGCAGAGACAGAGGCAGAGACAGAGACAGAGGCAGAGACAGAGACAGAGACAGAGACAGAGACAGAGACAGAGACAGAGACAGAGACAGAGACAGAGACAGAGACAGAGACAGAGAGAGAGACAGAGACAGAGACAGAGACAGAGACAGAGACAGAGACAGAGACAGAGACAGAGACGGAGACAGAGACAGAGACAGAGACAGAGACAGAGACGGAGACAAAGACCGAGACAGACGCAGGGACTGAGACAGAGGCAGAGACAGCGACAGAGACAGAGATAGAGGCAGAGACAGAGACAGAGACAGAGACAGAGACAGAGACAGAGACAGAGACAGAGACAGAGACAGAGACAGAGACAGAGACAGAGACAGAGACAGAGACAGAGACAGAGACAGAGACAGAGACAGAGACAGAGACAGAGACAGAGACAGAGACAGAGGCAGAGACAGAGACAGAGACAGAGACAGAGACGGAGGCAGAGACAGAGACAGAGACAGAGACAGAGACAGAGACAGAGACAGAGACAGAGACAGAGACAGAGACGGAGGCAGAGACGGAGACAGAGAGAGAGAGACAGAGACAGCGACAGAGGCAGAGACAGAGACAAAGACGGAGACAGAGACCGAGACTGAGACAGAGACAGGGACAGAGACAGAGACAGAGACAGAGACAGAGACAGAGACAGAGACAGAGAGAGAGACAGAGACAGAGACAGAGACAGAGACAGAGACAGAGACAGAGACAGAGACAGAGACGGAGACAGAGACAGAGACAGAGACAGAGACAGAGACGGAGACAAAGACCGAGACAGACGCAGGGACTGAGACAGAGGCAGAGACAGCGACAGAGACAGAGATAGAGGCAGAGACAGAGACAGAGACAGAGACAGAGACAGAGACAGAGACAGAGACAGAGACAGAGACAGAGACAGAGTCAGAGACAGAGACAGAGACAGAGACAGAGACAGAGACAGAGACAGAGACAGAGACAGAGACAGAGACAGAGACGGAGACAAAGACCGAGACAGAGGCAGAGACACAGAAAGAGACAGAGACAGAGACAAAGGCAGAGAGAGAGACAGAGTCAGAGACAGAGGCAGAGACAGACACAGAGACGGAGGCAGAGACAGAGACAGAGACAGAGACAGTGACTGAGACAGAGACAGAGACATAGAGACATAGGCACGGAGGCAGAGATGCAGAGACAGAGGCAAAGAGGCAGAGGCAGAGACATACAGACAGAGACCCAGAGACAGAGACAGAGACACAGAGGGAGACAGAGACGGAGGCAGAGACAGAGACAGAGGCAGAGACAGAGCCAGGGACAGAGACGGAGAAAGAGACAGAGGAAGAGACAGCGACAGAGGCAGAGACAGAGACAGAGGCAGTGACAGAGACAGAGACAGAGACAGAGACAGAGACAGAGACAGAGACTGAGACAGAGACAGAGACGGAGACGGAGATAGAGGCAGAGACAGAGATAGAGACAGAGACAGAGACAGAGGATAGAGAGACACAGAGACAGAGACAGAGACAGAGACAGAGACAGAGACAGAGAAAGAGACAGAGACAGAGACAGAGACAGAGACAGAGACAGAGACAGAGACAGAGACAGAGACAGAGGAAGAGACTGCGACAGCGGAAGAGACGGAGACAGAGGCAAATAGACACAGATTCAGGGAAAGAGACACAGAGACAGAGTCACCGAGACAGAGACACAGAGACAGGGGCAGAGACACAGAGACAGAGACCCAGAGACAGAGACAGAGACAGAGATGAAGACGGCGACGGAGACAGAGACAGGGACAGAGCCAGACACAGAAACGGACACAGAGCCAGACACAGAAACGGAGACAGAGACCGAGACATTGACATGGGCAGAGACAGAGACAGAGACGGAGGCAGAGACAGAGACAGAGACAGAGACAGAGACAGAGACAGAGACAGAGACAGAGACAGAGACAGAGACAGAGACAGAGACGGAGGCAGAGACAGAGACAGAGACAGAGACAGAGACAGAGACAGAGACAGAGACAGAGACAGAGACAGAGACAGAGACAGAGACAGAGACAGAGACAGAGACAGAGACAGAGACAGAGACAGAGACATAGAGAGACACAGAGGCAGAGACAGTGACAGAGACAGAGACAGAGACGGAGACAAAGACAGAGACAGAGACAGAGACGGAGACAGAGGCAGAGACAGAGCCAGGGATAGAGACGGAGATAGAGACAGAGGAAGAGACAGCGACAGAGACAGAGACAGAGGCAGAGACAGAGACAGAGACAGAGACAGAGACAGAGACAGAGACAGAGACAGAGACAGAGACAGAGACAGAGACAGAGACAGAGACAGAGAGAGAGACAGAGACAGAGACAGAGACAGAGACAGAGACAGAGACAGAGACAGAGACGGAGACAGAGACAGAGACAGAGACAGAGACAGAGACGGAGACAAAGACCGAGACAGACGCAGGGACTGAGACAGAGGCAGAGACAGCGACAGAGACAGAGATAGAGGCAGAGACAGAGACAGAGACAGAGACAGAGACAGAGACAGAGACAGAGACAGAGGAAGAGACAGAGACAGAGACAGAGACAGAGACAGAGACAGAGACAAAGAGGCAGAGGCAGAGACATACAGACAGAGACTCAGAGACAGAGACAGGGACACAGACGGAGACAGAGACGGAGGCAGAGGCAGAGACAGAGGCAGAGACAGAGCCAGGGACAGAGACGGAGAAAGAGACAGAGGAAGAGACAGCGACAGAGGCAGAGACAGAGACAGAGGCAGTGGCAGAGACAGAGACAGAGACAGAGACAGAGACAGAGAGAGAGACAGAGACAGAGACAGAGACAGAGACAGAGACAGAGACGGAGACAGAGACAGAGACAGAGACAGAGACAGAGACGGAGACAAAGACCGAGACAGACGCAGGGACTGAGACAGAGGCAGAGACAGCGACAGAGATAGAGATAGAGGCAGACACAGAGACAGAGACAGAGACAGAGACAGAGACAGAGACAGAGACAGAGACAGAGACAGAGACAGAGACAGAGACAGAGACAGAGACAGAGACAGAGACAGAGACAGAGACAGAGACAGAGACAGAGACAGAGACAGAGACAGAGACAGAGACAGAGACAGAGACAGAGACAGAGACAGAGACAGAGACAGAGACAGAGACAGAGACAGAGACAGAGACAGAGACATAGACAGACACAGAGACAGAGACAGAGACAGAGACGGAGACAAAGACAGAGACAGAGACAGAGACGGAGACAGAGGCAGAGACAGAGCCAGGGATAGAGACGGAGATAGAGACAGAGGAAGAGACAGCGACAGAGACAGAGACAGAGACAGAGACAGGGACAGAGGCAGAGACAGAGACAGAGACAGAGACAGAGACGGAGACAGAGACAGAGACTGAGACAGAGACAGGGACAGAGACAGAGACAGAGACAGTGACAGAGACAGAGACAGGGACAGAGACAGCAAGAGACAGAGACAGAGACAGAGACAGAGACAGAGACAGAGACGGAGACAAAGACAGAGACAGAGGCAGAGACACAGACAGAGACAGAGACAGAGACAGAGACAGAGACAGAGACAGAGACTGAGACAGGCGCAGGGACTGAGACAGAGGCAGAGACAGAGACAGAGACAGAGATAGAGACAGGGCAGAGACAGAGGCAGAGACAGAGACAGAGGCAGAGACAGAGACAGAGACAGAGACAGAGACAGAGACAGAGACAGAGACGGAGGCAGAGACAGAGACAGAGACAGAGGCAGAGACAGAGACAGAGACAGAGACAGAGACAGAGACGGAGGCAGAGACAGAGACAGAGAGAGAGACAGAGACAGCGACAGAGGCAGAGACAGAGACAAAGACGGAGACAGAGACCGAGACTGAGACAGAGACAGAGGCAGAGACAGAGCCAGGGACAGAGACGGAGAAAGAGACAGAGGAAGAGAGAGCGACAGAGGCAGAGACAGAGACAGAGGCAGTGACAGAGACAGAGACAGAGACAGAGACAGAGACAGAGACAGAGACAGAGACTGAGACAGGCGCAGGGACTGAGACAGAGGCAGAGACAGAGACAGAGACAGAGATAGAGACAGGGCAGAGACAGAGGCAGAGACAGAGACAGAGGCAGAGACAGAGACAGAGACAGAGACAGAGACAGAGACAGAGACAGAGACAGAGACAGAGACTGAGACAGAGACAGAGACATAGAGACATAGGCACGGAGGCAGAGATGCAGAGACAGAGGCAAAGAGGCAGAGGCAGAGACATACAGACAGAGACCCAGAGACAGAGACAGAGACACAGAGGGAGACAGAGACGGAGACAGAGAGAGAGACAGAGAGAGAGACAGAGACAGCGACAGAGGCAGAGACAGAGACAAAGACGGAGACAGAGACCGAGACAGAGACAGAGACAGTGACAGAGACAGAGACAGAGACAGAGACAGAGACAGAGACAGAGACAGAGACAGAGACAGAGACAGAGACAGAGACAGAGACAGAGACAGAGACAGAGACAGAGACAGAGACAGAGACAGAGACAGAGACAGAGACAGAGACAGAGACAGAGACAGAGACAGAGACAGAGACAGAGACAGAGACAGAGAGAGACAGAGACAGAGACAGAGACAGAGACAGAGACAGAGACAGAGACAGAGACAGAGACAGAGACAGAGACAGAGACAGAGACAGAGACGGAGACAGAGACAGAGACAGAGACAGAGACAGAGACGGAGACAAAGACCGAGACAGACGCAGGGACTGAGACAGAGGCAGAGACAGCGACAGAGACAGAGATAGAGGCAGAGACAGAGACAGAGACAGAGACAGAGACAGAGACAGAGACAGAGACAGAGACAGAGACAGAGACAGAGACAGAGACAGAGACAGAGACAGAGACAGAGACAGAGACAGAGACAGAGACAGAGACAGAGACAGAGACAGAGACAGAGACAGAGACAGAGACAGAGACAGAGACAGAGACAGAGGCAGAGACAGAGACAGAGACAGAGACAGAGACGGAGGCAGAGACAGAGACAGAGACAGAGACAGGGACAGAGACAGAGACAGAGACAGAGACAGAGACAGAGACGGAGGCAGAGACAGAGACAGAGAGAGAGACAGAGACAGCGACAGAGGCAGAGACAGAGACAAAGACGGAGACAGAGACCGAGACTGAGACAGAGACAGGGACAGAGACAGAGACAGAGACAGTGACAGAGACAGAGACAGAGACAGAGACAGAGACAGAGACAGAGACAGAGACAGAGACAGAGACAAAGGCAGAGAGAGAGACAGAGTCAGAGACAGAGGCAGAGACAGACACAGAGACGGAGGCAGAGACAGAGACAGAGACAGAGACAGAGACTGAGACAGAGACAGAGACATAGAGACAGAGACAGAGACAGAGACACAGACAGAGACAGAGACAGAGACAGAGACAGAGACAGAGACAGAGACAGAGACAGAGGCAGAGACACAGAGACGGTGACAGAGACAGAGACAGAGACAGAGACAGAGACAGAGACAGAGACGGAGACGGAGACAAAGACCGAGACAGAGGCAGAGACACAGACAGAGACAGAGACAGAGACAAAGGCAGAGAGAGAGACAGAGACAGAGACAGAGGCAGAGACAGACACAGAGACGGAGGCAGAGACAGAGACAGAGACAGAGACAGAGACTGAGACAGAGACAGAGACATAGAGACATAGGCACGGAGGCAGAGATGCAGAGACAGAGACAAAGAGGCAGAGGCAGAGACATACAGACAGAGACCCAGAGACAGAGACAGAGACACAGGCGGAGACAGAGACGGAGGCAGAGACAGAGACAGAGGCAGTGACAGAGCCAGGGACAGAGACGGAGAAAGAGACAGAGGAAGAGACAGAGACAGAGGCAGTGACAGAGGCAGTGACAGAGACAGAGACAGAGACAGAGACAGAGACAGAGACAGAGACAGAGACAGAGACTGAGACAGAGACAGAGACAGAGACAGAGACAGAGACAGAGACAGAGACAGAGACAGAGACAGAGACAGAGACAGAGACAGAAACAGAGACAGAGACAGAGACAGAGACAGAGGCAGAGACAGAGACAGAGACAGAGACAGAGACAGAGGCAGAGACAGAGACAGAGACAGAGACAGAGACAGAGACAGAGACAGAGACAGAGACAGAGACGGAGGCAGAGACAGAGACAGAGAGAGAGACAGAGACAGCGACAGAGGCAGAGACAGAGACAAAGACGGAGACAGAGACAGAGACTGAGACAGAGACAGGGACAGAGACAGAGACAGAGACAGTGACAGAGACAGAGACAGGGACAGAGACAGAGACAGAGACAGAGACAGAGACAGAGACAGAGACAGAGACAGAGACGGAGACAGAGACAGAGACAGAGACAGAGACAGAGACGGAGACAAAGACCGTGACAGACGCAGGGACTGAGACAGAGGCAGAGACAGAGACAGAGACAGAGATAGAGACAGGGCAGAGACAGAGGCAGAGACAGAGACAGAGGCAGAGACGGAGACAGAGACAGAGACAGAGACAGAGACAGAGACAGAGACAGAGACGGAGACAAAGACCGAGACAGACGCAGGGACTGAGACAGAGGCAGAGACAGCGACAGAGACAGAGATAGAGGCAGAGACAGAGACAGAGACAGAGACAGAGACAGAGACAGAGACAGAGACAGAGACAGAGACAGAGACAGAGACAGAGACAGAGACAGAGACAGAAACAGAGACAGAGACAGAGACAGAGACAGAGGCAGAGACAGAGACAGAGACAGAGACAGAGACAGAGACAGAGACAGAGACAGAGACGGAGGCAGAGACAGAGACAGAGACAGAGACAGAGACAGAGACAGAGACAGAGACAGAGACAGAGACGGAGGCAGAGACAGAGACAGAGAGAGAGACAGAGACAGCGACAGAGGCAGAGACAGAGACAAAGACGGAGACAGAGACAGAGACTGAGACAGAGACAGGGACAGAGACAGAGACAGAGACAGTGACAGAGACAGAGACAGGGACAGAGACAGAGACAGAGACAGAGACAGAGACAGAGACAGAGACAGAGACAGAGACAGAGACAGAGACGGAGACAAAGACCGAGACAGAGGCAGAGACACAGACAGAGACAGAGACAGAGACAAAGGCAGAGAGAGAGACAGAGACAGAGACAGAGGCAGAGACAGACACAGAGACGGAGGCAGAGACAGAGACAGAGACAGAGACAGAGACAGAGACAGAGACTGAGACAGAGACAGAGACATAGAGACATAGGCACGGAGGCAGAGATGCAGAGACAGAGACAAAGAGGCAGAGGCAGAGACATACAGACAGAGACCCAGAGACAGAGACAGAGACACAGACGGAGACAGAGACGGAGGCAGAGACAGAGACCGAGGCAGAGACAGAGCCAGGGACAGAGACGGAGAAAGAGGCAGAGGAAGAGACAGCGACAGAGGCAGAGACAGAGACAGAGGCAGTGACAGAGACAGAGACAGAGACAGAGACAGAGACAGAGACAGCGACAGAGACTGAGACAGACGCAGGGACTGAGACAGAGGCAGAGACAGAGACAGAGACAGAGATAGAGACAGGGCAGAGACAGAGGCAGAGACAGAGACAGAGGCAGAGACAGAGACAGAGACAGAGACAGAGACAGAGACAGAGACAGAGACAGAGACAGAGACAGAGACAGAGACAGAGACAGAGAGAGAGACAGAGACAGAGACAGAGACAGAGACAGAGACAGAGACAGAGACAGAGACAGAGACGGAGACAGAGACAGAGACAGAGACAGAGACAGAGACGGAGACAAAGACCGAGACAGACGCAGGGACTGAGACAGAGGCAGAGACAGCGACAGAGACAGAGATAGAGGCAGAGACAGAGACAGAGACAGAGACAGAGACAGAGACAGAGACAGAGACAGAGACAGAGACAGAGACAGAGACAGAGACAGAGACAGAGACAGAGACAGAGACAGAGACAGAGACAGAGACAGAGACAGAGACAGAGACAGAGACAGAGACAGAGACAGAGACAGAGACAGAGACAGAGACAGAGACAGAGACAGAGGCAGAGACAGAGACAGAGACAGAGACAGAGACGGAGGCAGAGACAGAGACAGAGACAGAGACAGAGACAGAGACAGAGACAGAGACAGAGACAGAGACAGAGACGGAGGCAGAGACGGAGACAGAGAGAGAGACAGAGACAGAGACAGAGACAGAGACAGAGACAGAGACAGAGACATAGACAGACACAGAGACAGAGACAGAGACAGAGACGGAGACAAAGACAGAGACAGAGACAGAGACGGAGACAGAGGCAGAGACAGAGCCAGGGATAGAGACGGAGATAGAGACAGAGGAAGAGACAGCGACAGAGACAGAGACAGAGACAGAGACAGGGACAGAGGCAGAGACAGAGACAGAGACAGAGACAGAGACGGAGACAGAGACAGAGACTGAGACAGAGACAGGGACAGAGACAGAGACAGAGACAGTGACAGAGACAGGGACAGGGACAGAGACAGAGCAAGAGACAGAGACAGAGACAGAGACAGAGACAGAGACAGAGACGGAGACAAAGACAGAGACAGAGGCAGAGACACAGACAGAGACAGAGACAGAGACAGAGACAGAGACAGATACAGGGCAGAGACAGAGGCAGAGACAGAGACAGAGGCAGAGACAGAGACAGAGACAGAGACAGAGACAGAGACAGAGACGGAGGCAGAGACAGAGACAGAGACAGAGGCAGAGACAGAGACAGAGACAGAGACAGAGACAGAGACGGAGGCAGAGACAGAGACAGAGAGAGAGACAGAGACAGCGACAGAGGCAGAGACAGAGACAAAGACGGAGACAGAGACCGAGACTGAGACAGAGACAGAGGCAGAGACAGAGCCAGGGACAGAGACGGAGAAAGAGACAGAGGAAGAGAGAGCGACAGAGGCAGAGACAGAGACAGAGGCAGTGACAGAGACAGAGACAGAGACAGAGACAGAGACAGAGACAGAGACAGAGACAGAGACTGAGACAGGCGCAGGGACTGAGACAGAGGCAGAGACAGAGACAGAGACAGAGATAGAGACAGGGCAGAGACAGAGGCAGAGACAGAGACAGAGGCAGAGACAGAGACAGAGACAGAGACAGAGACAGAGACAGAGACGGAGGCAGAGACAGAGACAGAGACAGAGGCAGAGACAGAGACAGAGACAGAGACAGAGACAGAGACAGAGACGGAGGCAGAGACAGAGACAGAGAGAGAGACAGAGACAGCGACAGAGGCAGAGACAGAGACAAAGACGGAGACAGAGACCGAGACTGAGACAGAGACAGGGACAGAGACAGAGACAGAGACAGTGACAGAGACAGAGGCAGAGACAGAGACAGAGACAGAGACAGAGACAGAGACAGAGACAGAAACAGAGACAGAGACAGAGACGGAGACAAAGACCGAGACAGAGGCAGAGACACAGACAGAGACAGAGACAGAGACAAAGGCAGAGAGAGAGACAGAGTCAGAGACAGAGGCAGAGACAGACACAGAGACGGAGGCAGAGACAGAGACAGAGACAGAGACAGAGACAGAGACAGAGACAGAGACAGAGACAGAGACAGAGACAGAGACAGAGACAGAGACAGAGACAGAGACAGAGACAGAGACAGAGACAGAGACAGAGACAGAGACAGAGACAGAGACAGAGACAGAGACAGAGACAGAGACAGAGACAGAGACAGAGGCAGAGACAGAGACAGAGACAGAGACAGAGACGGAGGCAGAGACAGAGACAGAGACAGAGACAGAGACAGAGACAGAGACAGAGACAGAGACAGAGACAGAGACGGAGGCAGAGACGGAGACAGAGAGAGAGACAGAGACAGAGACAGAGACAGAGACAGAGACAGAGACAGAGACATAGACAGACACAGAGACAGAGACAGAGACAGAGACGGAGACAAAGACAGAGACAGAGACAGAGACGGAGACAGAGGCAGAGACAGAGCCAGGGATAGAGACGGAGATAGAGACAGAGGAAGAGACAGCGACAGAGACAGAGACAGAGACAGAGACAGGGACAGAGGCAGAGACAGAGACAGAGACAGAGACAGAGACGGAGACAGAGACAGAGACTGAGACAGAGACAGGGACAGAGACAGAGACAGAGACAGTGACAGAGACAGGGACAGGGACAGAGACAGAGCAAGAGACAGAGACAGAGACAGAGACAGAGACAGAGACAGAGACGGAGACAAAGACAGAGACAGAGGCAGAGACACAGACAGAGACAGAGACAGAGACAGAGACAGAGACAGATACAGGGCAGAGACAGAGGCAGAGACAGAGACAGAGGCAGAGACAGAGACAGAGACAGAGACAGAGACAGAGACAGAGACGGAGGCAGAGACAGAGACAGAGACAGAGGCAGAGACAGAGACAGAGACAGAGACAGAGACAGAGACGGAGGCAGAGACAGAGACAGAGAGAGAGACAGAGACAGCGACAGAGGCAGAGACAGAGACAAAGACGGAGACAGAGACCGAGACTGAGACAGAGACAGAGGCAGAGACAGAGCCAGGGACAGAGACGGAGAAAGAGACAGAGGAAGAGAGAGCGACAGAGGCAGAGACAGAGACAGAGGCAGTGACAGAGACAGAGACAGAGACAGAGACAGAGACAGAGACAGAGACAGAGACAGAGACTGAGACAGGCGCAGGGACTGAGACAGAGGCAGAGACAGAGACAGAGACAGAGATAGAGACAGGGCAGAGACAGAGGCAGAGACAGAGACAGAGGCAGAGACAGAGACAGAGACAGAGACAGAGACAGAGACAGAGACGGAGGCAGAGACAGAGACAGAGACAGAGGCAGAGACAGAGACAGAGACAGAGACAGAGACAGAGACAGAGACGGAGGCAGAGACAGAGACAGAGAGAGAGACAGAGACAGCGACAGAGGCAGAGACAGAGACAAAGACGGAGACAGAGACCGAGACTGAGACAGAGACAGGGACAGAGACAGAGACAGAGACAGTGACAGAGACAGAGGCAGAGACAGAGACAGAGACAGAGACAGAGACAGAGACAGAGACAGAAACAGAGACAGAGACAGAGACGGAGACAAAGACCGAGACAGAGGCAGAGACACAGACAGAGACAGAGACAGAGACAAAGGCAGAGAGAGAGACAGAGTCAGAGACAGAGGCAGAGACAGACACAGAGACGGAGGCAGAGACAGAGACAGAGACAGAGACAGAGACTGAGACAGAGACAGAGACATAGAGACATAGGCACGGAGGCAGAGATGCAGAGACAGAGGCAAAGAGGCAGAGGCAAAGACATACAGACAGAGACCCAGAGACAGAGACAGAGACACAGAGGGAGACAGAGACGGAGGCAGAGACAGAGACAGAGGCAGAGACAGAGCCAGGGACAGAGACGGAGAAAGAGACAGAGGAAGAGACAGCGACAGAGGCAGAGACAGAGACAGAGGCAGTGACAGAGACAGAGACAGAGACAGAGACAGAGACAGAGACAGAGACAGAGACAGAGACAGAGACAGAGACTGAGACAGAGACAGAGACAGAGACGGAGACGGAGATAGAGGCAGAGACAGAGATAGAGACAGAGACAGAGACAGAGACATAGAGAGACACAGAGACAGAGACAGAGACAGAGACGGAGACAAAGACCGAGACAGACGCAGGGACTGAGACAGAGGCAGAGGCAGCGACAGAGACCCAGAGACAGAGACAGAGACAGACACATAAACAGAGACAGAGACAGAGACAGAGACAGAGACAGAGACAGAGACAGAGACAGAGACAGAGATGAAGACGGCGACGAAGACAGAGACAGGGACAGAGCCAGACACAGAAACGGACACAGAGCCAGACACAGAAACGGAGACAGAGACCGAGATATTGACATGGGCAGAGACAGAGACAGAGACGGAGACAGAGACAGAGACAGAGACAGAGACAGAGACAGAGACAGAGACAGAGACAGAGACAGAGACAGAGACAGAGACAGAGACAGAGACAGAGACAGAGACAGAGACAGAGACAGAGACAGAGACAGAGATAAAGACCGAGACAGAGGCAGAGACACAGACAGAGACAGAGACAGAGACAGAGGCAGAGAGAGAGACAGAGACAGAGACAGAGGCAGAGACAGACACAGAGACGGACGCAGAGACAGAGACAGAGACAGAGACAGAGACTGAGACAGAGACAGAGACATAGAGACATAGGCACGGAGGCAGAGATGCAGAGACAGAGACAAAGAGGCAGAGGCAGAGACATACATACAGAGACCCAGAGACAGAGACAGAGACACAGAGGGAGACAGAGACGGAGGCAGAGACAGAGACAGAGGCAGAGACAGAGCCAGGGACAGAGACGGAGAAAGAGACAGAGGAAGAGACAGCGACAGAGGCAGAGACAGAGACAGAGACAGAGACAGAGACAGAGACAGAGACAGAGACAGAGACAGAGGAAGAGGCAGCGACAGAGGAAGAGACAGAGACAGAGACAGAGACAGAGACAGAGACAGAGACAAAGAGGCAGAGGCAGAGACAGAGACAGAGGCAGAGACGGAGACAGAGACAGAGACAGAGACAGAGACAGAGACAGAGACGGAGACAAAGACCGAGACAGACGCAGGGACTGAGACAGAGGCAGAGACAGCGACAGAGACAGAGATAGAGGCAGAGACAGAGACAGAGACAGAGACAGAGACAGAGACAGAGACAGAGACAGAGACAGAGACAGAGACAGAGACAGAGACAGAGACAGAGACAGAAACAGAGACAGAGACAGAGACAGAGACAGAGGCAGAGACAGAGACAGAGACAGAGACAGAGACAGAGACGGAGGCAGAGACAGAGACAGAGACAGAGACAGAGACAGAGACAGAGACTGAGACAGACGCAGGGACTGAGACAGAGGCAGAGACAGAGACAGAGACAGAGATAGAGACAGGGCAGAGACAGAGGCAGAGACAGAGACAGAGGCAGAGACAGAGACAGAGACAGAGACAGAGACAGAGACAGAGACAGAGACAGAGACAGAGACAGAGACAGAGACAGAGAGAGAGACAGAGACAGAGACAGAGACAGAGACAGAGACAGAGACAGAGACAGAGACAGAGACGGAGACAGAGACAGAGACAGAGACAGAGACAGAGACGGAGACAAAGACCGAGACAGACGCAGGGACTGAGACAGAGGCAGAGACAGCGACAGAGACAGAGATAGAGGCAGAGACAGAGACAGAGACAGAGACAGAGACAGAGACAGAGACAGAGACAGAGACAGAGACAGAGACAGAGACAGAGACAGAGACAGAGACACAGACAGAGACAGAGACAGAGACAGAGACAGAGACAGAGACAGAGACAGAGACAGAGACAGAGACAGAGACAGAGACAGAGGCAGAGACAGAGACAGAGACAGAGACAGAGACGGAGGCAGAGACAGAGACAGAGACAGAGACAGAGACAGAGACAGAGACAGAGACAGAGACAGAGACAGAGACGGAGGCAGAGACGGAGACAGAGAGAGAGACAGAGACAGAGACAGAGACAGAGACAGAGACAGAGACAGAGACATAGACAGACACAGAGACAGAGACAGAGACAGAGACGGAGACAAAGACAGAGACAGAGACAGAGACGGAGACAGAGGCAGAGACAGAGCCAGGGATAGAGACGGAGATAGAGACAGAGGAAGAGACAGCGACAGAGACAGAGACAGAGACAGAGACAGGGACAGAGGCAGAGACAGAGACAGAGACAGAGACAGAGACGGAGACAGAGACAGAGACTGAGACAGAGACAGGGACAGAGACAGAGACAGAGACAGTGACAGAGACAGGGACAGGGACAGAGACAGAGCAAGAGACAGAGACAGAGACAGAGACAGAGACAGAGACAGAGACGGAGACAAAGACAGAGACAGAGGCAGAGACACAGACAGAGACAGAGACAGAGACAGAGACAGAGACAGAGACAGGGCAGAGACAGAGGCAGAGACAGAGACAGAGGCAGAGACAGAGACAGAGACAGAGACAGAGACAGAGACAGAGACGGAGGCAGAGACAGAGACAGAGACAGAGGCAGAGACAGAGACAGAGACAGAGACAGAGACAGAGACGGAGGCAGAGACAGAGACAGAGAGAGAGACAGAGACAGCGACAGAGGCAGAGACAGAGACAAAGACGGAGACAGAGACCGAGACTGAGACAGAGACAGAGGCAGAGACAGAGCCAGGGACAGAGACGGAGAAAGAGACAGAGGAAGAGAGAGCGACAGAGGCAGAGACAGAGACAGAGGCAGTGACAGAGACAGAGACAGAGACAGAGACAGAGACAGAGACAGAGACAGAGACTGAGACAGGCGCAGGGACTGAGACAGAGGCAGAGACAGAGACAGAGACAGAGATAGAGACAGGGCAGAGACAGAGGCAGAGACAGAGACAGAGGCAGAGACAGAGACAGAGACAGAGACAGAGACAGAGACAGAGACAGAGACGGAGGCAGAGACAGAGACAGAGACAGAGGCAGAGACAGAGACAGAGACAGAGACAGAGACAGAGACAGAGACGGAGGCAGAGACAGAGACAGAGAGAGAGACAGAGACAGCGACAGAGGCAGAGACAGAGACAAAGACGGAGACAGAGACCGAGACTGAGACAGAGACAGGGACAGAGACAGAGACAGAGACAGTGACAGAGACAGAGGCAGAGACAGAGACAGAGACAGAGACAGAGACAGAGACAGAGACAGAAACAGAGACAGAGACAGAGACGGAGACAAAGACCGAGACAGAGGCAGAGACACAGACAGAGACAGAGACAGAGACAAAGGCAGAGAGAGAGACAGAGTCAGAGACAGAGGCAGAGACAGACACAGAGACGGAGGCAGAGACAGAGACAGAGACAGAGACAGAGACTGAGACAGAGACAGAGACATAGAGACATAGGCACGGAGGCAGAGATGCAGAGACAGAGGCAAAGAGGCAGAGGCAAAGACATACAGACAGAGACCCAGAGACAGAGACAGAGACACAGAGGGAGACAGAGACGGAGGCAGAGACAGAGACAGAGGCAGAGACAGAGCCAGGGACAGAGACGGAGAAAGAGACAGAGGAAGAGACAGCGACAGAGGCAGAGACAGAGACAGAGGCAGTGACAGAGACAGAGACAGAGACAGAGACAGAGACAGAGACAGAGACAGAGACAGAGACAGAGACTGAGACAGAGACAGAGACAGAGACGGAGACGGAGATAGAGGCAGAGACAGAGATAGAGACAGAGACAGAGACAGAGACATAGAGAGACACAGAGACAGAGACAGAGACAGAGACGGAGACAAAGACCGAGACAGACGCAGGGACTGAGACAGCGGCAGAGGCAGCGACAGAGACCCAGAGACAGAGACAGAGACAGACACATAAACAGAGACAGAGACAGAGACAGAGACAGAGACAGAGACAGAGACAGAGACAGAGACAGAGACAGAGACAGAGATGAAGACGGCGACGAAGACAGAGACAGGGACAGAGCCAGACACAGAAACGGACACAGAGCCAGACACAGAAACGGAGACAGAGACCGAGATATTGACATGGGCAGAGACAGAGACAGAGACGGAGACAGAGACAGAGACAGAGACAGAGACAGAGACAGAGACAGAGACAGAGACAGAGACAGAGACAGAGACAGAGACAGAGACAGAGACAGAGACAGAGACAGAGACAGAGACAGAGACAGAGACAGAGACAGAGACGGAGATAAAGACCGAGACAGAGGCAGAGACACAGACAGAGACAGAGACAGAGACAGAGGCAGAGAGAGAGACAGAGACAGAGACAGAGGCAGAGACAGACACAGAGACGGACGCAGAGACAGAGACAGAGACAGAGACAGAGACTGAGACAGAGACAGAGACATAGAGACATAGGCACGGAGGCAGAGATGCAGAGACAGAGACAAAGAGGCAGAGGCAGAGACATACATACAGAGACCCAGAGACAGAGACAGAGACACAGAGGGAGACAGAGACGGAGGCAGAGACAGAGACAGAGGCAGAGACAGAGCCAGGGACAGAGACGGAGAAAGAGACAGAGGAAGAGACAGCGACAGAGGCAGAGACAGAGACAGAGACAGAGACAGAGACAGAGACAGAGACAGAGACAGAGACAGAGACAGAGGAAGAGGCAGCGACAGAGGAAGAGACAGAGACAGAGACAGAGACAGAGACAGAGACAGAGACAGAGACAAAGAGGCAGAGGCAGAGACATACAGGCAGAGACTCAGAGACAGAGACAGAGACACAGACGGAGACAGAGACGGAGGCAGAGACAGAGACAGAGGCAGAGACAGAGACAGAGACAGAGACAGAGACAGAGACAGAGACGGAGACAAAGACCGAGACAGACGCAGGGGCTGAGACAGAGGCAGAGACAGCGACAGAGACAGAGATAGATGCAGAGACAGAGACAGAGACAGAGACAGAGACAGAGACAGAGACAGAGACAGAGACAGAGACAGAGACAGAGACAGAGACAGAGACAGAGACAAAGACAGAGACGGAGACCGAGACAGAGACAGAGACAGAGACAGAGACAGAGACAGAGACAGAGACAGAGACATAGACAGACACAGAGACAGAGACAGAGACAGAGACGGAGACAAAGACAGAGACAGAGACAGAGACGGAGACAGAGGCAGAGACAGAGCCAGGGATAGAGACGGAGATAGAGACAGAGGAAGAGACAGCGACAGAGACAGAGACAGAGACAGAGACAGAGACAGAGACAGAGACAGAGACAGAGACAGAGACAGAGACAGAGACAGAGACAGAGCCAGAGACAGAGACAGAGACAGAGACAGAGACAGAGACAGAGACAGAGACAGAGACAGAGACAGAGACAGAGACAGAGACAGAGACAGAGACAGAGACAGAGGCAGAGACAGAGACAGAGACAGAGACAGAGACGGAGGCAGAGACAGAGACAGAGACAGAGACAGAGACAGAGACAGAGACGGAGGCAGAGACAGAGACAGAGAGAGAGACAGAGACAGCGACAGAGGCAGAGACAGAGACAAAGACGGAGACAGAGACAGAGACTGAGACAGAGACAGAGACAGGGACAGAGACAGAGACAGAGACAGTGACAGAGACAGAAACAGAGACAGAGACAGAGACAGAGACAGAGACAGAGACAGAGACAGAGACAGAGACAGAGACAGAGACAGAGACAGAGACAGAGACACAGACAGAGACGGAGACAGAGACAGAGACAGAAACGGAGACAAAGACCGTGACAGACGCAGGGACTGAGACAGAGTCAGAGACAGAGACAGAGACAGAGATAGAGACAGGGCAGAGACAGAGGCAGAGACAGAGACAGAGGCAGAGACAGAGACAGAGACAGAGACAGAGACAGAGACAGAGACAGAGACAGAGACAGAGACAGAGACAGAGACTGAGACAGAGACAGAGACAGAGACAGAGACAGAGAGAGAGACAGAGACAGAGACAGAGACAGAGACAGAGACAGAGACAGAGACAGAGACGGAGACAGAGACAGAGACAGAGACAGAGACGGAGACAAAGACCGAGACAGACGCAGGGACTGAGACAGAGACAGAGACAGAGACAGAGACAGAGACAGAGGAAGAGACTGCGACAGAGGAAGAGACGGAGACAGAGGCAAATAGACACAGATTCAGGGAAAGAGACACAGAGACAGAGTCACCGAGACAGAGACACAGAGACAGGGGCAGAGACACAGAGACAGAGACCCAGAGACAGAGACAGAGACAGACACATAAACAGAGACAGAGACAGAGACAGAGACAGAGACAGAGACAGAGATGAAGACGGCGACGGAGACAGAGACAGGGACAGATCCAGACACAGAAACGGACACAGAGCCAGACACAGAAACCGAGACAGAGACCGAGACATTGACATGGGCAGAGACAGAGACAGAGACGGAGGCAGAGACAGAGACAGAGACAGAGACAGAGACAGAGACAGAGACAGAGACAGAGACAGAGACAGAGACAGAGACAGAGACGGAGGCAGAGACAGAGACAGAGACAGAGACAGAGACAGAGACAGAGACAGAGACAGAGACAGAGACAGAGACAGAGACGGAGATAAAGACCGAGACAGAGGCAGAGACACAGACAGAGACAGAGACAGAGACAAAGGCAGAGAGAGAGACAGAGACAGATACAGAGGCAGAGACAGACACAGAGACGGACGCAGAGACAGAGACAGAGACAGAGACAGAGACTGAGACAGAGACAGAGACATAGAGACAGAGACAGAGACAGAGACAGAGACAGAGACAGAGACAGTGACAGAGACAGAGACAGAGACAGAGACAGAGACAGAGACAGAGACAGAGACAGAGACGGAGACCGAGACAGAGACAGAGACAGAGACAGAGACAGAGACAGAGACAGAGACAGAGACAGAGACAGAGACAGAGACAGAGACAGAGACAGAGACAGAGACAGAGACAGAGACAGAGGAAGAGGCAGCGACAGAGGAAGAGACAGAGACAGAGACAGAGACAGAGACAGGGACAGAGACGGAGAAAGAGACAGAGGAAGAGACAGCGACAGAGGCAGAGACAGAGACAGAGACAGAGACAGAGACAGAGACAGAGACAGAGACAGAGACAGAGGAAGAGGCAGCGACAGAGGAAGAGACAGAGACAGAGACAGAGACAGAGACAGAGACAGAGACAGAGACAAAGAGGCAGAGGCTGAGACATACAGACAGAGACTCAGAGACAGAGACAGAGACACAGACGGAGACAGAGACGGAGGCAGAGACAGAGACAGAGGCAGAGACAGAGACAGAGACAGAGACAGAGACAGAGACAGAGACAGAGACAGAGACAGAGACAGAGACAGAGACCGAGACAGAGACAGAGACAGAGACAGAGACAGAGACAGAGACAGAGACGGAGACAAAGACCGAGACAGACGCAGGGACTGAGACAGAGGCAGAGACAGCGACAGAGACAGAGATAGAGGCAGAGACAGAGACAGAGACAGAGACAGAGACAGAGACAGAGACAGAGACAGAGACAGAGACAGAGACAGAGACAGAGACAGAGACAGAGACAGAGACAGAGACGGAGACCGAGACAGAGACAGAGACAGAGACAGAGACAGAGACAGAGACAGAGACAGAGACATAGACAGACACAGAGACAGAGACAGAGACAGAGACGGAGACAAAGACAGAGACAGAGACAGAGACGGAGACAGAGGCAGAGACAGAGCCAGGGATAGAGACGGAGATAGAGACAGAGGAAGAGACAGCGACAGAGACAGAGACAGAGACAGAGACAGAGACAGAGACAGAGACAGAGACAGAGACAGAGACAGAGACAGAGACAGAGACAGAGACAGAGACAGAGACAGAGACAGAGACAGAGACAGAGACAGAGACAGAGACAGAGACAGAGACAGAGACAGAGACAGAGACAGAGACAGAGACAGAGACAGAGACAGAGACAGAGGCAGAGGCAGAGACAGAGACAGAGACAGAGACAGAGACGGAGGCAGAGACAGAGACAGAGACAGAGACAGAGACAGAGACAGAGACGTAGGCAGAGACAGAGACAGAGAGAGAGACAGAGACAGCGACAGAGGCAGAGACAGAGACAAAGACGGAGACAGAGACAGAGACTGAGACAGAGACAGAGACAGGGACAGAGACAGAGACAGAGACAGTGACAGAGACAGAAACAGAGACAGAGACAGAGACAGAGACAGAGACAGAGACAGAGACAGAGACAGAGACAGAGACAGAGACAGAGACAGAGACAGAGACACAGACAGAGACGGAGACAGAGACAGAGACAGAAACGGAGACAAAGACCGTGACAGACGCAGGGACTGAGACAGAGTCAGAGACAGAGACAGAGACAGAGATAGAGACAGGGCAGAGACAGAGGCAGAGACAGAGACAGAGGCAGAGACAGAGACAGAGACAGAGACAGAGACAGAGACAGAGACAGAGACAGAGACAGAGACAGAGACTGAGACAGAGACAGAGACAGAGACAGAGACAGAGACAGAGAGAGAGACAGAGACAGAGACAGAGACAGAGACAGAGACAGAGACAGAGACAGAGACGGAGACAGAGACAGAGACAGAGACAGAGACGGAGACAAAGACCGAGACAGACGCAGGGGCTGAGACAGAGACAGAGACAGAGACAGAGACAGAGACAGAGGAAGAGACTGCGACAGAGGAAGAGACGGAGACAGAGGCAAATAGACACAGATTCAGGGAAAGAGACACAGAGACAGAGTCACCGAGACAGAGACACAGAGACAGGGGCAGAGACACAGAGACAGAGACCCAGAGACAGAGACAGAGACAGACACATAAACAGAGACAGAGACAGAGACAGAGACAGAGACAGAGACAGAGATGAAGACGGCGACGGAGACAGAGACAGGGACAGAGCCAGACACAGAAACGGACACAGAGCCAGACACAGAAACCGAGACAGAGACCGAGACATTGACATGGGCAGAGACAGAGACAGAGACGGAGGCAGAGACAGAGACAGAGACAGAGACAGAGACAGAGACAGAGACAGAGACAGAGACAGAGACAGAGACAGAGACAGAGACAGAGACAGAGACGGAGGCAGAGACAGAGACAGAGACAGAGACAGAGACAGAGACAGAGACAGAGACAGAGACAGAGACAGAGACAGAGACAGAGACAGAGACAGAGACAGAGACAGAGACAGAGACATAGAGAGACACAGAGACAGAGACAGTGACAGAGACAGAGACAGAGACGGAGACGAAGACAGAGACAGAGACAGAGACGGAGACAGAGGCAGAGACAGAGCCAGGGATAGAGACGGAGATAGAGACAGAGGAAGAGACAGCGACAGAGACAGAGACAGAGACAGAGACAGAGACAGAGACAGAGACAGAGACAGAGACAGAGACAGAGACTGAGACAAAGAGGCAGAGGCAGAGACAGAGGAAGAGGCAGCGACAGAGGAAGAGACAGAGACAGAGACAGAGACAGAGACAGAGACAGAGACAAAGAGGCAGAGGCAGAGACATACAGACAGAGACTCAGAGACAGAGACAGAGACACAGACGGAGACAGAGACGGAGGCAGAGACAGAGACAGAGGCAGAGACAGAGCCAGGGACAGAGACGGAGAAAGAGACAGAGGAAGAGACAGCGACAGAGGCAGGGACAGAGACAGAGGCAGTGACAGAGACAGAGACAGAGACAGAGACAGAGACAGAGACAGAGACAGAGACAGAGACAGAGACAGAGACAGAGACAGAGACAGAGACAGAGACAGAGACAGAGACAGAGACAGAGACAGAGACAGAGACAGAGAGAGAGACAGAGACAGAGACAGAGACAGAGACAGAGACAGAGACGGAGACAGAGACAGAGACAGAGACAGAGACAGAGACGGAGACAAAGACCGAGACAGACGCAGGGACTGAGACAGAGGCAGAGACAGCGACAGAGATAGAGATAGAGGCAGACACAGAGACACAGACAGAGACAGAGACAGAGACAGAGACAGAGACAGAGACAGAGACAGAGACAGAGACAGAGACAGAGACAGAGACAGAGACAGAGACAGAGACAGAGACAGAGACAGAGACAGAGACAGAGACAGAGACAGAGACAGAGACAGAGACAGAGACAGAGACAGAGACAGAGACAGAGACAGAGACAGAGACAGAGACAGAGACAGAGACAGAGACAGAGACAGAGACAGAGACAGAGACAGAGACAGAGACAGAGGCAGAGGCAGAGACAGAGACAGAGACAGAGACGGAGGCAGAGACAGAGACAGAGACAGAGACAGAGACAGAGACAGAGACGGAGGCAGAGACAGAGACAGAGACAGAGACAGAGACTGAGACAGAGACAGAGACATAGAGACATAGGCACGGAGGCAGAGATGCAGAGAGAGAGACAAAGAGGCAGAGGCAGAGACATACAGACAGAGACCCAGAGACAGAGACAGAGACACAGACGGAGACAGAGACGGAGGCAGAGACAGAGACAGAGGCAGAGACAGAGCCAGGGACAGAGACGGAGAAAGAGACAGAGGAAGAGACAGCGACAGAGGCAGAGACAGAGACAGAGGCAGTGACAGAGACAGAGACAGAGACAGAGACAGAGACAGAGACAGAGACAGAGACTGAGACAGACGCAGGGACTGAGACAGAGGCAGAGACAGAGACAGAGACAGAGATAGAGACAGGGCAGAGACAGAGGCAGAGACAGAGACAGAGGCAGAGACAGAGACAGAGACAGAGACAGAGACAGAGACAGAGACAGAGACAGAGACAGAGACAGAGACAGAGACAGAGACAGAGTCAGAGTCAGAGAGAGAGACCGAGACCGAGACAGAGACAGAGACAGAGACAGAGACAGAGACAGAGACAGAGACAGAGACGGAGACAGAGACAGAGACAGAGACAGAGACGGAGGCAGAGACAGAGACAGAGACAGAGACAGAGACAGAGACAGAGACGGAGGCAGAGACAGAGACAGAGAGAGAGACAGAGACAGCGACAGAGGCAGAGACAGAGACAAAGACGGAGACAGAGACAGAGACTGAGACAGAGACAGGGACAGAGACAGAGACAGAGACAGTGACAGAGACAGAGACAGAGACAGAGACAGAGACAGAGACAGAGACAGAGACAGAGACAGAGACAGAGACAGAGACAGAGACAGAGACAGAGACAGAGACAGAGACAGAGACAGAGACAGAGACAGAGACAGAGACAGAGACAGAGACAGAGACAGAGACAGAGACAGAGACGGAGACAAAGACCGAGACAGAGGCAGAGACACAGACAGAGACAGAGACAGAGACAAAGGCAGAGAGAGAGACAGAGACAGAGACAGAGGCAGAGACAGACACAGAGACGGAGGCAGAGACAGAGACAGAGACAGAGACAGAGACAGAGACTGAGACAGAGACAGAGACATAGAGACATAGGCACGGAGGCAGAGATGCAGAGACAGAGACAAAGAGGCAGAGGCAGAGACATTCAGACAGAGACCCAGAGACAGAGACAGAGACACAGACGGAGACAGAGACGGAGGCAGAGACAGAGACAGAGGCAGAGACAGAGCCAGGGACAGAGACGGAGAAAGAGACAGAGGAAGAGACAGCGACAGAGGCAGAGACAGAGACAGAGGCAGTGACAGAGACAGAGACAGAGACAGAGACAGAGACTGAGACAGAGACAGAGACAGAGACAGAGACAGACACAGAGACAGAGACAGAGACAGAGACAGAGACAGAGACAGAGACAGAGACAGAGACAGAGACAGAGACAGAGACAGAGACAGAGACAGAGACAGAGACAGAGACAGAGACAGAGACAGAGACAGAGACAGAGACAGAGACAGAGACAGAGACAGAGACAGAGACAGAGACGGAGACAGAGACAGAGACAGAGACGGAGACAAAGACCGTGACAGACGCAGGGACTAAGACAGAGGCACAGACAGAGACAGAGACAGAGATAGAGACAGGGCAGAGACAGAGGCAGAGACAGAGACAGAGACAGAGACAGAGACAGAGACAGAGACAGAGACAGAGACAGAGACAGAGACAGAGACAGAGACAGAGACAGAGACAGAGACAGAGACAGAGACAGAGACAGAGACAGAGACAGAGACAGAGACAGAGACAGAGACAGAGACAGAGACAGAGACAGAGACAGAGACAGAGACAGAGACAGAGACAGAGACAGAGACAGAGACAGAGACAGAGGCAGAGACAGAGACAGAGACAGAGACAGAGACGGAGGCAGAGACAGAGACAGAGACAGAGACAGAGACAGAGACAGAGACGGAGGCAGAGACAGAGACAGAGAGAGAGACAGAGACAGCGACAGAGGCAGAGACAGAGACAAAGACGGAGACAGAGACAGAGACTGAGACAGAGACAGGGACAGAGACAGAGACAGAGACAGTGACAGAGACAGAGACAGAGACAGAGACAGAGACAGAGACAGAGACAGAGACAGAGACAGAGACAGAGACAGAGACAGAGACAGAGACAGAGACAGAGACAGAGACAGAGACGGAGACAAAGACCGAGACAGAGGCAGAGACACAGACAGAGACAGAGACAGAGACAAAGGCAGAGAGAGAGACAGAGACAGAGACAGAGGCAGAGACAGACACAGAGACGGAGGCAGAGACAGAGACAGAGACAGAGACAGAGACAGAGACGGAGGCAGAGACAGAGACAGAGAGAGAGACAGAGACAGCGACAGAGGCAGAGACAGAGACAAAGACGGAGACAGAGACAGAGACTGAGACAGAGACAGAGACAGGGACAGAGACAGAGACAGAGACAGTGACAGAGACAGAAACAGAGACAGAGACAGAGACAGAGACAGAGACAGAGACAGAGACAGAGACAGAGACAGAGACAGAGACAGAGACAGAGACAGAGACACAGACAGAGACGGAGACAGAGACAGAGACAGAAACGGAGACAAAGACCGTGACAGACGCAGGGACTGAGACAGAGTCAGAGACAGAGACAGAGACAGAGATAGAGACAGGGCAGAGACAGAGGCAGAGACAGAGACAGAGGCAGAGACAGAGACAGAGACAGAGACAGAGACAGAGACAGAGACAGAGACAGAGACAGAGACAGAGACTGAGACAGAGACAGAGACAGAGACAGAGACAGAGACAGAGAGAGAGACAGAGACAGAGACAGAGACAGAGACAGAGACAGAGACAGAGACAGAGACGGAGACAGAGACAGAGACAGAGACAGAGACGGAGACAAAGACCGAGACAGACGCAGGGGCTGAGACAGAGACAGAGACAGAGACAGAGACAGAGACAGAGGAAGAGACTGCGACAGAGGAAGAGACGGAGACAGAGGCAAATAGACACAGATTCAGGGAAAGAGACACAGAGACAGAGTCACCGAGACAGAGACACAGAGACAGGGGCAGAGACACAGAGACAGAGACCCAGAGACAGAGACAGAGACAGACACATAAACAGAGACAGAGACAGAGACAGAGACAGAGACAGAGACAGAGATGAAGACGGCGACGGAGACAGAGACAGGGACAGAGCCAGACACAGAAACGGACACAGAGCCAGACACAGAAACCGAGACAGAGACCGAGACATTGACATGGGCAGAGACAGAGACAGAGACGGAGGCAGAGACAGAGACAGAGACAGAGACAGAGACAGAGACAGAGACAGAGACAGAGACAGAGACAGAGACAGAGACAGAGACAGAGACAGAGACAGAGACAGAGACGGAGGCAGAGACAGAGACAGAGACAGAGACAGAGACAGAGACAGAGACAGAGACAGAGACAGAGACAGAGACAGAGACAGAGACAGAGACAGAGACAGAGACAGAGACATAGAGAGACACAGAGACAGAGACAGTGACAGAGACAGAGACAGAGACGGAGACGAAGACAGAGACAGAGACAGAGACGGAGACAGAGGCAGAGACAGAGCCAGGGATAGAGACGGAGATAGAGACAGAGGAAGAGACAGCGACAGAGACAGAGACAGAGACAGAGACAGAGACAGAGACAGAGACAGAGACAGAGACAGAGACAGAGACTGAGACAAAGAGGCAGAGGCAGAGACAGAGGAAGAGGCAGCGACAGAGGAAGAGACAGAGACAGAGACAGAGACAGAGACAGAGACAGAGACAAAGAGGCAGAGGCAGAGACATACAGACAGAGACTCAGAGACAGAGACAGAGACACAGACGGAGACAGAGACGGAGGCAGAGACAGAGACAGAGGCAGAGACAGAGCCAGGGACAGAGACGGAGAAAGAGACAGAGGAAGAGACAGCGACAGAGGCAGGGACAGAGACAGAGGCAGTGACAGAGACAGAGACAGAGACAGAGACAGAGACAGAGACAGAGACAGAGACAGAGACAGAGACAGAGACAGAGACAGAGACAGAGACAGAGACAGAGACAGAGACAGAGACAGAGACAGAGAGAGAGACAGAGACAGAGACAGAGACAGAGACAGAGACAGAGACGGAGACAGAGACAGAGACAGAGACAGAGACAGAGACGGAGACAAAGACCGAGACAGACGCAGGGACTGAGACAGAGGCAGAGACAGCGACAGAGATAGAGATAGAGGCAGACACAGAGACAGAGACAGAGACAGAGACAGAGACAGAGACAGAGACAGAGACAGAGACAGAGACAGAGACAGAGACAGAGACAGAGACAGAGACAGAGACAGAGACAGAGACAGAGACAGAGACAGAGACAGAGACAGAGACAGAGACAGAGACAGAGACAGAGACAGAGACAGAGACAGAGACAGAGACAGAGACAGAGACAGAGACAGAGACAGAGACAGAGACAGAGACAGAGACAGAGACAGAGACAGAGACAGAGACAGAGACAGAGGCAGAGACAGAGACAGAGACAGAGACAGAGACGGAGGCAGAGACAGAGACAGAGACAGAGACAGAGACAGAGACAGAGACGGAGGCAGAGACAGAGACAGAGAGAGAGACAGAGACAGCGACAGAGGCAGAGACAGAGACAAAGACGGAGACAGAGACAGAGACTGAGACAGAGACAGGGACAGAGACAGAGACAGAGACAGTGACAGAGACAGAGACAGAGACAGAGACAGAGACAGAGACAGAGACAGAGACAGAGACAGAGACAGAGACAGAGACAGAGACAGAGACAGAGACAGAGACAGAGACAGAGACAGAGACAGAGACAGAGACGGAGACAAAGACCGAGACAGAGGCAGAGACACAGACAGAGACAGAGACAGAGACAAAGGCAGAGAGAGAGACAGAGACAGAGACAGAGGCAGAGACAGAGACAGAGACAGAGACAGAGACAGAGACGGAGGCAGAGACAGAGACAGAGAGAGAGACAGAGACAGCGACAGAGGCAGAGACAGAGACAAAGACGGAGACAGAGACAGAGACTGAGACAGAGACAGAGACAGGGACAGAGACAGAGACAGAGACAGTGACAGAGACAGAAACAGAGACAGAGACAGAGACAGAGACAGAGACAGAGACAGAGACAGAGACAGAGACAGAGACAGAGACAGAGACAGAGACAGAGACACAGACAGAGACGGAGACAGAGACAGAGACAGAAACGGAGACAAAGACCGTGACAGACGCAGGGACTGAGACAGAGTCAGAGACAGAGACAGAGACAGAGATAGAGACAGGGCAGAGACAGAGGCAGAGACAGAGACAGAGGCAGAGACAGAGACAGAGACAGAGACAGAGACAGAGACAGAGACAGAGACAGAGACAGAGACAGAGACTGAGACAGAGACAGAGACAGAGACAGAGACAGAGACAGAGAGAGAGACAGAGACAGAGACAGAGACAGAGACAGAGACAGAGACAGAGACAGAGACGGAGACAGAGACAGAGACAGAGACAGAGACGGAGACAAAGACCGAGACAGACGCAGGGGCTGAGACAGAGACAGAGACAGAGACAGAGACAGAGACAGAGGAAGAGACTGCGACAGAGGAAGAGACGGAGACAGAGGCAAATAGACACAGATTCAGGGAAAGAGACACAGAGACAGAGTCACCGAGACAGAGACACAGAGACAGGGGCAGAGACACAGAGACAGAGACCCAGAGACAGAGACAGAGACAGACACATAAACAGAGACAGAGACAGAGACAGAGACAGAGACAGAGACAGAGATGAAGACGGCGACGGAGACAGAGACAGGGACAGAGCCAGACACAGAAACGGACACAGAGCCAGACACAGAAACCGAGACAGAGACCGAGACATTGACATGGGCAGAGACAGAGACAGAGACGGAGGCAGAGACAGAGACAGAGACAGAGACAGAGACAGAGACAGAGACAGAGACAGAGACAGAGACAGAGACAGAGACAGAGACAGAGACAGAGACAGAGACGGAGGCAGAGACAGAGACAGAGACAGAGACAGAGACAGAGACAGAGACAGAGACAGAGACAGAGACAGAGACAGAGACAGAGACAGAGACAGAGACAGAGACAGAGACAGAGACAGAGACATAGAGAGACACAGAGACAGAGACAGTGACAGAGACAGAGACAGAGACGGAGACGAAGACAGAGACAGAGACAGAGACGGAGACAGAGGCAGAGACAGAGCCAGGGATAGAGACGGAGATAGAGACAGAGGAAGAGACAGCGACAGAGACAGAGACAGAGACAGAGACAGAGACAGAGACAGAGACAGAGACAGAGACAGAGACAGAGACTGAGACAAAGAGGCAGAGGCAGAGACAGAGGAAGAGGCAGCGACAGAGGAAGAGACAGAGACAGAGACAGAGACAGAGACAGAGACAGAGACAAAGAGGCAGAGGCAGAGACATACAGACAGAGACTCAGAGACAGAGACAGAGACACAGACGGAGACAGAGACGGAGGCAGAGACAGAGACAGAGGCAGAGACAGAGCCAGGGACAGAGACGGAGAAAGAGACAGAGGAAGAGACAGCGACAGAGGCAGGGACAGAGACAGAGGCAGTGACAGAGACAGAGACAGAGACAGAGACAGAGACAGAGACAGAGACAGAGACAGAGACAGAGACAGAGACAGAGACAGAGACAGAGACAGAGACAGAGACAGAGACAGAGACAGAGACAGAGAGAGAGACAGAGACAGAGACAGAGACAGAGACAGAGACAGAGACGGAGACAGAGACAGAGACAGAGACAGAGACAGAGACGGAGACAAAGACCGAGACAGACGCAGGGACTGAGACAGAGGCAGAGACAGCGACAGAGATAGAGATAGAGGCAGACACAGAGACAGAGACAGAGACAGAGACAGAGACAGAGACAGAGACAGAGACAGAGACAGAGACAGAGACAGAGACAGAGACGGAGGCAGAGACAGAGACAGAGACAGAGACAGAGACTGAGACAGAGACAGAGACATAGAGACATAGGCACGGAGGCAGAGATGCAGAGAGAGAGACAAAGAGGCAGAGGCAGAGACATACAGACAGAGACCCAGAGACAGAGACAGAGACACAGACGGAGACAGAGACGGAGGCAGAGACAGAGACAGAGGCAGAGACAGAGCCAGGGACAGAGACGGAGAAAGAGACAGAGGAAGAGACAGCGACAGAGGCAGAGACAGAGACAGAGGCAGTGACAGAGACAGAGACAGAGACAGAGACAGAGACAGAGACAGAGACAGAGACTGAGACAGACGCAGGGACTGAGACAGAGGCAGAGACAGAGACAGAGACAGAGATAGAGACAGGGCAGAGACAGAGGCAGAGACAGAGACAGAGGCAGAGACAGAGACAGAGACAGAGACAGAGACAGAGACAGAGACAGAGACAGAGACAGAGACAGAGACAGAGACAGAGTCAGAGTCAGCGAGAGAGACCGAGACAGAGACAGAGACAGAGACAGAGACAGAGACAGAGACAGAGACAGAGACGGAGACAGAGACAGAGACAGAGACAGAGACGGAGGCAGAGACAGAGACAGAGACAGAGACAGAGACAGAGACAGAGACGGAGGCAGAGACAGAGACAGAGAGAGAGACAGAGACAGCGACAGAGGCAGAGACAGAGACAAAGACGGAGACAGAGACGGAGACAGAGACAGAGACAGAGACAGAGACAGAGACGGAGACAAAGACCGAGACAGACGCAGGGACTGAGACAGAGGCAGAGACAGCGACAGAGATAGAGATAGAGGCAGACACAGAGACAGAGACAGAGACAGAGACAGAGACAGAGACAGAGACAGAGACAGAGACAGAGACAGAGACAGAGACAGAGACAGAGACAGAGACAGAGACAGAGACAGAGACAGAGACAGAGACAGAGACAGAGACAGAGACAGAGACAGAGACAGAGACAGAGACAGAGACAGAGACAGAGACAGAGACAGAGACAGAGACAGAGACAGAGACAGAGACAGAGACAGAGACAGAGACAGAGACAGAGGCAGAGGCAGAGACAGAGACAGAGACAGAGACGGAGGCGGAGACAGAGACAGAGACAGAGACAGAGACAGAGACAGAGACGGAGGCAGAGACAGAGACAGAGACAGAGACAGAGACTGAGACAGAGACAGAGACATAGAGACATAGGCACGGAGGCAGAGATGCAGAGAGAGAGACAAAGAGGCAGAGGCAGAGACATACAGACAGAGACCCAGAGACAGAGACAGAGACACAGACGGAGACAGAGACGGAGGCAGAGACAGAGACAGAGGCAGAGACAGAGCCAGGGACAGAGACGGAGAAAGAGACAGAGGAAGAGACAGCGACAGAGGCAGAGACAGAGACAGAGGCAGTGACAGAGACAGAGACAGAGACAGAGACAGAGACAGAGACAGAGACAGAGACTGAGACAGACGCAGGGACTGAGACAGAGGCAGAGACAGAGACAGAGACAGAGATAGAGACAGGGCATAGACAGAGGCAGAGACAGAGACAGAGGCAGAGACAGAGACAGAGACAGAGACAGAGACAGAGACAGAGACAGAGACAGAGACAGAGACAGAGACAGAGACAGAGTCAGAGTCAGAGAGAGAGACCGAGACAGAGACAGAGACAGAGACAGAGACAGAGACAGAGACAGAGACAGAGACGGAGACAGAGACAGAGACAGAGACAGAGACGGAGGCAGAGACAGAGACAGAGACAGAGACAGAGACAGAGACAGAGACGGAGGCAGAGACAGAGACAGAGAGAGAGACAGAGACAGCGACAGAGGCAGAGACAGAGACAAAGACGGAGACAGAGACAGAGACTGAGACAGAGACAGGGACAGAGACAGAGACAGAGACAGTGACAGAGACAGAGACAGAGACAGAGACAGAGACAGAGACAGAGACAGAGACAGAGACAGAGACAGAGACAGAGACAGAGACAGAGACAGAGACAGAGACAGAGACAGAGACAGAGACAGAGACAGAGACAGAGACAGAGACAGAGACAGAGACAGAGACAGAGACAGAGACAGAGACGGAGACAAAGACCGAGACAGAGGCAGAGACACAGACAGAGACAGAGACAGAGACAAAGGCAGAGAGAGAGACAGAGACAGAGACAGAGGCAGAGACAGACACAGAGACGGAGGCAGAGACAGAGACAGAGACAGAGACAGAGACAGAGACTGAGACAGAGACAGAGACATAGAGACATAGGCACGGAGGCAGAGATGCAGAGACAGAGACAAAGAGGCAGAGGCAGAGACATTCAGACAGAGACCCAGAGACAGAGACAGAGACACAGACGGAGACAGAGACGGAGGCAGAGACAGAGACAGAGGCAGAGACAGAGCCAGGGACAGAGACGGAGAAAGAGACAGAGGAAGAGACAGCGACAGAGGCAGAGACAGAGACAGAGGCAGTGACAGAGACAGAGACAGAGACAGAGACAGAGACTGAGACAGAGACAGAGACAGAGACAGAGACAGACACAGAGACAGAGACAGAGACAGAGACAGAGACAGAGACAGAGACAGAGACAGAGACAGAGACAGAGACAGAGACAGAGACAGAGACAGAGACAGAGACAGAGACAGAGACAGAGACAGAGGCAGAGACAGAGACAGAGACAGAGACAGAGACAGAGACAGAGACAGAGACAGAGACAGAGACAGAGTCAGAGTCAGAGAGAGAGACCGAGACAGAGACAGAGACAGAGACAGAGACAGAGACAGAGACAGAGACAGAGACGGAGACAGAGACAGAGACAGAGACAGAGACAGAGACAGAGACAGAGACAGAGACAGAGACAGAGACAGAGACAGAGACAGAGACAGAGACAGAGACAGAGACAGAGACAGAGACAGAGACAGAGACAGAGACAGAGACAGAGGCAGAGACAGAGACAGAGACAGAGACAGAGACGGAGGCAGAGACAGAGACAGAGACAGAGACAGAGACAGAGACAGAGACGGAGGCAGAGACAGAGACAGAGAGAGAGACAGAGACAGCGACAGAGGCAGAGACAGAGACAAAGACGGAGACAGAGACAGAGACTGAGACAGAGACAGGGACAGAGACAGAGACAGAGACAGTGACAGAGACAGAGACAGAGACAGAGACAGAGACAGAGACAGAGACAGAGACAGAGACAGAGACAGAGACAGAGACAGAGACAGAGACAGAGACAGAGACAGAGACGGAGACAAAGACCGAGACAGAGGCAGAGACACAGACAGAGACAGAGACAGAGACAAAGGCAGAGAGAGAGACAGAGACAGAGACAGAGGCAGAGACAGACACAGAGACGGAGGCAGAGACAGAGACAGAGACAGAGACAGAGACAGAGACAGAGACTGAGACAGAGACAGAGACATAGAGACATAGGCACGGAGGCAGAGATGCAGAGACAGAGACAAAGAGGAAGAGGCAGAGACATTCAGACAGAGACCCAGAGACAGAGACAGAGACACAGACGGAGACAGAGACGGAGGCAGAGACAGAGACAGAGGCAGAGACAGAGCCAGGGACAGAGACGGAGAAAGAGACAGAGGAAGAGACAGCGACAGAGGCAGAGACAGAGACAGAGGCAGTGACAGAGACAGAGACAGAGACAGAGACAGAGACTGAGACAGAGACAGAGACAGAGACAGAGACAGACACAGAGACAGAGACAGAGACAGAGACAGAGACAGAGACAGAGACAGAGACAGAGACAGAGACAGAGACAGAGACAGAGACAGAGACAGAGACAGAGACAGAGACAGAGACAGAGACAGAGACAGAGACAGAGACAGAGACAGAGACAGAGACAGAGACAGAGACAGAGACGGAGACAGAGACAGAGACAGAGACGGAGACAAAGACCGTGACAGACGCAGGGACTGAGACAGAGGCACAGACAGAGACAGAGACAGAGATAGAGACAGGGCAGAGACAGAGGCAGAGACAGAGACAGAGACAGAGACAGAGACAGAGACAGAGACAGAGACAGAGACAGAGACAGAGACAGAGACAGAGACAGAGACAGAGACAGAGACAGAGACAGAGACAGAGACAGAGACAGAGACAGAGACAGAGACAGAGACAGAGACAGAGACAGAGACAGAGACAGAGACAGAGACAGAGACAGAGACAGAGACAGAGACAGAGACAGAGACAGAGACAGAGACAGAGGCAGAGACAGAGACAGAGACAGAGACAGAGACGGAGGCAGAGACAGAGACAGAGACAGAGACAGAGACAGAGACAGAGACGGAGGCAGAGACAGAGACAGAGAGAGAGACAGAGACAGCGACAGAGGCAGAGACAGAGACAAAGACGGAGACAGAGACAGAGACTGAGACAGAGACAGGGACAGAGACAGAGACAGAGACAGTGACAGAGACAGAGACAGAGACAGAGACAGAGACAGAGACAGAGACAGAGACAGAGACAGAGACAGAGACAGAGACAGAGACAGAGACAGAGACAGAGACAGAGACAGAGACAGAGACAGAGACAGAGACGGAGACAAAGACCGAGACAGAGGCAGAGACACAGACAGAGACAGAGACAGAGACAAAGGCAGAGAGAGAGACAGAGACAGAGACAGAGACAGAGGCAGAGACAGACACAGAGACGGAGGCAGAGACAGAGACAGAGACAGAGACAGAGACAGAGACTGAGACAGAGACAGAGACATAGAGACATAGGCACGGAGGCAGAGATGCAGAGACAGAGACAAAGAGGCAGAGGCAGAGACATTCAGACAGAGACCCAGAGACAGAGACAGAGACACAGACGGAGACAGAGACGGAGGCAGAGACAGAGACAGAGGCAGAGACAGAGCCAGGGACAGAGACGGAGAAAGAGACAGAGGAAGAGACAGCGACAGAGGCAGAGACAGAGACAGAGGCAGTGACAGAGACAGAGACAGAGACAGAGACAGAGACTGAGACAGAGACAGAGACAGAGACAGAGACAGACACAGAGACAGAGACAGAGACAGAGACAGAGACAGAGACAGAGACAGAGATAGAGACAGAGACAGAGACAGAGACAGAGACAGAGACAGAGACAGAGACAGAGACAGAGACAGAGACAGAGACAGAGACAGAGACAGAGACAGAGACAGAGACAGAGACAGAGACGGAGACAGAGACAGAGACAGAGACGGAGACAAAGACCGTGACAGACGCAGGGACTGAGACAGAGGCACAGACAGAGACAGAGACAGAGATAGAGACAGGGCAGAGACAGAGGCAGAGACAGAGACAGAGACAGAGACAGAGACAGAGACAGAGACAGAGACAGAGACAGAGACAGAGACAGAGACAGAGACAGAGACAGAGACAGAGACAGAGACAGAGACAGAGACAGAGACAGAGACAGAGACAGAGACAGAGACAGAGACAGAGACAGAGACAGAGACAGAGACAGAGACAGAGACAGAGACAGAGACAGAGACAGAGACAGAGGCAGAGACAGAGACAGAGACAGAGACAGAGACGGAGGCAGAGACAGAGACAGAGACAGAGACGGAGACAGAGACAGAGACAGAGACTGAGACAGACGCAGGGACTGAGACAGAGGCAGAGACAGAGACAGAGACAGAGATAGAGACAGGGCAGAGACAGAGGCAGAGACAGAGACAGAGGCAGAGAAAGAGACAGAGACAGAGACAGAGACAGAGACAGAGACAGAGACAGAGACAGAGACAGAGACGGAGACAGAGACAGAGACAGAGACAGAGACAGAGACAGAGACGGAGACAAAGACCGAGACAGACGCAGGGACTGAGACAGAGGCAGAGACAGCGACAGAGACAGAGATAGAGGCAGAGACAGAGACAGAGACAGAGACAGAGACAGAGACAGAGACAGAGACAGAGACAGAGACAGAGACAAAGGCAGAGAGAGAGACAGAGACGGAGACAGAGACAGAGACAGAGACAGAGACAGAGACAGAGACAGAGACAGAGACAGAGACAGAGACAGAGACAGAGACAGAGACAGAGACAGAGACAGAGACAGAGACAGAGACGGAGACAGAGACAGAGACAGAGACAGAGACAGAGACCGAGACCGAGACAGAGACAGGGACAGAGACAGAGACAGAGACAGTGACAGAGACAGAGACAGAGACAGAGACAGAGACAGAGACAGAGAGAGAGACAGAGACAGAGACAGAGACAGAGACAGAGACAGAGACAGAGACAGAGACAGAGACAGAGACAGAGACGGACACAGAGACAGAGACAGAGACAGAGACAGAGACAGAGACGGAGACAAAGACCGAGACAGACGCAGGGACTGAGACAGAGGCAGAGACAGCGACAGAGACAGTGATAGAGGCAGAGACAGAGACAGGGACAGAGACAGAGACAGAGACAGAGACAGAGACAGAGACAGAGACAGAGACAGAGACAGAGACAGAGACAGAGACAGAGACAGAGACAGAGACGGAGACAGAGACAGAGACAGAGACAGAGACAGAGACAGAGACCGAGACTGAGACAGAGACAGGGACAGAGACAGAGACAGAGACAGTGACAGAGACAGAGACAGAGACAGAGACAGAGACAGAGACAGAGACAGAGACAGAAACAGAGACAGAGACAGAGACGGAGACAAAGACCGAGACAGAGGCAGAGACACAGACAGAGACAGAGACAGAGACAAAGGCAGAGAGAGAGACAGAGTCAGAGACAGAGGCAGAGACAGACACAGAGACGGAGGCAGAGACAGAGACAGAGACAGAGACAGAGACTGAGACAGAGACAGAGACATAGAGACATAGGCACGGAGGCAGAGATGCAGAGACAGAGGCAAAGAGGCAGAGGCAGAGACATACAGACAGAGACCCAGAGACAGAGACAGAGACACAGAGGGAGACAGAGACGGAGGCAGAGACTGAGACAGAGGCAGAGACAGAGCCAGGGACAGAGACGGAGAAAGAGACAGAGGAAGAGACAGCGACAGAGGCAGAGACAGAGACAGAGGCAGTGACAGAGACAGAGACAGAGACAGAGACAGAGACAGAGACAGAGACAGAGACAGAGACTGAGACAGAGACAGAGACAGAGACGGAGACGGAGATAGAGGCGGAGACAGAGATAGAGACAGAGACAGAGACAGAGACATAGAGAGACACAGAGACAGAGACAGAGACAGAGACGGAGACAAAGACCGAGACCGACGCAGGGACTGAGACAGAGGCAGAGGCAGAGACAGAGACAGAGATAGAGACAGGGCGGAGACAGTGGCAGAGACAGAGACAGAGGCAGAGACAGAGACAGAGACAGAGACAGAGACAGAGACAGAGACAGAGAAAGAGACAGAGACAGAGACAGAGACAGAGACAGAGACAGAGACAGAGACAGAGACAGAGACAGAGACAGAGACAGAGACAGAGACTGAGACAGAGGACGAGACAGCGACAGAGGAAGAGACGGAGACAGAGGCAAATAGACACAGATTCAGGGAAAGAGACACAGAGACAGAGTCACCGAGACAGAGACACAGAGACAGGGGCAGAGACACAGAGACAGAGACCCAGAGACAGAGACAGAGACAGACACATAAACAGAGACAGAGACAGAGACAGAGACAGAGACAGAGACAGAGATGAAGACGGCGACGGAGACAGAGACAGGGACAGAGCCAGACACAGAAACGGACACAGAGCCAGACACAGAAACGGAGACAGAGACCGAGACATTGACATGGGCAGAGACAGAGACAGAGACGGAGGCAGAGACAGAGACAGAGACAGAGACAGAGACAGAGACAGAGACAGAGACAGAGACAGAGACAGAGACAGAGACAGAGACAGAGACGGAGGCAGAGACAGAGACAGAGACAGAGACAGATACAGATACAGAGACAGAGACAGAGACAGAGACAGAGACAGAGACAGAGACAGAGACAGAGACAGAGACAGAGACAGAGACGGAGGCAGAGACAGAGACAGAGAGAGAGAGACAGAGACAGAGACAAAGAGGCAGAGGCAGAGACATACAGACAGAGACCCAGAGACAGAGACAGAGACACAGACGGAGACAGAGACGGAGGCAGAGACAGAGACAGAGGCAGAGACAGAGCCAGGGACAGAGACGGAGAAAGAGACAGAGGAAGAGACAGCGACAGAAGCAGAGACAGAGACAGAGGCAGTGACAGAGACAGAGACAGAGACAGAGACAGAGACAGAGACAGAGACAGACACAGAGACAGAGACGGAGACAGAGACAGAGACAGAGACAGAGACAGAGACAGAGACAGAGACAGAGACAGAAACAGAGACAGAGACAGAGACAGAGACAGAGACAGAGACATAGACAGAGACAGAGACAGAGACAGAGACAGAGACGGAGACAGAGACAGAGACAGAGACAGAGACAGAGACAGAGACAGAGACAGAGACAGAGACAGAGACAGAGACAGAGACAGAGACAGAGACAGAGACAGAGACAGAGACAGAGACAGAGACAGAGACAGAGACAGAGACAGAGACAGAGACAGAGACAGAGACAGAGACAGAGACAGAGACAGAGACGGAGGCAGAGACAGAGACAGAGACAGAGACAGAGACAGAGACAGAGACAGAGACAGAGACAGAGACATAGAGAGACACAGAGACAGAGACAGTGACAGAGACAGAGACAGAGACGGAGACGAAGACAGAGACAGAGACAGAGACGGAGACAGAGGCAGAGACAGAGCCAGGGATAGAGACGGAGATAGAGACAGAGACAGAGACGGAGACCGAGACAGAGACAGAGACAGAGACAGAGACAGAGACAGAGACAGAGACAGAGACATAGACAGACACAGAGACAGAGACAGAGACAGAGACGGAGACAAAGACAGAGACAGAGACAGAGACGGAGACAGAGGCAGAGACAGAGCCAGGGATAGAGACGGAGATAGAGACAGAGGAAGAGACAGCGACAGAGACAGAGACAGAGACAGAGACAGAGACAGAGACAGAGACAGAGACAGAGACAGAGACAGAGACAGAGACAGAGACAGAGACAGAGACAGAGACAGAGACAGAGACAGAGACAGAGACAGAGACAGAGACAGAGACAGAGACAGAGACAGAGGCAGAGACAGAGACAGAGACAGAGACAGAGACGGAGGCAGAGACAGAGACAGAGACAGAGACAGAGACAGAGACAGAGACGGAGGCAGAGACAGAGACAGAGAGAGAGACAGAGACAGCGACAGAGGCAGAGACAGAGACAAAGACGGAGACAGAGACAGAGACTGAGACAGAGACAGAGACAGGGACAGAGACAGAGACAGAGACAGTGACAGAGACAGAAACAGAGACAGAGACAGAGACAGAGACAGAGACAGAGACAGAGACAGAGACAGAGACAGAGACAGAGACAGAGACAGAGACAGAGACAGAGACACAGACAGAGACGGAGACAGAGACAGAGACAGAAACGGAGACAAAGACCGTGACAGACGCAGGGACTGAGACAGAGTCAGAGACAGAGACAGAGACAGAGATAGAGACAGGGCAGAGACAGAGGCAGAGACAGAGACAGAGGCAGAGACAGAGACAGAGACAGAGACAGAGACAGAGACAGAGACAGAGACAGAGACAGAGACTGAGACAGAGACAGAGACAGAGACAGAGACAGAGACAGAGAGAGAGACAGAGACAGAGACAGAGACAGAGACAGAGACAGAGACAGAGACAGAGACGGAGACAGAGACAGAGACAGAGACAGAGACGGAGACAAAGACCGAGACAGACGCAGGGGCTGAGACAGAGACAGAGACAGAGACAGAGACAGAGACAGAGGAAGAGACTGCGACAGAGGAAGAGACGGAGACAGAGGCAAATAGACACAGATTCAGGGAAAGAGACACAGAGACAGAGTCACCGAGACAGAGACACAGAGACAGGGGCAGAGACACAGAGACAGAGACCCAGAGACAGAGACAGAGACAGACACATAAACAGAGACAGAGACAGAGACAGAGACAGAGACAGAGACAGAGATGAAGACGGCGACGGAGACAGAGACAGGGACAGAGCCAGACACAGAAACGGACACAGAGCCAGACACAGAAACCGAGACAGAGACCGAGACATTGACATGGGCAGAGACAGAGACAGAGACGGAGGCAGAGACAGAGACAGAGACAGAGACAGAGACAGAGACAGAGACAGAGACAGAGACAGAGACAGAGACAGAGACAGAGACAGAGACAGAGACGGAGGCAGAGACAGAGACAGAGACAGAGACAGAGACAGAGACAGAGACAGAGACAGAGACAGAGACAGAGACAGAGACAGAGACAGAGACAGAGACAGAGACAGAGACAGAGACAGAGACAGAGACAGAGACAGAGACATAGAGAGACACAGAGACAGAGACAGTGACAGAGACAGAGACAGAGACGGAGACGAAGACAGAGACAGAGACAGTGACGGAGACAGAGGCAGAGACAGAGCCAGGGATAGAGACGGAGATAGAGACAGAGGAAGAGACAGCGACAGAGACAGAGACAGAGACAGAGACAGAGACAGAGACAGAGACAGAGACAGAGACAGAGACAGAGACTGAAACAAAGAGGCAGAGGCAGAGACAGAGGAAGAGGCAGCGACAGAGGAAGAGACAGAGACAGAGACAGAGACAGAGACAGAGACAGAGACAGAGACAAAGAGGCAGAGGCAGAGACATACAGACAGAGACTCAGAGACAGAGACAGAGACACAGACGGAGACAGAGACGGAGGCAGAGACAGAGACAGAGGCAGAGACAGAGCCAGGGACAGAGACGGAGAAAGAGACAGAGGAAGAGACAGCGACAGAGGCAGGGACAGAGACAGAGGCAGTGACAGAGACAGAGACAGAGACAGAGACAGAGACAGAGACAGAGACAGAGACAGAGACAGAGACAGAGACAGAGACAGAGACAGAGACAGAGACAGAGACAGAGACAGAGACAGAGACAGAGAGAGAGACAGAGACAGAGACAGAGACAGAGACAGAGACAGAGACAGAGACGGAGACAGAGACAGAGACAGAGACAGAGACAGAGACGGAGACAAAGACCGAGACAGACGCAGGGACTGAGACAGAGGCAGAGACAGCGACAGAGATAGAGATAGAGGCAGACACAGAGACAGAGACAGAGACAGAGACAGAGACAGAGACAGAGACAGAGACAGAGACAGAGACAGAGACAGAGACAGAGACAGAGACAGAGACAGAGACAGAGACAGAGACAGAGACAGAGACAGAGACAGAGACAGAGACAGAGACAGAGACAGAGTCAGAGACAGAGACAGAGACAGAGACAGAGACAGAGACAGAGACAGAGACAGAGACAGAGACAGAGACAGAGACAGAGACAGAGACAGAGACAGAGGCAGAGGCAGAGACAGAGACAGAGACAGAGACGGAGGCAGAGACAGAGACAGAGACAGAGACAGAGACAGAGACAGAGACGGAGGCAGAGACAGAGACAGAGACAGAGACTGAGACAGAGACAGAGACATAGAGACATAGGCACGGAGGCAGAGATGCAGAGAGAGAGACAAAGAGGCAGAGGCAGAGACATACAGACAGAGACCCAGAGACAGAGACAGAGACACAGACGGAGACAGAGACGGAGGCAGAGACAGAGACAGAGGCAGAGACAGAGCCAGGGACAGAGACGGAGAAAGAGACAGAGGAAGAGACAGCGACAGAGGCAGAGACAGAGACAGAGGCAGTGACAGAGACAGAGACAGAGACAGAGACAGAGACAGAGACAGAGACAGAGACTGAGACAGACGCAGGGACTGAGACAGAGGCAGAGACAGAGACAGAGACAGAGATAGAGACAGGGCAGAGACAGAGGCAGAGACAGAGACAGAGGCAGAGACAGAGACAGAGACAGAGACAGAGACAGAGACAGAGACAGAGACGGAGACAGAGACAGAGACAGAGTCAGAGTCAGAGAGAGAGACCGAGACAGAGACAGAGACAGAGACAGAGACAGAGACAGAGACAGAGACAGAGACGGAGACAGAGACAGAGACAGAGACAGAGACAGAGACAGAGACAGAGACAGAGACAGAGACAGAGACAGAGACAGAGACAGAGACAGAGACAGAGACAGAGACAGAGACAGAGACAGAGACAGAGACAGAGACAGAGACAGAGACAGAGACAGAGACAGAGACAGAGACAGAGACAGAGACAGAGACAGAGACAGAGACAGAGACAGAGACAGAGACAGAGACAGAGACAGAGACAGAGGCAGAGACAGAGACAGAGACAGAGACAGAGACGGAGGCAGAGACAGAGACAGAGACAGAGACAGAGACAGAGACAGAGACGGAGGCAGAGACAGAGACAGAGAGAGAGACAGAGACAGAGACAGAGACAGAGACAGAGACAGAGACAGAGACAGAGACAGAGACAGAGACAGAGACGGAGACAAAGACAGAGACAGAGACAGAGACGGAGACAGAGGCAGAGACAGAGCCAGGGATAGAGACGGAGATAGAGACAGAGGAAGAGACAGCGACAGAGACAGAGACAGAGACAGAGACAGAGGCAGAGACAGACACAGAGACGGAGGCAGAGACAGAGACAGAGACAGAGACAGAGACAGAGACTGAGACAGAGACAGAGACATAGAGACATAGGCACGGAGGCAGAGATGCAGAGACAGAGACAAAGAGGCAGAGGCAGAGACATTCAGACAGAGACCCAGAGACAGAGACAGAGACACAGACGGAGACAGAGACGGAGGCAGAGACAGAGACAGAGGCAGAGACAGAGCCAGGGACAGAGACGGAGAAAGAGACAGAGGAAGAGACAGCGACAGAGGCAGAGACAGAGACAGAGGCAGTGACAGAGACAGAGACAGAGACAGAGACAGAGACTGAGACAGAGACAGAGACAGAGACAGAGACAGACACAGAGACAGAGACAGAGACAGAGACAGAGACAGAGACAGAGACAGAGACAGAGACAGAGACAGAGACAGAGACAGAGACAGAGACAGAGACAGAGACAGAGACAGAGACAGAGACAGAGACAGAGACAGAGGCAGAGGCAGAGACAGAGACAGAGACAGAGACAGAGACAGAGACAGAGACAGAGACAGAGACAGAGACAGAGTCAGAGTCAGAGAGAGAGACCGAGACAGAGACAGAGACAGAGACAGAGACAGAGACAGAGACAGAGACAGAGACGGAGACAGAGACAGAGACAGAGACAGAGACAGAGACAGAGACAGAGACAGAGACAGAGACAGAGACAGAGACAGAGACAGAGACAGAGACAGAGACAGAGACAGAGACAGAGACAGAGACAGAGACAGAGACAGAGACAGAGACAGAGACAGAGGCAGAGACAGAGACAGAGACAGAGACAGAGACGGAGGCAGAGACAGAGACAGAGACAGAGACAGAGACAGAGACAGAGACGGAGGCAGAGACAGAGACAGAGAGAGAGACAGAGACAGCGACAGAGGCAGAGACAGAGACAAAGACGGAGACAGAGACAGAGACTGAGACAGAGACAGGGACAGAGACAGAGACAGAGACAGTGACAGAGACAGAGACAGAGACAGAGACAGAGACAGAGACAGAGACAGAGACAGAGACAGAGACAGAGACAGAGACAGAGACAGAGACAGAGACAGAGACGGAGACAAAGACCGAGACAGAGGCAGAGACACAGACAGAGACAGAGACAGAGACAAAGGCAGAGAGAGAGACAGAGACAGAGACAGAGGCAGAGACAGACACAGAGACGGAGGCAGAGACAGAGACAGAGACAGAGACAGAGACAGAGACAGAGACAGAGACTGAGACAGAGACAGAGACATAGAGACATAGGCACGGAGGCAGAGATGCAGAGACAGAGACAAAGAGGAAGAGGCAGAGACATTCAGACAGAGACCCAGAGACAGAGACAGAGACACAGACGGAGACAGAGACGGAGGCAGAGACAGAGACAGAGGCAGAGACAGAGCCAGGGACAGAGACGGAGAAAGAGACAGAGGAAGAGACAGCGACAGAGGCAGAGACAGAGACAGAGGCAGTGACAGAGACAGAGACAGAGACAGAGACAGAGACTGAGACAGAGACAGAGACAGAGACAGAGACAGACACAGAGACAGAGACAGAGACAGAGACAGAGACAGAGACAGAGACAGAGACAGAGACAGAGACAGAGACAGAGACAGAGACAGAGACAGAGATGAAGACGGCGACGGAGACAGAGACAGGGACAGAGCCAGACACAGAAACGGACACAGAGCCAGACACAGAAACCGAGACAGAGACCGAGACATTGACATGGGCAGAGACAGACACAGAGACGGAGGCAGAGACAGAGACAGAGACAGAGACAGAGACAGAGACAGAGACAGAGACAGAGACAGAGACAGAGACAGAGACAGAGACAGAGACATAGAGAGACACAGAGACAGAGACAGTGACAGAGACAGAGACAGAGACGGAGACGAAGACAGAGACAGAGACAGAGACGGAGACAGAGGCAGAGACAGAGCCAGGGATAGAGACGGAGATAGAGACAGAGGAAGAGACAGCGACAGAGACAGAGACAGAGACAGAGACAGAGACAGAGACAGAGACAGAGACAGAGACAGAGACAGAGACTGAAACAAAGAGGCAGAGGCAGAGACAGAGGAAGAGGCAGCGACAGAGGAAGAGACAGAGACAGAGACAGAGACAGAGACAGAGACAGAGACAGAGACAAAGAGGCAGAGGCAGAGACATACAGACAGAGACTCAGAGACAGAGACAGAGACACAGACGGAGACAGAGACGGAGGCAGAGACAGAGACAGAGGCAGAGACAGAGCCAGGGACAGAGACGGAGAAAGAGACAGAGGAAGAGACAGCGACAGAGGCAGGGACAGAGACAGAGGCAGTGACAGAGACAGAGACAGAGACAGAGACAGAGACAGAGACAGAGACAGAGACAGAGACAGAGACAGAGACAGAGACAGAGACAGAGACAGAGACAGAGACAGAGACAGAGACAGAGACAGAGACAGAGACAGAGACAGAGACGGAGACAAAGACCGAGACAGACGCAGGGACTGAGACAGAGGCAGAGACAGCGACAGAGACAGAGATAGAGGCAGAGACAGAGACAGAGACAGAGACAGAGACAGAGACAGAGACAGAGACAGAGACAGAGACAGAGACAGAGACAGAGACAGAGACAGAGACAGAGACAGAGACAGAGACAGAGACGGAGACAGAGACAGAGACAGAGACAGAGACAGAGACAGAGACAGAGACAGAGACAGAGACAGAGACAGAGACAGAGACAGAGACAGAGACAGAGACAGAGACGGAGACAGAGACAGAGACAGAGACAGAGACAGAGACCGAGACCGAGACAGAGACAGGGACAGAGACAGAGACAGAGACAGTGACAGAGACAGAGACAGAGACAGAGACAGAGACAGAGACAGAGAGAGAGACAGAGGCAGAGACAGCGACAGAGACAGAGATAGAGGCAGAGACAGAGACAGAGACAGAGACAGAGACAGAGACAGAGACAGAGACAGAGACGGACACAGAGACAGAGACAGAGACAGAGACAGAGACAGAGACGGAGACAAAGACCGAGACAGACGCAGGGACTGAGACAGAGGCAGAGACAGCGACAGAGACAGTGATAGAGGCAGAGACAGAGACAGGGACAGAGACAGAGACAGAGACAGAGACAGAGACAGAGACAGAGACAGAGACAGAGACAGAGACAGAGACAGAGACAGAGACGGAGACAGAGACAGAGACAGAGACAGAGACAGAGACAGAGACCGAGACTGAGACAGAGACAGGGACAGAGACAGAGACAGAGACAGTGACAGAGACAGAGACAGAGACAGAGACAGAGACAGAGACAGAGACAGAGACAGAAACAGAGACAGAGACAGAGACGGAGACAAAGACCGAGACAGAGGCAGAGACACAGACAGAGACAGAGACAGAGACAAAGGCAGAGAGAGAGACAGAGTCAGAGACAGAGGCAGAGACAGACACTGAGACGGAGGCAGAGACAGAGACAGAGACAGAGACAGAGACTGAGACAGAGACAGAGACATAGAGACATAGGCACGGAGGCAGAGATGCAGAGACAGAGGCAAAGAGGCAGAGGCAGAGACATACAGACAGAGACCCAGAGACAGAGACAGAGACACAGAGGGAGACAGAGACGGAGGCAGAGACTGAGACAGAGGCAGAGACAGAGCCAGGGACAGAGACGGAGAAAGAGACAGAGGAAGAGACAGCGACAGAGGCAGAGACAGAGACAGAGGCAGTGACAGAGACAGAGACAGAGACAGAGACAGAGACAGAGACAGAGACAGAGACAGAGACTGAGACAGAGACAGAGACAGAGACGGAGACGGAGATAGAGGCGGAGACAGAGATAGAGACAGAGACAGAGACAGAGACATAGAGAGACACAGAGACAGAGACAGAGACAGAGACGGAGACAAAGACCGAGACCGACGCAGGGACTGAGACAGAGGCAGAGGCAGAGACAGAGACAGAGATAGAGACAGGGCGGAGACAGTGGCAGAGACAGAGACAGAGGCAGAGACAGAGACAGAGACAGAGACAGAGACAGAGACAGAGACAGAGAAAGAGACAGAGACAGAGACAGAGACAGAGACAGAGACAGAGACAGAGACAGAGACAGAGACAGAGACAGAGACAGAGACAGAGACAGAGACAGAGACTGAGACAGAGGAAGAGACAGCGACAGAGGAAGAGACGGAGACAGAGGCAAATAGACACAGATTCAGGGAAAGAGACACAGAGACAGAGTCACCGAGACAGAGACACAGAGACAGGGGCAGAGACACAGAGACAGAGACCCAGAGACAGAGACAGAGACAGACACATAAACAGAGACAGAGACAGAGACAGAGACAGAGACAGAGACAGAGATGAAGACGGCGACGGAGACAGAGACAGGGACAGAGCCAGACACAGAAACGGACACAGAGCCAGACACAGAAACGGAGACAGAGACCGAGACATTGACATGGGCAGAGACAGAGACAGAGACGGAGGCAGAGACAGAGACAGAGACAGAGACAGAGACAGAGACAGAGACAGAGACAGAGACAGAGACAGAGACAGAGACAGAGACAGAGACGGAGGCAGAGACAGAGACAGAGACAGAGACAGATACAGATACAGAGACAGAGACAGAGACAGAGACAGAGACAGAGACAGAGACAGAGACAGAGACAGAGACAGAGACAGAGACAGAGACAGAGACAGAGACGGAGGCAGAGACAGAGACAGAGAGAGAGAGACAGAGACAGAGACAAAGAGGCAGAGGCAGAGACATACAGACAGAGACCCAGAGACAGAGACAGAGACACAGACGGAGACAGAGACGGAGGCAGAGACAGAGACAGAGGCAGAGACAGAGCCAGGGACAGAGACGGAGAAAGAGACAGAGGAAGAGACAGCGACAGAAGCAGAGACAGAGACAGAGGCAGTGACAGAGACAGAGACAGAGACAGAGACAGAGACAGAGACAGAGACAGACACAGAGACAGAGACGGAGACAGAGACAGAGACAGAGACAGAGACAGAGACAGAGACAGAGACAGAGACAGAGACAGAAACAGAGACAGAGACAGAGACAGAGACAGAGACAGAGACATAGACAGAGACAGAGACAGAGACAGAGACAGAGACAGAGACGGAGACAGAGACAGAGACAGAGACAGAGACAGAGACAGAGACAGAGACAGACACAGAGACAGAGACAGAGACAGAGACAGAGACAGAGACAGAGACAGAGACAGAGACAGAGACAGAGACAGAGACAGAGACAGAGACAGAGACAGAGACAGAGACAGAGACAGAGACATAGACAGACACAGAGACAGAGACAGAGACAGAGACGGAGACAAAGACAGAGACAGAGACAGAGACGGAGACAGAGGCAGAGAGAGAGCCAGGGATAGAGACGGAGATAGAGACAGAGGAAGAGACAGCGACAGAGACAGAGACAGAGACAGAGACAGAGACAGAGACAGAGACAGAGACAGAGACAGAGACAGAGACAGAGACAGAGACAGAGACAGAGACAGAGACAGAGACAGAGACAGAGACAGAGACAGAGACAGAGACAGAGACAGAGACAGAGACAGAGACAGAGACAGAGACAGAGACAGAGACAGAGACAGAGACAGAGACAGAGACAGAGACAGAGACAGAGACAGAGACAGAGACAGAGACAGAGACAGAGACAGAGACAGAGACAGAGACAGAGACAGAGACAGAGACAGAGACAGAGACAGAGACAGAGACAGAGACAGAGACGGAGGCAGAGACAGAGACAGAGACAGAGACAGAGACAGAGACAGAGACAGAGACAGAGACAGAGACGGAGGCAGATACAGAGACAGAGAGAGAGACAGAGACAGCGACAGAGGCAGAGACAGAGACAAAGACGGAGACAGAGACAGAGACTGAGACAGAGACAGGGACAGAGACAGAGACAGAGACAGTGACAGAGACAGAGACAGAGACAGAGACAGAGACAGAGACAGAGACAGAGACAGAGACAGAGACAGAGACAGAGACAGAGACAGAGATAGAGACAGAGACAGAGACAGAGACATAGAGAGACACAGAGACAGAGACAGAGACAGAGACGGAGACAAAGACCGAGACAGACGCAGGGACTGAGACAGAGGCAGAGGCAGAGACAGAGACAGAGATAGAGACAGGGCGGAGACAGTGGCAGAGACAGAGACAGAGGCAGAGACAGAGACAGAGACAGAGACAGAGACAGAGATAGAGACAGAGAAAGAGACAGAGACAGAGACAGAGACAGAGACAGAGACAGAGACAGAGACAGAGACAGAGACAGAGACAGAGACAGAGACAGAGACAGAGACTGAGACAGAGGAAGAGACAGCGACAGAGGAAGAGACGGAGACAGAGGCAAATAGACACAGATTCAGGGAAAGAGACACAGAGACAGAGTCACCGAGACAGAGACACAGAGACAGGGGCAGAGACACAGAGACAGAGACCCAGAGACAGAGACAGAGACAGACACATAAACAGAGACAGAGACAGAGACAGAGACAGAGACAGAGACAGAGATGAAGACGGCGACGGAGACAGAGACAGGGACAGAGCCAGACACAGAAACGGACACAGAGCCAGACACAGAAACGGAGACAGAGACCGAGACATTGACATGGGCAGAGACAGAGACAGAGACGGAGGCAGAGACAGAGACAGAGACAGAGACAGAGACAGAGACAGAGACAGAGACAGAGACAGAGACAGAGACAGAGACAGAGACAGAGACAGAGACAGAGACAGAGACAGAGACGGAGGCAGAGACAGAGACAGAGACAGAGACAGAGACAGAGACAGAGACAGATACAGAGACAGAGACACAGACGGAGACAGAGACGGAGGCAGAGACAGAGACAGAGGCAGAGACAGAGCCAGGGACAGAGACGGAGAAAGAGACAGAGGAAGAGACAGCGACAGAGGCAGAGACAGAGACAGAGGCAGTGACAGAGACAGAGACAGAGACAGAGACAGAGACAGAGACAGAGACAGACACAGAGACAGAGACGGAGACAGAGACAGAGACAGAGACAGAGACAGAGACAGAGACAGAGACAGAGACAGAGACAGAGACAGAGACAGAGACAGAGACAGAGACAGAGACAGAGACAGAGACAGAGACAGAGACAGAGACAGAGACAGAGACAGAGACGGAGACAAAGACCGTGACAGACGCAGGGACTGAGACAGAGGCACAGACAGAGACAGAGACAGAGATAGAGACAGGGCAGAGACAGAGGCAGAGACAGAGACAGAGACAGAGACAGAGACAGAGACAGAGACAGAGACAGAGACAGAGACAGAGACAGAGACAGAGACAGAGACAGAGACAGAGACAGAGACAGAGACAGAGACAGAGACAGAGACAGAGACAGAGACAGAGACAGAGACAGAGACAGAGACAGAGACAGAGACAGAGACAGAGACAGAGACAGAGACAGAGACAGAGACAGAGACAGAGACAGAGACAGAGGCAGAGACAGAGACAGAGACAGAGACAGAGACGGAGGCAGAGACAGAGACAGAGACAGAGACAGAGACAGAGACAGAGACGGAGGCAGAGACAGAGACAGAGAGAGAGACAGAGACAGCGACAGAGGCAGAGACAGAGACAAAGACGGAGACAGAGACAGAGACTGAGACAGAGACAGGGACAGAGACAGAGACAGAGACAGTGACAGAGACAGAGACAGAGACAGAGACAGAGACAGAGACAGAGACAGAGACAGAGACAGAGACAGAGACAGAGACAGAGACAGAGACAGAGACAGAGACAGAGACAGAGACAGAGACGGAGACAAAGACCGAGACAGAGGCAGAGACACAGACAGAGACAGAGACAGAGACAAAGGCAGAGAGAGAGACAGAGACAGAGACAGAGGCAGAGACAGACACAGAGACGGAGGCAGAGACAGAGACAGAGACAGAGACAGAGACAGAGACTGAGACAGAGACAGAGACATAGAGACATAGGCACGGAGGCAGAGATGCAGAGACAGAGACAAAGAGGCAGAGGCAGAGACATTCAGACAGAGACCCAGAGACAGAGACAGAGACACAGACGGAGACAGAGACGGAGGCAGAGACAGAGACAGAGGCAGAGACAGAGCCAGGGACAGAGACGGAGAAAGAGACAGAGGAAGAGACAGCGACAGAGGCAGAGACAGAGACAGAGGCAGTGACAGAGACAGAGACAGAGACAGAGACAGAGACTGAGACAGAGACAGAGACAGAGACAGAGACAGACACAGAGACAGAGACAGAGACAGAGACAGAGACAGAGACAGAGACAGAGACAGAGACAGAGACAGAGACAGAGACAGAGACAGAGACAGAGACAGAGACAGAGACAGAGACAGAGACAGAGACAGAGACAGAGACAGAGACAGAGACAGAGACAGAGACAGAGACAGAGACAGAGACAGAGACAGAGACGGAGACAGAGACAGAGACAGAGACGGAGACAAAGACCGTGACAGACGCAGGGACTGAGACAGAGGCACAGACAGAGACAGAGACAGAGATAGAGACAGGGCAGAGACAGAGGCAGAGACAGAGACAGAGACAGAGACAGAGACAGAGACAGAGACAGAGACAGAGACAGAGACAGAGACAGAGACAGAGACAGAGACAGAGACAGAGACAGAGACAGAGACAGAGACAGAGACAGAGACAGAGACAGAGACAGAGACAGAGACAGAGACAGAGACAGAGACAGAGACAGAGACAGAGACAGAGACAGAGACAGAGACAGAGACAGAGACAGAGGCAGAGACAGAGACAGAGACAGAGACAGAGACGGAGGCAGAGACAGAGACAGAGACAGAGACAGAGACGGAGACAGAGACAGAGACAGAGACTGAGACAGACGCAGGGACTGAGACAGAGGCAGAGACAGAGACAGAGACAGAGATAGAGACAGGGCAGAGACAGAGGCAGAGACAGAGACAGAGGCAGAGAAAGAGACAGAGACAGAGACAGAGACAGAGACAGAGACAGAGACAGAGACAGAGACAGAGACGGAGACAGAGACAGAGACAGAGACAGAGACAGAGACAGAGACGGAGACAAAGACCGAGACAGACGCAGGGACTGAGACAGAGGCAGAGACAGCGACAGAGACAGAGATAGAGGCAGAGACAGAGACAGAGACAGAGACAGAGACAGAGACAGAGACAGAGACAGAGACAGAGACAAAGGCAGAGAGAGAGACAGAGACAGAGACAGAGGCAGAGACAGACACAGAGACGGAGGCAGAGACAGAGACAGAGACAGAGACAGAGACTGAGACAGAGACAGAGACATAGAGACATAGGCACGGAGGCAGAGATGCAGAGAGAGAGACAAAGAGGCAGAGGCAGAGACATACAGACAGAGACCCAGAGACAGAGACAGAGACACAGACGGAGACAGAGACGGAGGCAGAGACAGAGACAGAGGCAGAGACAGAGCCAGGGACAGAGACGGAGAAAGAGACAGAGGAAGAGACAGCGACAGAGGCAGAGACAGAGACAGAGGCAGTGACAGAGACAGAGACAGAGACAGAGACAGAGACAGAGACAGAGACAGAGACTGAGACAGACGCAGGGACTGAGACAGAGGCAGAGACAGAGACAGAGACAGAGATAGAGACACGGCAGAGACAGAGGCAGAGACAGAGACAGAGGCAGAGACAGAGACAGAGACAGAGACAGAGACAGAGACAGAGACAGAGACAGAGACAGAGACAGAGTCAGAGAGAGAGACCGAGACAGAGACAGAGACAGAGACAGAGACAGAGACAGAGACAGAGACAGAGACGGAGACAGAGACAGAGACAGAGACAGAGACAGAGACAGAGACGGAGACAAAGACCGAGACAGACGCAGGGACTGAGACAGAGGCAGAGACAGCGACAGAGACAGAGATAGAGGCAGAGACAGAGACAGAGACAGAGACAGAGACAGAGACAGAGACAGAGACAGAGACAGAGACAGAGACAGAGACAGAGACAGAGACAGAGACGGAGACAGAGACAGAGACAGAGACAGAGACAGAGACAGAGACAGAGACAGAGACAGAGACAGAGACAGAGACAGAGACAGAGACAGAGACAGAGACAGAGACAGAGACGGAGACAGAGACAGAGACAGAGACAGAGACAGAGACCGAGACCGAGACAGAGACAGGGACAGAGACAGAGACAGAGACAGTGACAGTGACAGAGACAGAGACAGAGACAGAGACAGAGACAGAGACAGAGAGAGAGACAGAGACAGAGACAGAGACAGAGACAGAGACAGAGACAGAGACAGAGACAGAGACAGAGACGGACACAGAGACAGAGACAGAGACAGAGACAGAGACAGAGACGGAGACAAAGACCGAGACAGACGCAGGGACTGAGACAGAGGCAGAGACAGCGACAGAGACAGTGATAGAGGCAGAGACAGAGACAGGGACAGAGACAGAGACAGAGACAGAGACAGAGACAGAGACAGAGACAGAGACAGAGACAGAGACAGAGACAGAGACAGAGACAGAGACGGAGACAGAGACAGAGACAGAGACAGAGACAGAGACAGAGACCGAGACTGAGACAGAGACAGGGACAGAGACAGAGACAGAGACAGTGACAGAGACAGAGACAGAGACAGAGACAGAGACAGAGACAGAGACAGAGACAGAGACAGAAACAGAGACAGAGACAGAGACGGAGACAAAGACCGAGACAGAGGCAGAGACACAGACAGAGACAGAGACAGAGACAAAGGCAGAGAGAGAGACAGAGTCAGAGACAGAGGCAGAGACAGACACAGAGACGGAGGCAGAGACAGAGACAGAGACAGAGACAGAGACTGAGACAGAGACAGAGACATAGAGACATAGGCACGGAGGCAGAGATGCAGAGACAGAGGCAAAGAGGCAGAGGCAGAGACATACAGACAGAGACCCAGAGACAGAGACAGAGACACAGAGGGAGACAGAGACGGAGGCAGAGACTGAGACAGAGGCAGAGACAGAGCCAGGGACAGAGACGGAGAAAGAGACAGAGGAAGAGACAGCGACAGAGGCAGAGACAGAGACAGAGGCAGTGACAGAGACAGAGACAGAGACAGAGACAGAGACAGAGACAGAGACAGAGACAGAGACTGAGACAGAGACAGAGACAGAGACGGAGACGGAGATAGAGGCAGAGACAGAGATAGAGACAGAGACAGAGACAGAGACATAGAGAGACACAGAGACAGAGACAGAGACAGAGACGGAGACAAAGACCGAGACCGACGCAGGGACTGAGACAGAGGCAGAGGCAGAGACAGAGACAGAGATAGAGACAGGGCGGAGACAGTGGCAGAGACAGAGACAGAGGCAGAGACAGAGACAGAGACAGAGACAGAGACAGAGACAAAGACAGAGAAAGAGACAGAGACAGAGACAGAGACAGAGACAGAGACAGAGACAGAGACAGAGACAGAGACAGAGACAGAGACAGAGACAGAGACTGAGACAGAGGAAGAGACAGCGACAGAGGAAGAGACGGAGACAGAGGCAAATAGACACAGATTCAGGGAAAGAGACACAGAGACAGAGTCACCGAGACAGAGACACAGAGACAGGGGCAGAGACACAGAGACAGAGACCCAGAGACAGAGACAGAGACAGACACATAAACAGAGACAGAGACAGAGACAGAGATGAAGACGGCGACGGAGACAGAGACAGGGACAGAGCCAGACACAGAAACGGACACAGAGCCAGACACAGAAACGGAGACAGAGACCGAGACATTGACATGGGCAGAGACAGAGACAGAGACGGAGGCAGAGACAGAGACAGAGACAGAGACAGAGACAGAGACAGAGACAGAGACAGAGACAGAGACAGAGACAGAGACAGAGACAGAGACGGAGGCAGAGACAGAGACAGAGACAGAGACAGAGACAGAGACAGATACAGATACAGAGACAGAGACAGAGACAGAGACAGAGACAGAGACAGAGACAGAGACAGAGACAGAGACAGAGACAGAGACGGAGGCAGAGACAGAGACAGAGAGAGAGAGACAGAGACAGAGACAAAGAGGCAGAGGCAGAGACATACAGACAGAGACCCAGAGACAGAGACAGAGACACAGACGGAGACAGAGACGGAGGCAGAGACAGAGACAGAGGCAGAGACAGAGCCAGGGACAGAGACGGAGAAAGAGACAGAGGAAGAGACAGCGACAGAAGCAGAGACAGAGACAGAGGCAGTGACAGAGACAGAGACAGAGACAGAGACAGAGACAGAGACAGAGACAGACACAGAGACAGAGACGGAGACAGAGACAGAGACAGAGACAGAGACAGAGACAGAGACAGAGACAGAGACAGAGACAGAGACAGAGACAGAGACAGAGACAGAGACAGAGACAGAGACAGAGACAGAGACAGAGACAGAGACAGAGACAGAGACAGAGACAGAGACAGAGACAGAGACAGAGACAGAGACAGAGACAGAGACAGAGACAGAGACAGAGACAGAGACAGAGACAGAGACAGAGACAGAGACAGAGACAGAGACAGAGACAGAGACAGAGACAGAGACAGAGACGGAGGCAGAGACAGAGACAGAGACAGAGACAGAGACAGAGACAGAGACAGAGACAGAGACAGAGACGGAGGCAGATACAGAGACAGAGAGAGAGACAGAGACAGCGACAGAGGCAGAGACAGAGACAAAGACGGAGACAGAGACAGAGACTGAGACAGAGACAGGGACAGAGACAGAGACAGAGACAGTGACAGAGACAGAGACAGAGACAGAGACAGAGACAGAGACAGAGACAGAGACAGAGACAGAGACAGAGACAGAGACAGAGACAGAGATAGAGACAGAGACAGAGACAGAGACATAGAGAGACACAGAGACAGAGACAGAGACAGAGACGGAGACAAAGACCGAGACAGACGCAGGGACTGAGACAGAGGCAGAGGCAGAGACAGAGACAGAGATAGAGACAGGGCGGAGACAGTGGCAGAGACAGAGACAGAGGCAGAGACAGAGACAGAGACAGAGACAGAGACAGAGATAGAGACAGAGAAAGAGACAGAGACAGAGACAGAGACAGAGACAGAGACAGAGACAGAGACAGAGACAGAGACAGAGACAGAGACAGAGACAGAGACAGAGACAGAGACAGAGACAGAGACTGAGACAGAGGAAGAGACAGCGACAGAGGAAGAGACGGAGACAGAGGCAAATAGACACAGATTCAGGGAAAGAGACACAGAGACAGAGTCACCGAGACAGAGACACAGAGACAGGGGCAGAGACACAGAGACAGAGACCCAGAGACAGAGACAGAGACAGACACATAAACAGAGACAGAGACAGAGACAGAGACAGAGACAGAGACAGAGATGAAGACGGCGACGGAGACAGAGACAGGGACAGAGCCAGACACAGAAACGGACACAGAGCCAGACACAGAAACGGAGACAGAGACCGAGACATTGACATGGGCAGAGACAGAGACAGAGACGGAGGCAGAGACAGAGACAGAGACAGAGACAGAGACAGAGACAGAGACAGAGACAGAGACAGAGACAGAGACAGAGACAGAGACAGAGACAGAGACGGAGGCAGAGACAGAGACAGAGACAGAGACAGAGACAGAGACAGAGACAGATACAGAGACAGAGACAGAGACAGAGACAGAGACAGAGACAGAGACAGAGACAGAGACAGAGACAGAGACAGAGACAGAGACGGAGGCAGAGACAGAGACAGAGAGAGAGAGACAGAGACAGAGACAAAGAGGCAGAGGCAGAGACATACAGACAGAGACCCAGAGACAGAGACAGAGACACAGACGGAGACAGAGACGGAGGCAGAGACAGAGACAGAGGCAGAGACAGAGCCAGGGACAGAGACGGAGAAAGAGACAGAGGAAGAGACAGCGACAGAGGCAGAGACAGAGACAGAGGCAGTGACAGAGACAGAGACAGAGACAGAGACAGAGACAGAGACAGAGACAGACACAGAGACAGAGACGGAGACAGAGACAGAGACAGAGACAGAGACAGAGACAGAGACAGAGACAGAGACAGAGACAGAGACAGAGACAGAGACAGAGACAGAGACAGAGACAGAGACAGAGACAGAGACAGAGACGGAGACAGAGACAGAGACAGAGACAGAGACAGAGACAGAGACAGAGACCGAGACCGAGACTGAGACAGAGACAGGGACAGAGACAGAGACAGAGACAGTGACAGAGACAGAGACAGAGACAGAGACAGAGACAGAGACAGAGACAGAGACAGAGACAGAAACAGAGACAGAGACAGAGACGGAGACAAAGACCGAGACAGAGGCAGAGACACAGACAGAGACAGAGACAGAGACAAAGGCAGAGAGAGAGACAGAGTCAGAGACAGAGGCAGAGACAGACACAGAGACGGAGGCAGAGACAGAGACAGAGACAGAGACAGAGACTGAGACAGAGACAGAGACATAGAGACATAGGCACGGAGGCAGAGATGCAGAGACAGAGGCAAAGAGGCAGAGGCAGAGACATACAGACAGAGACCCAGAGACAGAGACAGAGACACAGAGGGAGACAGAGACGGAGGCAGAGACAGAGACAGAGGCAGAGACAGAGCAAGGGACAGAGACGGAGAAAGAGACAGAGGAAGAGACAGCGACAGAGGCAGAGACAGAGACAGAGGCAGTGACAGAGACAGAGACGGAGACAGAGACAGAGACAGAGACAGAGACAGAGACAGAGACAGAGACAGAGACTGAGACAGAGACAGAGACAGAGACGGAGACGGAGATAGAGGCAGAGACAGAGATAGAGACAGAGACAGAGACAGAGACATAGAGAGACACAGAGACAGAGACAGAGACAGAGACGGAGACAAAGACCGAGACAGACGCAGGGACTGAGACAGAGGCAGAGGCAGAGACAGAGACAGAGATAGAGACAGGGCGGAGACAGTGGCAGAGACAGAGACAGAGGCAGAGACAGAGACAGAGACAGAGACAGAGACAGAGACAGAGACAGAGACAGAGACAGAGAAAGAGACAGAGACAGAGACAGAGACAGAGACAGAGACAGAGACAGAGACAGAGACAGAGACAGAGACAGAGACAGAGACAGAGACTGAGACAGAGGAAGAGACAGCGACAGAGGAAGAGACGGAGACAGAGGCAAATAGACACAGATTCAGGGAAAGAGACACAGAGACACAGAGACAGGGGCAGAGACAGAGGCAGTGACAGAGACAGAGACAGAGACAGAGACAGAGACAGAGACAGACACAGAGACAGAGACAGAGACAGAGACAGAGACAGAGACAGAGACAGAGACAGAGACAGAGACAGAGACAGAGACAGAGACAGAGACAGAGACAGAGACAGAGACAGAGACAGAGACAGAGACATAGACAGAGACAGAGACAGAGACAGAGACAGAGACAGAGACGGAGGCAGAGACAGAGACAGAGACAGAGACAGAGACAGAGACAGAGACGGAGGCAGAGACAGAGACAGAGAGAGAGACAGAGACAGCGACAGAGGCAGAGACAGAGACAAAGACGGAGACAGAGACAGAGACTGAGACAGAGACAGGGACAGAGACAGAGGCAGAGACAGTGACAGAGACAGAGACAGAGACAGAGACAGAGACAGAGACAGAGACAGAGACAGAGACAGAGACAGAGACAGAGACAGAGACAGAGACAGAGACAGAGACAGAGACAGAGACAGAGACAGAGACAGAGACAGAGACGGAGACAGAGACAGAGACAGAAACGGAGACAAAGACCGTGACAGACGCAGGGACTGAGACAGAGGCAGAGACAGAGACAGAGACAGAGATAGAGACAGGGCAGAGACAGAGGCAGCGACAGAGACAGAGGCAGAGACAGAGACAGAGGCAGAGACAGAGACAGAGACAGAGACAGAGACAGAGACAGAGACAGAGACAGAGACAGAGACAGAGACAGAGACAGAGACAGAGACGGAGACAGAGACAGAGACAGAGAGAGAGACAGAGACAGAGACAGAGACAGAGACAGAGACAGAGACAGAGACAGAGACGGAGACAGAGACAGAGACAGAGACAGAGACAGAGACGGAGACAAAGACCGAGACAGACGCAGGGACTGAGACAGAGGCAGAGACAGCGACAGAGACAGAGATAGAGGCAGAGACAGAGACAGAGACAGAGACAGAGACAGAGACAGAGACAGAGACAGAGACAGAGACAGAGACAGAGACAGAGACAGAGACAGAGACAGAGACAGAGACAGAGACAGAGACAGAGACAGAGACAGAGACGGAGGCAGAGACAGAGACAGAGACAGAGACAGAGACAGAGACAGAGACAGAGACAGAGACAGAGACGGAGGCAGATACAGAGACAGAGAGAGAGACAGAGACAGCGACAGAGGCAGAGACAGAGACAAAGACGGAGACAGAGACAGAGACTGAGACAGAGACAGGGACAGAGACAGAGACAGAGACAGTGACAGAGACAGAGACAGAGACAGAGACAGAGACAGAGACAGAGACAGAGACAGAGACAGAGACAGAGACAGAGACAGAGACAGAGATAGAGACAGAGACAGAGACAGAGACATAGAGAGACACAGAGACAGAGACAGAGACAGAGACGGAGACAAAGACCGAGACAGACGCAGGGACTGAGACAGAGGCAGAGGCAGAGACAGAGACAGAGATAGAGACAGGGCGGAGACAGTGGCAGAGACAGAGACAGAGGCAGAGACAGAGACAGAGACAGAGACAGAGACAGAGATAGAGACAGAGAAAGAGACAGAGACAGAGACAGAGACAGAGACAGAGACAGAGACAGAGACAGAGACAGAGACAGAGACAGAGACAGAGACAGAGACAGAGACTGAGACAGAGGAAGAGACAGCGACAGAGGAAGAGACGGAGACAGAGGCAAATAGACACAGATTCAGGGAAAGAGACACAGAGACAGAGTCACCGAGACAGAGACACAGAGACAGGGGCAGAGACACAGAGACAGAGACCCAGAGACAGAGACAGAGACAGACACATAAACAGAGACAGAGACAGAGACAGAGACAGAGACAGAGACAGAGATGAAGACGGCGACGGAGACAGAGACAGGGACAGAGCCAGACACAGAAACGGACACAGAGCCAGACACAGAAACGGAGACAGAGACCGAGACATTGACATGGGCAGAGACAGAGACAGAGACGGAGGCAGAGACAGAGACAGAGACAGAGACAGAGACAGAGACAGAGACAGAGACAGAGACAGAGACAGAGACAGAGACAGAGACAGAGACAGAGACGGAGGCAGAGACAGAGACAGAGACAGAGACAGAGACAGAGACAGAGACAGATACAGAGACAGAGACAGAGACAGAGACAGAGACAGAGACAGAGACAGAGACAGAGACAGAGACAGAGACAGAGACAGAGACGGAGGCAGAGACAGAGACAGAGAGAGAGAGACAGAGACAGAGACAAAGAGGCAGAGGCAGAGACATACAGACAGAGACCCAGAGACAGAGACACAGACGGAGACAGAGACGGAGGCAGAGACAGAGACAGAGGCAGAGACAGAGCCAGGGACAGAGACGGAGAAAGAGACAGAGGAAGAGACAGCGACAGAGGCAGAGACAGAGACAGAGGCAGTGACAGAGACAGAGACAGAGACAGAGACAGAGACAGAGACAGAGACAGACACAGAGACAGAGACGGAGACAGAGACAGAGACAGAGACAGAGACAGAGACAGAGACAGAGACAGAGACAGAGACAGAGACAGAGACAGAGACAGAGACAGAGACAGAGACAGAGACAGAGACAGAGACAGAGACGGAGACAGAGACAGAGACAGAGACAGAGACAGAGACAGAGACAGAGACCGAGACCGAGACTGAGACAGAGACAGGGACAGAGACAGAGACAGAGACAGTGACAGAGACAGAGACAGAGACAGAGACAGAGACAGAGACAGAGACAGAGACAGAGACAGAAACAGAGACAGAGACAGAGACGGAGACAAAGACCGAGACAGAGGCAGAGACACAGACAGAGACAGAGACAGAGACAAAGGCAGAGAGAGAGACAGAGTCAGAGACAGAGGCAGAGACAGACACAGAGACGGAGGCAGAGACAGAGACAGAGACAGAGACAGAGACTGAGACAGAGACAGAGACATAGAGACATAGGCACGGAGGCAGAGATGCAGAGACAGAGGCAAAGAGGCAGAGGCAGAGACATACAGACAGAGACCCAGAGACAGAGACAGAGACACAGAGGGAGACAGAGACGGAGGCAGAGACAGAGACAGAGGCAGAGACAGAGCCAGGGACAGAGACGGAGAAAGAGACAGAGGAAGAGACAGCGACAGAGGCAGAGACAGAGACAGAGGCAGTGACAGAGACAGAGACGGAGACAGAGACAGAGACAGAGACAGAGACAGAGACAGAGACAGAGACAGAGACTGAGACAGAGACAGAGACAGAGACGGAGACGGAGATAGAGGCAGAGACAGAGATAGAGACAGAGACAGAGACAGAGACATAGAGAGACACAGAGACAGAGACAGAGACAGAGACGGAGACAAAGACCGAGACAGACGCAGGGACTGAGACAGAGGCAGAGGCAGAGACAGAGACAGAGATAGAGACAGGGCGGAGACAGTGGCAGAGACAGAGACAGAGGCAGAGACAGAGACAGAGACAGAGACAGAGACAGAGACAGAGACAGAGACAGAGACAGAGAAAGAGACAGAGACAGAGACAGAGACAGAGACAGAGACAGAGACAGAGACAGAGACAGAGACAGAGACAGAGACAGAGACAGAGACTGAGACAGAGGAAGAGACAGCGACAGAGGAAGAGACGGAGACAGAGGCAAATAGACACAGATTCAGGGAAAGAGACACAGAGACACAGAGACAGGGGCAGAGACAGAGGCAGTGACAGAGACAGAGACAGAGACAGAGACAGAGACAGAGACAGACACAGAGACAGAGACAGAGACAGAGACAGAGACAGAGACAGAGACAGAGACAGAGACAGAGACAGAGACAGAGACAGAGACAGAGACAGAGACAGAGACAGAGACAGAGACAGAGACAGAGACATAGACAGAGACAGAGACAGAGACAGAGACAGAGACAGAGACGGAGGCAGAGACAGAGACAGAGACAGAGACAGAGACAGAGACAGAGACGGAGGCAGAGACAGAGACAGAGAGAGAGACAGAGACAGCGACAGAGGCAGAGACAGAGACAAAGACGGAGACAGAGACAGAGACTGAGACAGAGACAGGGACAGAGACAGAGGCAGAGACAGTGACAGAGACAGAGACAGAGACAGAGACAGAGACAGAGACAGAGACAGAGACAGAGACAGAGACAGAGACAGAGACAGAGACAGAGACAGAGACAGAGACAGAGACAGAGACAGAGACAGAGACAGAGACAGAGACGGAGACAGAGACAGAGACAGAAACGGAGACAAAGACCGTGACAGACGCAGGGACTGAGACAGAGGCAGAGACAGAGACAGAGACAGAGATAGAGACAGGGCAGAGACAGAGGCAGCGACAGAGACAGAGGCAGAGACAGAGACAGAGGCAGAGACAGAGACAGAGACAGAGACAGAGACAGAGACAGAGACAGAGACAGAGACAGAGACAGAGACAGAGACAGAGACAGAGACGGAGACAGAGACAGAGACAGAGAGAGAGACAGAGACAGAGACAGAGACAGAGACAGAGACAGAGACAGAGACAGAGACGGAGACAGAGACAGAGACAGAGACAGAGACAGAGACGGAGACAAAGACCGAGACAGACGCAGGGACTGAGACAGAGGCAGAGACAGCGACAGAGACAGAGATAGAGGCAGAGACAGAGACAGAGACAGAGACAGAGACAGAGACAGAGACAGAGACAGAGACAGAGACAGAGAGAGAGACAGAGTCAGAGACAGAGGCAGAGACAGACACAGAGACGGAGGCAGAGACAGAGACAGAGACAGAGACAGAGACTGAGACAGAGAGAGAGACATAGTGACATAGGCACGGAGGCAGAGATGCAGAGACAGAGGCAAAGAGGCAGAGGCAGAGACATACAGACAGAGACCCAGAGACAGAGACAGAGACACAGAGGGAGACAGAGACGGAGGCAGAGACAGAGACAGAGGCAGAGACAGAGCCAGGGACAGAGACGGAGAAAGAGACAGAGGAAGAGACAGCGACAGAGGCAGAGACAGAGACAGAGGCAGTGACAGAGACAGAGACAGAGACAGAGACAGAGACAGAGACAGAGACTGAGACAGAGACTGAGACAGAGACAGAGACAGAGACGGAGACGGAGATAGAGGCAGAGACAGAGATAGAGACAGAGACAGAGACAGAGACATAGAGAGACACAGAGACAGAGACAGAGACAGAGACGGAGACAAAGACCGAGACAGACGCAGGGACTGAGACAGAGGCAGAGGCAGAGACAGAGACAGAGATAGAGACAGGGCGGAGACAGTGGCAGAGACAGAGACAGAGGCAGAGACAGAGACAGAGACAGAGACAGAGACAGAGATAGAGACAGAGAAAGAGACAGAGACAGAGACAGAGACAGAGACAGAGACAGAGACAGAGACAGAGACAGAGACAGAGACAGAGACAGAGACAGAGACAGAGACAGAGACTGAGACAGAGGAAGAGACAGCGACAGAGGAAGAGACGGAGACAGAGGCAAATAGACACAGATTCAGGGAAAGAGACACAGAGACAGAGTCACCGAGACAGAGACACAGAGACAGGGGCAGAGACACAGAGACAGAGACCCAGAGACAGAGACAGAGACAGACACATAAACAGAGACAGAGACAGAGACAGAGACAGAGACAGAGACAGAGATGAAGACGGCGACGGAGACAGAGACAGGGACAGAGCCAGACACAGAAACGGACACAGAGCCAGACACAGAAACGGAGACAGAGACCGAGACATTGACATGGGCAGAGACAGAGACAGAGACGGAGGCAGAGACAGAGACAGAGACAGAGACAGAGACAGAGACAGAGACAGAGACAGAGACAGAGACAGAGACAGAGACAGAGACAGAGACAGAGACAGAGACAGAGACAGAGACGGAGGCAGAGACAGAGACAGAGACAGAGACAGATACAGAGACAGAGACAGAGACAGAGACAGAGACAGAGACAGAGACAGAGACAGAGACAGAGACAGAGACAGAGACAGAGACGGAGGCAGAGACAGAGACAGAGAGAGAGAGACAGAGACAGAGACAAAGAGGCAGAGGCAGAGACATACAGACAGAGACCCAGAGACAGAGACAGAGACACAGACGGAGACAGAGACGGGGGCAGAGACAGAGACAGAGGCAGAGACAGAGCCAGGGACAGAGACGGAGAAAGAGACAGAGGAAGAGACAGCGACAGAGGCAGAGACAAAGACAGAGGCAGTGACAGAGACAGAGACAGAGACAGAGACAGAGACAGAGACAGAGACAGACACAGAGACAGAGACAGAGACAGAGACAGAGACAGAGACAGAGACAGAGACAGAGACAGAGACAGAGACAGAGACAGAGACAGAGACAGAGACAGAGACAGAGACAGAGACAGAGACAGAGACAGAGACAGAGACATAGACAGAGACAGAGACAGAGACAGAGACAGAGACGGAGACAGAGACAGAGACAGAGACAGAGACAGAGACAGAGACAGACACAGAGACAGAGACAGAGACAGAGACAGAGACAGAGACAGAGACAGAGACAGAGACAGAGGCAGAGACAGAGACAGAGACAGAGACAGAGACAGAGACAGAGACAGAGACAGAGACAGAGACAGAGACAGAGACATAGACAGACACAGAGACAGAGACAGAGACAGAGACGGAGACAAAGACGGAGACAAAGACAGAGACAGAGACAGAGACGGAGACAGAGGCAGAGACAGAGCCAGGGATAGAGACGGAGATAGAGACAGCGACAGAGACAGAGACAGAGACAGAGACAGAGACAGAGACAGAGACAGAGACAGAGACAGAGACAGAGACAGAGACAGAGACAGAGACAGAGACAGAGACAGAGACAGAGACAGAGACAGAGACAGAGACAGAGACAGAGACAGAGACAGAGACAGAGACAGAGACAGAGACAGAGACAGAGACAGAGACAGAGACAGAGACAGAGACAGAGACAGAGACAGAGACAGAGACAGAGACAGAGACAGAGACAGAGACAGAGACAGAGACAGAGACAGAGACAGAGACAGAGACAGAGACGGAGGCAGAGACAGAGACAGAGACAGAGACAGAGACAGAGACAGAGACAGAGACAGAGACAGAGACGGAGGCAGAGACAGAGACAGAGAGAGAGACAGAGACAGCGACAGAGGCAGAGACAGAGACAAAGACGGAGACAGAGACAGAGACTGAGACAGAGACAGGGACAGAGACAGAGACAGAGACAGTGACAGAGACAGAGACAGAGACAGAGACAGAGACAGAGACAGAGACAGAGACAGAGACAGAGACAGAGACAGAGACAGAGACAGAGACAGAGACAGAGACAGAGACAGAGACAGAGACAGAGACAGAGACAGAGACAGAGACAGAGACAGAGACAGAGACAGAGACAGAGACAGAGACAGAGACAGAGACAGAGACAGAGACAGAGACAGAGACGGAGGCAGAGACAGAGACAGAGACAGAGACAGAGACAGAGACAGAGACAGAGACAGAGACAGAGACGGAGGCAGATACAGAGACAGAGAGAGAGACAGAGACAGCGACAGAGGCAGAGACAGAGACAAAGACGGAGACAGAGACAGAGACTGAGACAGAGACAGGGACAGAGACAGAGACAGAGACAGTGACAGAGACAGAGACAGAGACAGAGACAGAGACGGAGACAGAGACAGAGACAGAGACAGAGACAGAGACAGAGACAGAGACAGAGATAGAGACAGAGACAGAGACAGAGACATAGAGAGACACAGAGACAGAGACAGAGACAGAGACGGAGACAAAGACCGAGACAGACGCAGGGACTGAGACAGAGGCAGAGGCAGAGACAGAGACAGAGATAGAGACAGGGCGGAGACAGTGGCAGAGACAGAGACAGAGGCAGAGACAGAGACAGAGACAGAGACAGAGACAGAGATAGAGACAGAGAAAGAGACAGAGACAGAGACAGAGACAGAGACAGAGACAGAGACAGAGACAGAGACAGAGACAGAGACAGAGACAGAGACTGAGACAGAGGAAGAGACAGCGACAGAGGAAGAGACGGAGACAGAGGCAAATAGACACAGATTCAGGGAAAGAGACACAGAGACAGAGTCACCGAGACAGAGACACAGAGACAGGGGCAGAGACACAGAGACAGAGACCCAGAGACAGAGACAGAGACAGACACATAAACAGAGACAGAGACAGAGACAGAGACAGAGACAGAGACAGAGATGAAGACGGCGACGGAGACAGAGACAGGGACAGAGCCAGACACAGAAACGGACACAGAGCCAGACACAGAAACGGAGACAGAGACCGAGACATTGACATGGGCAGAGACAGAGACAGAGACGGAGGCAGAGACAGAGACAGAGACAGAGACAGAGACAGAGACAGAGACAGAGACAGAGACAGAGACAGAGACAGAGACAGAGACAGAGACAGAGACAGAGACGGAGGCAGAGACAGAGACAGAGACAGAGACAGAGACAGAGACAGAGACAGATACAGAGACAGAGACAGAGACAGAGACAGAGACAGAGACAGAGACAGAGACAGAGACAGAGACGGAGACAAAGACCGAGACAGACGCAGGGACTGAGACAGAGGCAGAGACAGCGACAGAGACAGAGATAGAGGCAGAGACAGAGACAGAGACAGAGACAGAGACAGAGACAGAGACAGAGACAGAGACAGAGAGAGAGACAGAGTCAGAGACAGAGGCAGAGACAGACACAGAGACGGAGGCAGAGACAGAGACAGAGACAGAGACAGAGACTGAGACAGAGAGAGAGACATAGAGACATAGGCACGGAGGCAGAGATGCAGAGACAGAGGCAAAGAGGCAGAGGCAGAGACATACAGACAGAGACCCAGAGACAGAGACAGAGACACAGAGGGAGACAGAGACGGAGGCAGAGACAGAGACAGAGGCAGAGACAGAGCCAGGGACAGAGACGGAGAAAGAGACAGAGGAAGAGACAGCGACAGAGGCAGAGACAGAGACAGAGGCAGTGACAGAGACAGAGACAGAGACAGAGACAGAGACAGAGACAGAGACAGAGACAGAGACTGAGACAGAGACAGAGACAGAGACGGAGACGGAGATAGAGGCAGAGACAGAGATAGAGACAGAGACAGAGACAGAGACATAGAGAGACACAGAGACAGAGACAGAGACAGAGACGGAGACAAAGACCGAGACAGACGCAGGGACTGAGACAGAGGCAGAGGCAGAGACAGAGACAGAGATAGAGACAGGGCGGAGACAGTGGCAGAGACAGAGACAGAGGCAGAGACAGAGACAGAGACAGAGACAGAGACAGAGACAGAGATAGAGACAGAGAAAGAGACAGAGACAGAGACAGAGACAGAGACAGAGACAGAGACAGAGACAGAGACAGAGACAGAGACAGAGACAGAGACAGAGACAGAGACTGAGACAGAGGAAGAGACAGCGACAGAGGAAGAGACGGAGACAGAGGCAAATAGACACAGATTCAGGGAAAGAGACACAGAGACAGAGTCACCGAGACAGAGACACAGAGACAGGGGCAGAGACACAGAGACAGAGACCCAGAGACAGAGACAGAGACAGACACATAAACAGAGACAGAGACAGAGACAGAGACAGAGACAGAGACAGAGATGAAGACGGCGACGGAGACAGAGACAGGGACAGAGCCAGACACAGAAACGGACACAGAGCCAGACACAGAAACGGAGACAGAGACCGAGACATTGACATGGGCAGAGACAGAGACAGAGACGGAGGCAGAGACAGAGACAGAGACAGAGACAGAGACAGAGACAGAGACAGAGACAGAGACAGAGACAGAGACAGAGACAGAGACAGAGACAGAGACAGAGACAGAGACGGAGGCAGAGACAGAGACAGAGATAGAGACAGAGACAGATACAGAGACAGAGACAGAGACAGAGACAGAGACAGAGACAGAGACAGAGACAGAGACAGAGACAGAGACGGAGGCAGAGACAGAGACAGAGAGAGAGAGACAGAGACAGAGACAAAGAGGCAGAGGCAGAGACATACAGACAGAGACCCAGAGACAGAGACAGAGACACAGACGGAGACAGAGACGGGGGCAGAGACAGAGACAGAGGCAGAGACAGAGCCAGGGACAGAGACGGAGAAAGAGACAGAGGAAGAGACAGCGACAGAGGCAGAGACAAAGACAGAGGCAGTGACAGAGACAGAGACAGAGACAGAGACAGAGACAGAGACAGAGACAGACACAGAGACAGAGACAGAGACAGAGACAGAGACAGAGACAGAGACAGAGACAGAGACAGAGACAGAGACAGAGACAGAGACAGAGACAGAGACAGAGACAGAGACAGAGACAGAGACAGAGACAGAGACAGAGACATAGACAGAGACAGAGACAGAGACAGAGACAGAGACAGAGACAGAGACAGAGACAGAGACAGAGACAGAGACAGAGACAGAGACAGAGACAGAGACAGAGACAGAGACAGAGACAGAGACATAGACAGACACAGAGACAGAGACAGAGACAGAGACGGAGACAAAGACAGAGACAGAGACAGAGACGGAGACAGAGGCAGAGACAGAGCCAGGGATAGAGACGGAGATAGAGACAGCGACAGAGACAGAGACAGAGACAGAGACAGAGACAGAGACAGAGACAGAGACAGAGACAGAGACAGAGACAGAGACAGAGACAGAGACAGAGACAGAGACAGAGACAGAGACAGAGACAGAGACAGAGACAGAGACAGAGACAGAGACAGAGACAGAGACAGAGACAGAGACAGAGACAGAGACAGAGACAGAGACAGAGACAGAGACAGAGACAGAGACGGAGGCAGAGACAGAGACAGAGACAGAGACAGAGACAGAGACAGAGACAGAGACAGAGACAGAGACAGAGACAGAGACAGAGACAGAGACGGAGACAGAGACAGAGACAGAGACAGAGACAGAGACGGAGACAAAGACCGAGACAGACGCAGGGACTGAGACAGAGGCAGAGACAGCGACAGAGACAGAGATAGAGGCAGAGACAGAGACAGAGACAGAGACAGAGACAGAGACAGAGACAGAGACAGAGACAGAGAGAGAGACAGAGTCAGAGACAGAGGCAGAGACAGACACAGAGGCGGAGGCAGAGACAGAGACAGAGACAGAGACAGAGACTGAGACAGAGAGAGAGACATAGAGACATAGGCACGGAGGCAGAGATGCAGAGACAGAGGCAAAGAGGCAGAGGCAGAGACATACAGACAGAGACCCAGAGACAGAGACAGAGACACAGAGGGAGACAGAGACGGAGGCAGAGACAGAGACAGAGGCAGAGACAGAGCCAGGGACAGAGACGGAGAAAGAGACAGAGGAAGAGACAGCGACAGAGGCAGAGACAGAGACAGAGGCAGTGACAGAGACAGAGACAGAGACAGAGACAGAGACAGAGACAGAGACAGAGACAGAGACTGAGACAGAGACAGAGACAGAGACGGAGACGGAGATAGAGGCAGAGACAGAGATAGAGACAGAGACAGAGACAGAGACATAGAGAGACACAGAGACAGAGACAGAGACAGAGACGGAGACAAAGACCGAGACAGACGCAGGGACTGAGACAGAGGCAGAGGCAGAGACAGAGACAGAGATAGAGACAGGGCGGAGACAGTGGCAGAGACAGAGACAGAGGCAGAGACAGAGACAGAGACAGAGACAGAGACAGAGATAGAGACAGAGAAAGAGACAGAGACAGAGACAGAGACAGAGACAGAGACAGAGGCAGAGACAGAGACAGAGACAGAGACAGAGACAGAGACAGAGACTGAGACAGAGGAAGAGACAGCGACAGAGGAAGAGACGGAGACAGAGGCAAATAGACACAGATTCAGGGAAAGAGACACAGAGACAGAGTCACCGAGACAGAGACACAGAGACAGGGGCAGAGACACAGAGACAGAGACCCAGAGACAGAGACAGAGACAGACACATAAACAGAGACAGAGACAGAGACAGAGACAGAGACAGAGACAGAGATGAAGACGGCGACGGAGACAGAGACAGGGACAGAGCCAGACACAGAAACGGACACAGAGCCAGACACAGAAACGGAGACAGAGACCGAGACATTGACATGGGCAGAGACAGAGACAGAGACGGAGGCAGAGACAGAGACAGAGACAGAGACAGAGACAGAGACAGACACAGAGACAGAGACAGAGACAGAGACAGAGACAGAGACAGAGACAGAGACAGAGACAGAGACAGAGACAGAGACAGAGACAGAGACAGAGACAGAGACAGAGACAGAGACAGAGACAGAGACAGAGACAGAGACAGAGACAGAGACAGAGACAGAGACAGAGACAGAGACAGAGACAGAGACAGAGACAGAGACGGAGGCAGAGACAGAGACAGAGACAGAGACAGAGACAGATACAGAGACAGAGACAGAGACAGAGACAGAGACAGAGACAGAGACAGAGACAGAGACAGAGACAGAGACGGAGGCAGAGACAGAGACAGAGAGAGAGAGACAGAGACAGAGACAAAGAGGCAGAGGCAGAGAAATACAGACAGAGACCCAGAGACAGAGACAGAGACACAGACGGAGACAGAGACGGGGGCAGAGACAGAGACAGAGGCAGAGACAGAGCCAGGGACAGAGACGGAGAAAGAGACAGAGGAAGAGACAGCGACAGAGGCAGAGACAAAGACAGAGGCAGTGACAGAGACAGAGACAGAGACAGAGACAGAGACAGAGACAGAGACAGACACAGAGACAGAGACAGAGACAGAGACAGAGACAGAGACAGAGACAGAGACAGAGACAGAGACAGAGACAGAGACAGAGACAGAGACAGAGACAGAGACAGAGACAGAGACAGAGACAGAGACAGAGACAGAGACATAGACAGAGACAGAGACAGAGACAGAGACAGAGACGGAGACAGAGACAGAGACAGAGACAGAGACAGAGACAGAGACAGACACAGAGACAGAGACAGAGACAGAGACAGAGACAGAGACAGAGACAGAGACAGAGACAGAGACAGAGACAGAGACAGAGACAGAGACAGAGACAGAGACAGAGACAGAGACAGAGACAGAGACAGAGACAGAGACAGAGACATAGACAGACACAGAGACAGAGACAGAGACAGAGACGGAGACAAAGACAGAGACAGAGACAGAGACGGAGACAGAGGCAGAGACAGAGCCAGGGATAGAGACGGAGATAGAGACAGCGACAGAGACAGAGACAGAGACAGAGACAGAGACAGAGACAGAGACAGAGACAGAGACAGAGACAGAGACAGAGACAGAGACAGAGACAGAGACAGAGACAGAGACAGAGACAGAGACAGAGACAGAGACAGAGACAGAGACAGAGACAGAGACAGAGACAGAGACAGAGACAGAGACAGAGACAGAGACAGAGACAGAGACAGAGACAGAGACAGAGACAGAGACAGAGACGGAGAGAGAGACAGAGACAGAGACAGAGACAGAGACAGAGACAGAGACAGAGACAGAGACAGAGACGGAGGCAGAGACAGAGACAGAGAGAGAGACAGAGACAGCGACAGAGGCAGAGACAGAGACAAAGACGGAGACAGAGACAGAGACTGAGACAGAGACAGGGACAGAGACAGAGACAGAGACAGTGACAGAGACAGAGACAGAGACAGAGACAGAGACAGAGACAGAGACAGAGACAGAGACAGAGACAGAGACAGAGACAGAGACAGAGACAGAGACAGAGACAGAGACAGAGACAGAGACAGAGACGGAGACAGAGACAGAGACAGAGACAGAGACAGAGACAGAGACAGAGACCGAGACTGAGACAGAGACAGGGACAGAGACAGAGACAGAGACAGTGACAGAGACAGAGACAGAGACAGAGACAGAGACAGAGACAGAGACAGAGACAGAGACAGAGACGGAGACAAAGACCGAGACAGACGCAGGGACTGAGACAGAGGCAGAGACAGCGACAGAGACAGAGATAGAGGCAGAGACAGAGACAGAGACAGAGACAGAGACAGAGACAGAGACAGAGACAGAGACAGAGACAGAGACAGAGACAGAGACAGAGACAGAGACAGAGACAGAGACAGAGACGGAGACAGAGACAGAGACAGAGACAGAGACAGAGACAGAGACAGAGACAGAGACAGAGACAGAGACAGAGACAGAGACAGAGAGAGAGACAGAGACAGAGACAGAGACAGAGACAGAGACAGAGACAGAGACAGAGACAGAGACAGAGACAGAGACGGAGATAAAGACCGAGACAGAGGCAGAGACACAGACAGAGACAGAGACAGAGACAAAGGCAGAGAGAGAGACAGAGACAGATACAGAGGCAGAGACAGACACAGAAACGGACGCAGAGACAGAGACAGAGACAGAGACAGAGACTGAGACAGAGACAGAGACATAGAGACATAGGCACGGAGGCAGAGATGCAGAGACAGAGACAAAGAGGCAGAGGCAGAGACATACAGACAGAGACCCAGAGACAGAGACAGAGACACAGAGGGAGACAGAGACGGAGGCAGAGACAGAGACAGAGGCAGAGACAGAGCCAGGGACAGAGACGGAGAAAGAGACAGAGGAAGAGACAGCGACAGAGGCAGAGACAGAGACAGAGACAGAGACAGAGACAGAGACAGAGACAGAGACAGAGACAGAGGAAGAGACAGAGACAGAGACAGAGACAGAGACAGAGACAGAGACGGAGACCGAGACAGAGACAGAGACAGAGACAGAGACAGAGACAGAGACAGAGACAGAGACATAGACAGACACAGAGACAGAGACAGAGACAGAGACGGAGACAAAGACAGAGACAGAGACAGAGACGGAGACAGAGGCAGAGACAGAGCCAGGGATAGAGACGGAGATAGAGACAGAGGAAGAGACAGCGACAGAGACAGAGACAGAGACAGAGACAGAGACAGAGACAGAGACAGAGACAGAGACAGAGACAGAGACAGAGACGGAGATAAAGACCGAGACAGAGGCAGAGACAGAGACAGAGACAGAGACAGAGACAGAGACAGAGACAGAGACAGAGACAGAGACAGAGACAGAGACAGAGACAGAGACAGAGACAGAGACAGAGACAGAGACAGAGACGGACACCGAGACAGAGACAGAGACAGAGACAGAGACAGAGACAGAGACAGAGACAGAGACATAGACAGACACAGAGACAGAGACAGAGACAGAGACAGAGGCGGAGACAAAGACAGAGACAGAGACAGAGACGGAGACAGAGGCAGAGACAGAGCCAGGGATAGAGACGGAGATAGAGACAGAGGAAGAGACAGCGACAGAGACAGAGACAGAGACAGAGACAGAGACAGAGACAGAGACAGAGACAGAGACAGAGACAGAGACAGAGACAGAGACAGAGACAGAGACAGAGACAGAGACAGAGACAGAGACAGAGACAGAGACAGAGACAGAGACAGAGACGGAGACAGAGACAGAGACAGAGACAGAGACAGAGACAGAGACAGAGACCGAGACTGAGACAGAGACAGGGACAGAGACAGAGACAGAGACAGTGACAGAGACAGAGACAGAGACAGAGACAGAGACAGAGACAGAGACAGAGACAGAGACAGAGACGGAGACAAAGACCGAGACAGACGCAGGGACTGAGACAGAGGCAGAGACAGCGACAGAGACAGAGATAGAGGCAGAGACAGAGACAGAGACAGAGACAGAGACAGAGACAGAGACAGAGACAGAGACAGAGACAGAGACAGAGACAGAGACAGAGACAGAGACAGAGACAGAGACAGAGACGGAGACAGAGACAGAGACAGAGACAGAGACAGAGACAGAGACAGAGACAGAGACAGAGACAGAGACAGAGACAGAGACAGAGACAGAGACAGAGACAGAGACAGAGACAGAGACAGAGACAGAGACAGAGACAGAGACGGAGATAAAGACCGAGACAGAGGCAGAGACACAGACAGAGACAGAGACAGAGACAAAGGCAGAGAGAGAGACAGAGACAGATACAGAGGCAGAGACAGACACAGAAACGGACGCAGAGACAGAGACAGAGACAGAGACAGAGACTGAGACAGAGACAGAGACATAGAGACATAGGCACGGAGGCAGAGATGCAGAGACAGAGACAAAGAGGCAGAGGCAGAGACATACAGACAGAGACCCAGAGACAGAGACAGAGACACAGAGGGAGACAGAGACGGAGGCAGAGACAGAGACAGAGGCAGAGACAGAGCCAGGGACAGAGACGGAGAAAGAGACAGAGGAAGAGACAGCGACAGAGGCAGAGACAGAGACAGAGACAGAGACAGAGACAGAGACAGAGACAGAGACAGAGACAGAGGAAGAGACAGAGACAGAGACAGAGACAGAGACAGAGACAGAGACGGAGACCGAGACAGAGACAGAGACAGAGACAGAGACAGAGACAGAGACAGAGACAGAGACATAGACAGACACAGAGACAGAGACAGAGACAGAGACGGAGACAAAGACAGAGACAGAGACAGAGACGGAGACAGAGGCAGAGACAGAGCCAGGGATAGAGACGGAGATAGAGACAGAGGAAGAGACAGCGACAGAGACAGAGACAGAGACAGAGACAGAGACAGAGACAGAGACAGAGACAGAGACAGAGACAGAGACGGAGATAAAGACCGAGACAGAGGCAGAGACAGAGACAGAGACAGAGACAGAGACAGAGACAGAGACAGAGACAGAGACAGAGACAGAGACAGAGACAGAGACAGAGACAGAGACAGAGACAGAGACAGAGACAGAGACAGAGACGGACACCGAGACAGAGACAGAGACAGAGACAGAGACAGAGACAGAGACAGAGACAGAGACATAGACAGACACAGAGACAGAGACAGAGACAGAGACGGAGACAAAGACAGAGACAGAGACAGAGACGGAGACAGAGGCAGAGACAGAGCCAGGGATAGAGACGGAGATAGAGACAGAGGAAGAGACAGCGACAGAGACAGAGACAGAGACAGAGACAGAGACAGAGACAGAGACAGAGACAGAGACAGAGACAGAGACAGAGACAGAGACAGAGACAGAGACAGAGACAGAGACAGAGACAGAGACAGAGACAGAGACAGAGACGGAGACAGAGACAGAGACAGAGACAGAGACAGAGACAGAGACAGAGACAGAGACAGAGACAGAGACAGAGACAGAGACAGAGACGGAGACGGAGATAGAGGCAGAGACAGAGATAGAGACAGAGACAGAGACAGAGACATAGAGAGACACAGAGACAGAGACAGAGACAGAGACGGAGACAAAGACCGAGACAGACGCAGGGACTGAGACAGAGGCAGAGGCAGAGACAGAGACAGAGATAGAGACAGGGCGGAGACAGTGGCAGAGACAGAGACAGAGGCAGAGACAGAGACAGAGACAGAGACAGAGACAGAGACAGAGACAGAGACAGAGAAAGAGACAGAGACAGAGACAGAGACAGAGACAGAGACAGAGACAGAGACAGAGACAGAGACAGAGACAGAGACAGAGACAGAGACAGAGACTGAGACAGAGGAAGAGACAGCGACAGAGGAAGAGACGGAGACAGAGGCAAATAGACACAGATTCAGGGAAAGAGACACAGAGACACAGAGACAGGGGCAGAGACAGAGGCAGTGACAGAGACAGAGACAGAGACAGAGACAGAGACAGAGACAGACACAGAGACAGAGACAGAGACAGAGACAGAGACAGAGACAGAGACAGAGACAGAGACAGAGACAGAGACAGAGACAGAGACAGAGACAGAGACAGAGACATAGACAGAGACAGAGACAGAGACAGAGACAGAGACAGAGACAGAGACGGAGGCAGAGACAGAGACAGAGACAGAGACAGAGACAGAGACAGAGACGGAGGCAGAGACAGAGACAGAGAGAGAGACAGAGACAGCGACAGAGGCAGAGACAGAGACAAAGACGGAGACAGAGACAGAGAATGAGACAGAGACAGGGACAGAGACAGAGGCAGAGACAGTGACAGAGACAGAGACAGAGACAGAGACAGAGACAGAGACAGAGACAGAGACAGAGACAGAGACAGAGACAGAGACAGAGACAGAGACAGAGACAGAGACAGAGACAGAGACAGAGACAGAGACAGAGACAGAGACAGAGACGGAGACAGAGACAGAGACAGAAACGGAGACAAAGACCGTGACAGACGCAGGGACTGAGACAGAGGCAGAGACAGAGACAGAGACAGAGATAGAGGCAGAGACAGAGACAGAGACAGAGACAGAGACAGAGACAGAGACAGAGACAGAGAGAGAGACAGAGTCAGAGACAGAGGCAGAGACACACACAGAGACGGAGGCAGAGACAGAGACAGAGACAGAGACAGAGACTGAGACAGAGAGAGAGACATAGAGACATAGGCACGGAGGCAGAAATGCAGAGACAGAGGCAAAGAGGCAGAGGCAGAGACATACAGACAGAGACCCAGAGACAGAGACAGAGACACAGAGGGAGACAGAGACGGAGGCAGAGACAGAGACAGAGGCAGAGACAGAGCCAGGGACAGAGACGGAGAAAGAGACAGAGGAAGAGACAGCGACAGAGGCAGAGACAGAGACAGAGGCAGTGACAGAGACAGAGACAGAGACAGAGACAGAGACAGAGACGGAGACGGAGATAGAGGCAGAGACAGAGATAGAGACAGAGACAGAGACAGAGACATAGAGAGACACAGAGACAGAGACAGAGACAGAGACGGAGACAAAGACCGAGACAGACGCAGGGACTGAGACAGAGGCAGAGGCAGAGACAGAGACAGAGATAGAGACAGGGCGGAGACAGTGGCAGAGACAGAGACAGAGGCAGAGACAGAGACAGAGACAGAGACAGAGACAGAGACAGAGATAGAGACAGAGAAAGAGACAGAGACAGAGACAGAGACAGAGACAGAGACAGAGACAGAGACAGAGACAGAGACAGAGACAGAGACAGAGACAGAGACAGAGACTGAGACAGAGGAAGAGACAGCGACAGAGGAAGAGACGGAGACAGAGGCAAATAGACACAGATTCAGGGAAAGAGACACAGAGACAGAGTCACCGAGACAGAGACACAGAGACAGGGGCAGAGACACAGAGACAGAGACCCAGAGACAGAGACAGAGACAGACACATAAACAGAGACAGAGACAGAGACAGAGACAGAGACAGAGACAGAGATGAAGACGGCGACGGAGACAGAGACAGGGACAGAGCCAGACACAGAAACGGACACAGAGCCAGACACAGAAACGGAGACAGAGACCGAGACATTGACATGGGCAGAGACAGAGACAGAGACGGAGGCAGAGACAGAGACAGAGACAGAGACAGAGACAGAGACAGAGACAGAGACAGAGACAGAGACAGAGACAGAGACAGAGACAGAGACAGAGACAGAGACAGAGACGGAGGCAGAGACAGAGACAGAGACAGAGTCAGATACAGAGACAGAGACAGAGACAGAGACAGAGACAGAGACAGAGACAGAGACAGAGACAGAGACAGAGACAGAGACAGAGACAGAGACAGAGACGGAGGCAGAGACAGAGACAGAGAGAGAGAGACAGAGACAGAGACAAAGAGGCAGAGGCAGAGACATACAGACAGAGACCCAGAGACAGAGACAGAGACACAGACGGAGACAGAGACGGAGGCAGAGACAGAGACAGAGGCAGAGACAGAGCCAGGGACAGAGACGGAGAAAGAGACAGAGGAAGAGACAGCGACAGAGGCAGAGACAAAGAGAGAGGCAGTGACAGAGACAGAGACAGAGACAGAGACAGAGACAGAGACAGAGACAGACACAGAGACAGAGACAGAGACAGAGACAGAGACAGAGATAGAGACAGAGACAGAGACAGAGACAGAGACAGAGACAGAGACAGAGACAGAGACAGAGACAGAGACAGAGACAGAGACAGAGACATAGACAGAGACAGAGACAGAGACAGAGACAGAGACGGAGACAGAGACAGAGACAGAGACAGAGACAGAGACAGAGACAGAGACAGACACAGAGACAGAGACAGAGACAGAGACAGAGACAGAGACAGAGACAGAGACAGACACAGAGACAGAGACAGAGACAGAGACAGAGACAGAGACAGAGACAGAGACAGAGACAGAGACAGAGACAGAGACAGAGACAGAGACAGAGACAGAGACAGAAACAGAGACAGAGACAGAGACAGAGACAGAGACATAGACAGAGACAGAGACAGAGACAGAGACAGAGACAGAGACAGAGACGGAGGCAGAGACAGAGACAGAGACAGAGACAGAGACAGAGACAGAGACAGAGACGGAGGCAGAGACAGAGACAGAGAGAGAGACAGAGACAGCGACAGAGGCAGAGACAGAGACAAAGACGGAGACAGAGACAGAGAATGAGACAGAGACAGGGACAGAGACAGAGGCAGAGACAGTGACAGAGACAGAGACAGAGACAGAGACAGAGACAGAGACAGAGACAGAGACAGAGACAGAGACAGAGACAGAGACAGAGACAGAGACAGAGACAGAGACAGAGACAGAGACAGAGACAGAGACAGAGACAGAGACAGAGACAGAGACAGAGACGGAGACAGAGACAGAGACAGAAACGGAGACAAAGACCGTGACAGACGCAGGGACTGAGACAGAGGCAGAGACAGAGACAGAGACAGAGATAGAGGCAGAGACAGAGACAGAGACAGAGACAGAGACAGAGACAGAGACAGAGACAGAGAGAGAGACAGAGTCAGAGACAGAGGCAGAGACAGACACAGAGACGGAGGCAGAGACAGAGACAGAGACAGAGACAGAGACTGAGACAGAGAGAGAGACATAGAGACATAGGCACGGAGGCAGAAATGCAGAGACAGAGGCAAAGAGGCAGAGGCAGAGACATACAGACAGAGACCCAGAGACAGAGACAGAGACACAGAGGGAGACAGAGACGGAGGCAGAGACAGAGACAGAGGCAGAGACAGAGCCAGGGACAGAGACGGAGAAAGAGACAGAGGAAGAGACAGCGACAGAGGCAGAGACAGAGACAGAGGCAGTGACAGAGACAGAGACAGAGACAGAGACAGAGACAGAGACGGAGACGGAGATAGAGGCAGAGACAGAGATAGAGACAGAGACAGAGACAGAGACATAGAGAGACACAGAGACAGAGACAGAGACAGAGACGGAGACAAAGACCGAGACAGACGCAGGGACTGAGACAGAGGCAGAGGCAGAGACAGAGACAGAGATAGAGACAGGGCGGAGACAGTGGCAGAGACAGAGACAGAGGCAGAGACAGAGACAGAGACAGAGACAGAGACAGAGACAGAGATAGAGACAGAGAAAGAGACAGAGACAGAGACAGAGACAGAGACAGAGACAGAGACAGAGACAGAGACAGAGACAGAGACAGAGACAGAGACAGAGACAGAGACTGAGACAGAGGAAGAGACAGCGACAGAGGAAGAGACGGAGACAGAGGCAAATAGACACAGATTCAGGGAAAGAGACACAGAGACAGAGTCACCGAGACAGAGACACAGAGACAGGGGCAGAGACACAGAGACAGAGACCCAGAGACAGAGACAGAGACAGACACATAAACAGAGACAGAGACAGAGACAGAGACAGAGACAGAGACAGAGATGAAGACGGCGACGGAGACAGAGACAGGGACAGAGCCAGACACAGAAACGGACACAGAGCCAGACACAGAAACGGAGACAGAGACCGAGACATTGACATGGGCAGAGACAGAGACAGAGACGGAGGCAGAGACAGAGACAGAGACAGAGACAGAGACAGAGACAGAGACAGAGACAGAGACAGAGACAGAGACAGAGACAGAGACAGAGACAGAGACAGAGACAGAGACGGAGGCAGAGACAGAGACAGAGACAGAGTCAGATACAGAGACAGAGACAGAGACAGAGACAGAGACAGAGACAGAGACAGAGACAGAGACAGAGACAGAGACAGAGACAGAGACAGAGACAGAGACGGAGGCAGAGACAGAGACAGAGAGAGAGAGACAGAGACAGAGACAAAGAGGCAGAGGCAGAGACATACAGACAGAGACCCAGAGACAGAGACAGAGACACAGACGGAGACAGAGACGGAGGCAGAGACAGAGACAGAGGCAGAGACAGAGCCAGGGACAGAGACGGAGAAAGAGACAGAGGAAGAGACAGCGACAGAGGCAGAGACAAAGACAGAGGCAGTGACAGAGACAGAGACAGAGACAGAGACAGAGACAGAGACAGAGACAGACACAGAGACAGAGACAGAGACAGAGACAGAGACAGAGATAGAGACAGAGACAGAGACAGAGACAGAGACAGAGACAGAGACAGAGACAGAGACAGAGACAGAGACAGAGACAGAGACAGAGACATAGACAGAGACAGAGACAGAGACAGAGACAGAGACGGAGACAGAGACAGAGACAGAGACAGAGACAGAGACAGAGACAGAGACAGAGACAGACACAGAGACAGAGACAGAGACAGAGACAGAGACAGAGGCAGAGACAGAGACAGAGACAGAGACAGAGACAGAGACAGAGACAGAGACAGAGACAGAGACAGAGACAGAGACAGAGACAGAGACAGAGACAGAGACAGAGACAGAGACATAGACAGACACAGAGACAGAGACAGAGACAGAGACGGAGACAAAGACAGAGACAGAGACAGAGACGGAGACAGAGGCAGAGACAGAGCCAGGGATAGAGACGGAGATAGAGACAGAGGAAGAGACAGCGACAGAGACAGAGACAGAGACAGAGACAGAGACAGAGACAGAGACAGAGACAGAGACAGAGACAGAGACAGAGACAGAGACAGAGACAGAGACAGAGACAGAGACAGAGACAGAGACAGAGACAGAGACAGAGACAGAGACAGAGACAGAGACAGAGACAGAGACAGAGACAGAGACAGAGACAGAGACAGAGACAGAGACAGAGACAGAGACAGAGACAGAGACAGAGACGGAGGCAGAGACAGAGACAGAGACAGAGACAGAGACAGAGACAGAGACAGAGACAGAGACAGAGACGGAGGCAGAGACAGAGACAGAGAGAGAGACAGAGACAGCGACAGAGGCAGAGACAGAGACAAAGACGGAGACAGAGACAGAGACTGAGACAGAGACAGGGACAGAGACAGAGACAGAGACAGTGACAGAGACAGAGACAGAGACAGAGACAGAGACAGAGACAGAGACAGAGACAGAGACAGAGACAGAGACAGAGACAGAGACAGAGACAGAGACAGAGACGGAGATAAAGACCGAGACAGAGGCAGAGACACAGACAGAGACAGAGACAGAGACAAAGGCAGAGAGAGAGACAGAGACAGATACAGAGGCAGAGACAGACACAGAGACGGACGCAGAGACAGAGACAGAGACAGAGACAGAGACGGAGGCAGAGACAGAGACAGAGAGAGAGAGACAGAGACAGAGACAAAGAGGCAGAGGCAGAGACATACAGACAGAGACCCAGAGACAGAGACAGAGACACAGACGGAGACAGAGACGGAGGCAGAGACAGAGACAGAGGCAGAGACAGAGCCAGGGACAGAGACGGAGAAAGAGACAGAGGAAGAGACAGCGACAGAGGCAGAGACAAAGAGAGAGGCAGTGACAGAGACAGAGACAGAGACAGAGACAGAGACAGAGACAGAGACAGACACAGAGACAGAGACAGAGACAGAGACAGAGACAGAGATAGAGACAGAGACAGAGACAGAGACAGAGACAGAGACAGAGACAGAGACAGAGACAGAGACAGAGACAGAGACAGAGACAGAGACATAGACAGAGACAGAGACAGAGACAGAGACAGAGACGGAGACAGAGACAGAGACAGAGACAGAGACAGAGACAGAGACAGAGACAGACACAGAGACAGAGACAGAGACAGAGACAGAGACAGAGACAGAGACAGAGACAGACACAGAGACAGAGACAGAGACAGAGACAGAGACAGAGACAGAGACAGAGACAGAGACAGAGACAGAGACAGAGACAGAGACAGAGACAGAGACAGAGACAGAAACAGAGACAGAGACAGAGACAGAGACAGAGACATAGACAGAGACAGAGACAGAGACAGAGACAGAGACAGAGACAGAGACGGAGGCAGAGACAGAGACAGAGACAGAGACAGAGACAGAGACAGAGACAGAGACGGAGGCAGAGACAGAGACAGAGAGAGAGACAGAGACAGCGACAGAGGCAGAGACAGAGACAAAGACGGAGACAGAGACAGAGAATGAGACAGAGACAGGGACAGAGACAGAGGCAGAGACAGTGACAGAGACAGAGACAGAGACAGAGACAGAGACAGAGACAGAGACAGAGACAGAGACAGAGACAGAGACAGAGACAGAGACAGAGACAGAGACAGAGACAGAGACAGAGACAGAGACAGAGACAGAGACAGAGACAGAGACAGAGACAGAGACGGAGACAGAGACAGAGACAGAAACGGAGACAAAGACCGTGACAGACGCAGGGACTGAGACAGAGGCAGAGACAGAGACAGAGACAGAGATAGAGGCAGAGACAGAGACAGAGACAGAGACAGAGACAGAGACAGAGACAGAGACAGAGAGAGAGACAGAGTCAGAGACAGAGGCAGAGACAGACACAGAGACGGAGGCAGAGACAGAGACAGAGACAGAGACAGAGACTGAGACAGAGAGAGAGACATAGAGACATAGGCACGGAGGCAGAAATGCAGAGACAGAGGCAAAGAGGCAGAGGCAGAGACATACAGACAGAGACCCAGAGACAGAGACAGAGACACAGAGGGAGACAGAGACGGAGGCAGAGACAGAGACAGAGGCAGAGACAGAGCCAGGGACAGAGACGGAGAAAGAGACAGAGGAAGAGACAGCGACAGAGGCAGAGACAGAGACAGAGGCAGTGACAGAGACAGAGACAGAGACAGAGACAGAGACAGAGACGGAGACGGAGATAGAGGCAGAGACAGAGATAGAGACAGAGACAGAGACAGAGACATAGAGAGACACAGAGACAGAGACAGAGACAGAGACGGAGACAAAGACCGAGACAGACGCAGGGACTGAGACAGAGGCAGAGGCAGAGACAGAGACAGAGATAGAGACAGGGCGGAGACAGTGGCAGAGACAGAGACAGAGGCAGAGACAGAGACAGAGACAGAGACAGAGACAGAGACAGAGATAGAGACAGAGAAAGAGACAGAGACAGAGACAGAGACAGAGACAGAGACAGAGACAGAGACAGAGACAGAGACAGAGACAGAGACAGAGACAGAGACAGAGACTGAGACAGAGGAAGAGACAGCGACAGAGGAAGAGACGGAGACAGAGGCAAATAGACACAGATTCAGGGAAAGAGACACAGAGACAGAGTCACCGAGACAGAGACACAGAGACAGGGGCAGAGACACAGAGACAGAGACCCAGAGACAGAGACAGAGACAGACACATAAACAGAGACAGAGACAGAGACAGAGACAGAGACAGAGACAGAGATGAAGACGGCGACGGAGACAGAGACAGGGACAGAGCCAGACACAGAAACGGACACAGAGCCAGACACAGAAACGGAGACAGAGACCGAGACATTGACATGGGCAGAGACAGAGACAGAGACGGAGGCAGAGACAGAGACAGAGACAGAGACAGAGACAGAGACAGAGACAGAGACAGAGACAGAGACAGAGACAGAGACAGAGACAGAGACAGAGACAGAGACAGAGACGGAGGCAGAGACAGAGACAGAGACAGAGTCAGATACAGAGACAGAGACAGAGACAGAGACAGAGACAGAGACAGAGACAGAGACAGAGACAGAGACAGAGACAGAGACAGAGACAGAGACAGAGACGGAGGCAGAGACAGAGACAGAGAGAGAGAGACAGAGACAGAGACAAAGAGGCAGAGGCAGAGACATACAGACAGAGACCCAGAGACAGAGACAGAGACACAGACGGAGACAGAGACGGAGGCAGAGACAGAGACAGAGGCAGAGACAGAGCCAGGGACAGAGACGGAGAAAGAGACAGAGGAAGAGACAGCGACAGAGGCAGAGACAAAGACAGAGGCAGTGACAGAGACAGAGACAGAGACAGAGACAGAGACAGAGACAGAGACAGACACAGAGACAGAGACAGAGACAGAGACAGAGACAGAGATAGAGACAGAGACAGAGACAGAGACAGAGACAGAGACAGAGACAGAGACAGAGACAGAGACAGAGACAGAGACAGAGACAGAGACATAGACAGAGACAGAGACAGAGACAGAGACAGAGACGGAGACAGAGACAGAGACAGAGACAGAGACAGAGACAGAGACAGAGACAGAGACAGACACAGAGACAGAGACAGAGACAGAGACAGAGACAGAGGCAGAGACAGAGACAGAGACAGAGACAGAGACAGAGACAGAGACAGAGACAGAGACAGAGACAGAGACAGAGACAGAGACAGAGACAGAGACAGAGACAGAGACAGAGACATAGACAGACACAGAGACAGAGACAGAGACAGAGACGGAGACAAAGACAGAGACAGAGACAGAGACGGAGACAGAGGCAGAGACAGAGCCAGGGATAGAGACGGAGATAGAGACAGAGGAAGAGACAGCGACAGAGACAGAGACAGAGACAGAGACAGAGACAGAGACAGAGACAGAGACAGAGACAGAGACAGAGACAGAGACAGAGACAGAGACAGAGACAGAGACAGAGACAGAGACAGAGACAGAGACAGAGACAGAGACAGAGACAGAGACAGAGACAGAGACAGAGACAGAGACAGAGACAGAGACAGAGACAGAGACAGAGACAGAGACAGAGACAGAGACAGAGACAGAGACGGAGGCAGAGACAGAGACAGAGACAGAGACAGAGACAGAGACAGAGACAGAGACAGAGACAGAGACGGAGGCAGAGACAGAGACAGAGAGAGAGACAGAGACAGCGACAGAGGCAGAGACAGAGACAAAGACGGAGACAGAGACAGAGACTGAGACAGAGACAGGGACAGAGACAGAGACAGAGACAGTGACAGAGACAGAGACAGAGACAGAGACAGAGACAGAGACAGAGACAGAGACAGAGACAGAGACAGAGACAGAGACAGAGACAGAGACAGAGACAGAGACAGAGACAGAGACGGAGATAAAGACCGAGACAGAGGCAGAGACACAGACAGAGACAGAGACAGAGACAAAGGCAGAGAGAGAGACAGAGACAGATACAGAGGCAGAGACAGACACAGAGACGGACGCAGAGACAGAGACAGAGACAGAGACAGAGACTGAGACAGAGACAGAGACATAGAGACATAGGCACGGAGGCAGAGATGCAGAGACAGAGACAAAGAGGCAGAGGCAGAGACATACAGACAGAGACCCAGAGACAGAGACAGAGACACAGAGGGAGACAGAGACGGAGGCAGAGACAGAGACAGAGGCAGAGACAGAGCCAGGGACAGAGACGGAGAAAGAGACAGAGGAAGAGACAGCGACAGAGGCAGAGACAGAGACAGAGACAGAGACAGAGACAGAGACAGAGACAGAGACAGAGACAGAGACAGAGGAAGAGGCAGCGACAGAGGAAGAGACAGAGACAGAGACAGAGACAGAGACAGAGACAGAGACAAAGAGGCAGAGGCAGAGACATACAGACAGAGACTCAGAGACAGAGACAGAGGCACAGACGGAGACAGAGACGGAGGCAGAGACAGAGACAGAGGCAGAGACAGAGACAGAGACAGAGACAGAGACAGAGACAGAGACAGAGACAGAGACAGAGACAGAGACAGAGACCGAGACAGAGACAGAGACAGAGACAGAGACAGAGACAGAGACAGAGACGGAGACAAAGACCGAGACAGACGCAGGGACTGAGACAGAGGCAGAGACAGCGACAGAGACAGAGATAGAGGCAGAGACAGAGACAGAGACAGAGACAGAGACAGAGACAGAGACAGAGACAGAGACAGAGACAGAGACAGAGACAGTGACAGAGACAGAGACAGAGACAGAGACAGAGACAGAGACAGAGACGGAGACCGAGACAGAGACAGAGACAGAGACAGAGACAGAGACAGAGACAGAGACATAGACAGACACAGAGACAGAGACAGAGACAGAGACGGAGACAAAGACAGAGACAGAGACAGAGACAGAGACAGAGACGGAGATAAAGACCGAGACAGAGGCAGAGACACAGACAGAGACAGAGACAGAGACAAAGGCAGAGAGAGAGACAGAGACAGAGACAGAGGCAGAGACAGACACAGAGACGGACGCAGAGACAGAGACAGAGACAGAGACAGAGACTGAGACAGAGACAGAGACATAGAGACATAGGCACGGAGGCAGAGATGCAGAGACAGAGACAAAGAGGCAGAGGCAGAGACATACAGACAGAGACCCAGAGACAGAGACAGAGACACAGAGGGAGACAGAGACGGAGGCAGAGACAGAGACAGAGGCAGAGACAGAGCCAGGGACAGAGACGGAGAAAGAGACAGAGGAAGAGACAGCGACAGAGGCAGAGACAGAGACAGAGACAGAGACAGAGAAAGAGACAGAGACAGAGACAGAGACAGAGGAAGAGGCAGCGACAGAGGAAGAGACAGAGACAGAGACAGAGACAGAGACAGAGACAGAGACAGAGACAAAGAGGCAGAGGCAGAGACATACAGACAGAGACTCAGAGACAGAGACAGAGACACAGACGGAGACAGAGACGGAGGCAGAGACAGAGACAGAGGCAGAGACAGAGACAGAGACAGAGACAGAGACAGAGACAGAGACAGAGACAGAGACAGAGACGGAGACAAAGACCGAGACAGACGCAGGGACTGAGACAGAGGCAGAGACAGCGACAGAGACAGAGATAGAGGCAGAGACAGAGACAGAGACAGAGACAGAGACAGAGACAGAGACAGAGACAGAGACAGAGACAGAGACAGAGACAGAGACAGAGACAGAGACAGAGACAGAGACAGAGACAGAGACAGAGACGGAGACCGAGACAGAGACAGAGACAGAGACAGAGACAGAGACGGAGACAGAGACAGAGACATAGACAGACACAGAGACAGAGACAGAGACAGAGACGGAGACAAAGACAGAGACAGAGACAGAGACGGAGACAGAGGCAGAGACAGAGCCAGGGATAGAGACGGAGATAGAGACAGAGGAAGAGACAGCGACAGAGACAGAGACAGAGACAGAGACAGAGACAGAGACAGAGACAGAGACAGAGACAGAGACAGAGACAGAGACAGAGACAGAGACAGAGACAGAGACAGAGACAGAGACAGAGACAGAGACAGAGACAGAGACAGAGACAGAGACAGAGACAGAGACAGAGACAGAGACAGAGGCAGAGACAGAGACAGAGACAGAGACAGAGACAGAGACGGAGGCAGAGACAGAGACAGAGACAGAGACAGAGACAGAGACAGAGACGGAGGCAGAGACAGAGACAGAGAGAGAGACAGAGACAGCGACAGAGGCAGAGACAGAGACAAAGACGGAGACAGAGACAGAGACTGAGACAGAGACAGAGACAGGGACAGAGACAGAGACAGAGACAGTGACAGAGACAGAAACAGAGACAGAGACAGAGACAGAGACAGAGACAGAGACAGAGACAGAGACAGAGACAGAGACAGAGATAGAGACAGGGCAGAGACAGAGACAGAGATAGAGACAGGGCAGAGACAGAGGCAGAGACAGAGACAGAGGCAGAGACAGAGACAGAGACAGAGACAGAGACAGAGACAGAGACAGAGACAGAGACAGAGACAGAGAGAGAGACAGAGACAGAGACAGAGACAGAGACAGAGACAGAGACAGAGACAGAGACAGAGACAGAGACAGAGACGGAGACAGAGACAGAGACAGAGACAGAGACAGAGACGGAGACAAAGACCGAGACAGACGCAGGGACTGAGACAGAGGCAGAGACAGCGACAGAGACAGAGATAGAGGCAGAGACAGAGACAGAGGCAGAGACAGAGACAGAGACAGAGACAGAGACAGAGACAGAGACAGAGACAGAGACAGAGACAGAGACAGAGACAGAGACAGAGACAGAGACAGAGACAGAGACAGAGACAGAGACAGAGACAGAGACAGAGACAGAGACAGAGACAGAGACAGAGACAGAGACAGAGACAGAGACAGAGACAGAGACAGAGACAGAGACAGAGACAGAGACAGAGACTGAGACAGAGACAGAGACATAGAGACATAGGCACGGAGGCAGAGATGCAGAGACAGAGACAAAGAGGCAGAAGCAGAGACATACAGACAGAGACCCAGAGACAGAGACAGAGACACAGACGGAGACAGAGACAGAGACAGAGACAGAGACAGAGACAGAGACAGAGACAGAGACAGAGACAGAGAGAGAGACAGAGACAGAGACAGAGACAGAGACAGAGACAGAGACAGAGACAGAGACAGAGACAGAGACGGAGACAGAGACAGAGACAGAGACAGAGACAGAGACTGAGACAGAGACAGAGACATAGAGACATAGGCACGGAGGCAGAGATGCAGAGACAGAGACAAAGAGGCAGAGGCAGAGACATACAGACAGAGACCCAGAGACAGAGACAGAGACACAGACGGAGACAGAGACAGAGACAGAGACAGAGACAGAGACAGAGACAGAGACAGAGACAGAGACAGAGACAGAGACAGAGAGAGAGACAGAGACAGAGACAGAGACAGAGACAGAGACAGAGACAGAGACAGAGACAGAGACAGAGACAGAGACGGAGACAGAGACAGAGACAGAGACAGAGACAGAGACGGAGACAAAGACCGAGACAGACGCAGGGACTGAGACAGAGGCAGAGACAGCGACAGAGACAGAGGTAGAGGCAGAGACAGAGACAGAGACAGAGACAGAGACAGAGACAGAGACAGAGACAGAGACAGAGACAGAGACAGAGACAGAGACAGAGACAGAGACAGAGACAGAGACTGAGACAGAGACAGAGACAGGGACAGAGACAGAGACAGAGACAGTGACAGAGACAGAAACAGAGACAGAGACAGAGACAGAGACAGAGACAGAGACAGAGACAGAGACAGAGACAGAGACAGAGACAGAGACAGAGACAGAGACAGAGACACAGACAGAGACGGAGACAGAGACAGAGACAGAAACGGAGACAAAGACCGTGACGGACGCAGGGACTGAGACAGAGTCAGAGACAGAGACAGAGACAGAGATAGAGACAGGGCAGAGACAGAGACAGAGATAGAGACAGGGCAGAGACGGAGGCAGAGACAGAGACAGAGGCAGAGACAGAGACAGAGACAGAGACAGAGACAGAGACAGAGACAGAGACAGAGACAGAGACAGAGAGAGAGACAGAGACAGAGACAGAGACAGAGACAGAGACAGAGACAGAGACAGAGACAGAGACGGAGACAGAGACAGAGACAGAGACAGAGACAGAGACGGAGACAAAGACCGAGACAGACGCAGGGACTGAGACAGAGGCAGAGACAGCGACAGAGACAGAGATAGAGGCAGAGACAGAGACAGAGACAGAGACAGAGACAGAGACAGAGACAGAGACAGAGACAGAGACAGAGACAGAGACAGAGACAGAGACAGAGACAGAGACAGAGACAGAGACAGAGACAGAGACAGAGACAGAGACAGAGACAGAGACAGAGACAGAGACAGAGACAGAGACAGAGACAGAGACAGAGACTGAGACAGAGACAGAGACATAGAGACATAGGCACGGAGGCAGAGATGCAGAGACAGAGACAAAGAGGCAGAAGCAGAGACATACAGACAGAGACCCAGAGACAGAGACAGAGACACAGACGGAGACAGAGACAGAGACAGAGACAGAGACAGAGACAGAGAGAGAGACAGAGACAGAGACAGAGACAGAGACAGAGACAGAGACAGAGACAGAGACAGAGACGGAGACAGAGACAGAGACAGAGACAGAGACAGAGACTGAGACAGAGACAGAGACATAGAGACATAGGCACGGAGGCAGAGATGCAGAGACAGAGACAAAGAGGCAGAGGCAGAGACATACAGACAGAGACCCAGAGACAGAGACAGAGACACAGACGGAGACAGAGACAGAGACAGAGACAGAGACAGAGACAGAGACAGAGAGAGAGACAGAGACAGAGACAGAGACGGAGGCAGAGACAGAGACAGAGAGAGAGACAGAGACAGCGACAGAGGCAGAGACAGAGACAAAGACGGAGACAGAGACCGAGACTGAGACAGAGACAGGGACAGAGACAGAGACAGAGACAGTGACAGAGACAGAGACAGAGACAGAGACAGAGACAGAGACAGAGACAGAGACAGAGACAGAGACAGAGACAGAGACAGAGACAGAGACAGAGACAGAGACAGAGACAGAGACAGAGACAGAGACAGAGGCAGAGACAGAGACAGAGACAGAGACAGAGACGGAGGCAGAGACAGAGACAGAGACAGAGACAGAGACAGAGACAGAGACGGAGGCAGAGACAGAGACAGAGAGAGAGACAGAGACAGCGACAGAGGCAGAGACAGAGACAAAGACGGAGACAGAGACAGAGACAGAGACAGAGACAGAGACAGAGACAGAGACAGAGACAGAGACAGAGACAGAGACAGAGACAGAGACAGAGACAGAGACAGAGACAGAGACAGAGACAGAGACAGAGACAGAGACAGAGACAGGGACAGAGACAGAGACAGAGACAGAGACAGAGACAGAGACAGAGACAGAGACAGAGACAGAGACAGAGACAGAGACAGAGACAGAGACAGAGACAGAGACAGAGACAGAGAGAGAGACAGAGACAGAGACAGAGACAGAGACAGAGACAGAGACAGAGACAGAGACAGAGACAGAGACGGAGACAGAGACAGAGACAGAGACAGAGACAGAGACGGAGACAAAGACCGAGACAGACGCAGGGACTGAGACAGAGGCAGAGACAGCGACAGAGACAGAGATAGAGGCAGAGACAGAGACAGAGACAGAGACAGAGACAGAGACAGAGACAGAGACAGAGACAGAGACAGAGACAGAGACAGAGACAGAGACAGAGACAGAGACAGAGACAGAGACAGAGACAGAGACAGAGACAGAGACAGAGACAGAGACAGAGACAGAGACAGAGACAGAGACAGAGACAGAGACAGAGACAGAGACAGAGACAGAGACAGAGACAGAGACAGAGACAGAGACTGAGGCAGAGACAGAGACAGAGACAGAGACAGAGACGGAGACAGAGACAGAGACAGAGACAGAGACAGAGACAGAGACAGAGACAGAGACAGAGACGGAGACAGAGGCAGAGACAGAGACAGAGACAGAGACAGAGACAGAGACAGAGACAGAGACAGAGACAGAGACAGAGACAGAGACAGAGACAGAGACAGAGACAGAGAGAGAGACAGAGACAGAGACAGAGACAGAGACAGAGACAGAGACAGAGACAGAGACAGAGACAGAGACGGAGACAGAGACAGAGACAGAGACAGAGACAGAGACGGAGACAAAGACCGAGACAGACGCAGGGACTGAGACAGAGGCAGAGACAGCGACAGAGACAGAGATAGAGGCAGAGACAGAGACAGAGACAGAGACAGAGACAGAGACAGAGACAGAGACAGAGACAGAGACAGAGACAGAGACAGAGACAGAGACAGAGACAGAGACAGAGACAGAGACAGAGACAGAGACAGAGACAGAGACAGAGACAGAGACAGAGACAGAGACAGAGACAGAGACAGAGACAGAGACAGAGACAGAGACAGAGACAGAGACAGAGACAGAGACAGAGACAGAGACAGAGACAGAGACAGAGACAGAGACAGAGACAGAGACAGAGACAGAGACAGAGACAGAGACAGAGACAGAGACTGAGACAGAGACAGAGACATAGAGACATAGGCACGGAGGCAGAGATGCAGAGACAGAGACAAAGAGGCAGAGGCAGAGACATACAGACAGAGACCCAGAGACAGAGACAGAGACACAGACGGAGACAGAGACAGAGACAGAGACAGAGACAGAGACAGAGACAGAGACAGAGACAGAGAGAGAGACAGAGACAGAGACAGAGACAGAGACAGAGACAGAGACAGAGACAGAGACAGAGACAGAGACGGAGACAGAGACAGAGACAGAGACAGAGACAGAGACGGAGACAAAGACCGAGACAGACGCAGGGACTGAGACAGAGGCAGAGACAGCGACAGAGACAGAGATAGAGGCAGAGACAGAGACAGAGACGGAGACAGAGACAGAGACAGAGACAGAGACAGAGACAGAGACAGAGACAGAGACAGAGACAGAGACAGAGACAGAGACAGAGACAGAGACAGAGACAGAGACAGAGACAGAGACAGAGACAGAGACAGAGACAGAGACAGAGACAGAGGCAGAGACAGAGACAGAGACAGAGACAGAGACGGAGGCAGAGACAGAGACTGAGACAGAGACAGAGACAGAGACAGAGACAGAGACAGAGACAGAGACGGAGGCAGAGACAGAGACAGAGAGAGAGACAGAGACAGCGACAGAGGCAGAGACAGAGACAAAGACGGAGACAGAGACCGAGACTGAGACAGAGACAGGGACAGAGACAGAGACAGAGACAGTGACAGAGACAGAGACAGAGACAGAGACAGAGACAGAGACAGAGACAGAGACAGAGACAGAGACAGAGACAGAGACAGAGACAGAGACAGAGACAGAGACAGAGACAGAGACAGAGACAGAGACAGAGACAGAGACAGAGACAGAGACAGAGACAGAGACAGAGACAGAGACAGAGACAGAGGCAGAGACAGAGACAGAGACAGAGACAGAGACGGAGGCAGAGACAGAGACAGAGACAAAGACGGAGGCAGAGACAGAGACAGAGAGAGAGACAGAGACAGCGACAGAGGCAGAGACAGAGACAAAGACGGAGACAGAGACAGAGACAGAGACAGAGACGGAGGCAGAGACAGAGACAGAGACAGAGACAGAGACAGAGACAGAGACGGAGGCAGAGACAGAGACAGAGAGAGAGACAGAGACAGCGACAGAGGCAGAGACAGAGACAAAGACGGAGACAGAGACAGAGACTGAGACAGAGACAGAGACAGGGACAGAGACAGAGACAGAGACAGTGACAGAGACAGAAACAGAGACAGAGACAGAGACAGAGACAGAGACAGAGACAGAGACAGAGACAGAGACAGAGACAGAGATAGAGACAGGGCAGAGACAGAGACAGAGATAGAGACAGGGCAGAGACAGAGGCAGAGACAGAGACAGAGGCAGAGACAGAGACAGAGACAGAGACAGAGACAGAGACAGAGACAGAGACAGAGACAGAGACAGAGACAGAGAGAGAGACAGAGACAGAGACAGAGACAGAGACAGAGACAGAGACAGAGACAGAGACAGAGACAGAGACAGAGACGGAGACAGAGACAGAGACAGAGACAGAGACAGAGACGGAGACAAAGACCGAGACAGACGCAGGGACTGAGACAGAGGCAGAGACAGCGACAGAGACAGAGATAGAGGCAGAGACAGAGACAGAGGCAGAGACAGAGACAGAGACAGAGACAGAGACAGAGACAGAGACAGAGACAGAGACAGAGACAGAGACAGAGACAGAGACAGAGACAGAGACAGAGACAGAGACAGAGACAGAGACAGAGACAGAGACAGAGACAGAGACAGAGACAGAGACAGAGACAGAGACAGAGACAGAGACAGAGACAGAGACAGAGACTGAGACAGAGACAGAGACATAGAGACATAGGCACGGAGGCAGAGATGCAGAGACAGAGACAAAGAGGCAGAAGCAGAGACATACAGACAGAGACCCAGAGACAGAGACAGAGACACAGACGGAGACAGAGACAGAGACAGAGACAGAGACAGAGACAGAGACAGAGACAGAGACAGAGACAGAGAGAGAGACAGAGACAGAGACAGAGACAGAGACAGAGACAGAGACAGAGACAGAGACAGAGACAGAGACGGAGACAGAGACAGAGACAGAGACAGAGACAGAGACTGAGACAGAGACAGAGACATAGAGACATAGGCACGGAGGCAGAGATGCAGAGACAGAGACAAAGAGGCAGAGGCAGAGACATACAGACAGAGACCCAGAGACAGAGACAGAGACACAGACGGAGACAGAGACAGAGACAGAGACAGAGACAGAGACAGAGACAGAGACAGAGACAGAGACAGAGACAGAGACAGAGAGAGAGACAGAGACAGAGACAGAGACAGAGACAGAGACAGAGACAGAGACAGAGACAGAGACAGAGACAGAGACGGAGACAGAGACAGAGACAGAGACAGAGACAGAGACGGAGACAAAGACCGAGACAGACGCAGGGACTGAGACAGAGGCAGAGACAGCGACAGAGACAGAGGTAGAGGCAGAGACAGAGACAGAGACAGAGACAGAGACAGAGACAGAGACAGAGACAGAGACAGAGACAGAGACAGAGACAGAGACAGAGACAGAGACTGAGACAGAGACAGAGACAGGGACAGAGACAGAGACAGAGACAGTGACAGAGACAGAAACAGAGACAGAGACAGAGACAGAGACAGAGACAGAGACAGAGACAGAGACAGAGACAGAGACAGAGACAGAGACAGAGACAGAGACAGAGACAGAGACACAGACAGAGACGGAGACAGAGACAGAGACAGAAACGGAGACAAAGACCGTGACGGACGCAGGGACTGAGACAGAGTCAGAGACAGAGACAGAGACAGAGATAGAGACAGGGCAGAGACAGAGACAGAGATAGAGACAGGGCAGAGACGGAGGCAGAGACAGAGACAGAGGCAGAGACAGAGACAGAGACAGAGACAGAGACAGAGACAGAGACAGAGACAGAGACAGAGACAGAGAGAGAGACAGAGACAGAGACAGAGACAGAGACAGAGACAGAGACAGAGACAGAGACAGAGACAGAGACAGAGACAGAGACGGAGACAGAGACAGAGACAGAGACAGAGACAGAGACGGAGACAAAGACCGAGACAGACGCAGGGACTGAGACAGAGGCAGAGACAGCGACAGAGACAGAGATAGAGGCAGAGACAGAGACAGAGACAGAGACAGAGACAGAGACAGAGACAGAGACAGAGACAGAGACAGAGACAGAGACAGAGACAGAGACAGAGACAGAGACAGAGACAGAGACAGAGACAGAGACAGAGACAGAGACAGAGACAGAGACAGAGACAGAGACAGAGACAGAGACAGAGACAGAGACAGAGACTGAGACAGAGACAGAGACATAGAGACATAGGCACGGAGGCAGAGATGCAGAGACAGAGACAAAGAGGCAGAAGCAGAGACATACAGACAGAGACCCAGAGACAGAGACAGAGACACAGACGGAGACAGAGACAGAGACAGAGACAGAGACAGAGACAGAGACAGAGACAGAGACAGAGACAGAGAGAGAGACAGAGACAGAGACAGAGACAGAGACAGAGACAGAGACAGAGACAGAGACAGAGACGGAGACAGAGACAGAGACAGAGACAGAGACAGAGACTGAGACAGAGACAGAGACATAGAGACATAGGCACGGAGGCAGAGATGCAGAGACAGAGACAAAGAGGCAGAGGCAGAGACATACAGACAGAGACCCAGAGACAGAGACAGAGACACAGACGGAGACAGAGACAGAGACAGAGACAGAGACAGAGACAGAGACAGAGAGAGAGACAGAGACAGAGACAGAGACGGAGGCAGAGACAGAGACAGAGAGAGAGACAGAGACAGCGACAGAGGCAGAGACAGAGACAAAGACGGAGACAGAGACCGAGACTGAGACAGAGACAGGGACAGAGACAGAGACAGAGACAGTGACAGAGACAGAGACAGAGACAGAGACAGAGACAGAGACAGAGACAGAGACAGAGACAGAGACAGAGACAGAGACAGAGACAGAGACAGAGACAGAGACAGAGACAGAGACAGAGACAGAGACAGAGGCAGAGACAGAGACAGAGACAGAGACAGAGACGGAGGCAGAGACAGAGACAGAGACAGAGACAGAGACAGAGACAGAGACGGAGGCAGAGACAGAGACAGAGAGAGAGACAGAGACAGCGACAGAGGCAGAGACAGAGACAAAGACGGAGACAGAGACAGAGACAGAGACAGAGACAGAGACAGAGACAGAGACAGAGACAGAGACAGAGACAGAGACAGAGACAGAGACAGAGACAGAGACAGAGACAGAGACAGAGACAGAGACAGAGACAGAGACAGAGACAGGGACAGAGACAGAGACAGAGACAGAGACAGAGACAGAGACAGAGACAGAGACAGAGACAGAGACAGAGACAGAGACAGAGACAGAGACAGAGACAGAGACAGAGACAGAGAGAGAGACAGAGACAGAGACAGAGACAGAGACAGAGACAGAGACAGAGACAGAGACAGAGACAGAGACGGAGACAGAGACAGAGACAGAGACAGAGACAGAGACGGAGACAAAGACCGAGACAGACGCAGGGACTGAGACAGAGGCAGAGACAGCGACAGAGACAGAGATAGAGGCAGAGACAGAGACAGAGACAGAGACAGAGACAGAGACAGAGACAGAGACAGAGACAGAGACAGAGACAGAGACAGAGACAGAGACAGAGACAGAGACAGAGACAGAGACAGAGACAGAGACAGAGACAGAGACAGAGACAGAGACAGAGACAGAGACAGAGACAGAGACAGAGACAGAGACAGAGACAGAGACAGAGACAGAGACAGAGACAGAGACAGAGACAGAGACAGAGACAGAGACAGAGACAGAGACAGAGACAGAGACAGAGACAGAGACAGAGACAGAGACAGAGACAGAGACAGAGACAGAGACAGAGACAGAGACAGAGACAGAGACAGAGACTGAGACAGAGACAGAGACATAGAGACATAGGCACGGAGGCAGAGATGCAGAGACAGAGACAAAGAGGCAGAGGCAGAGACATACAGACAGAGACCCAGAGACAGAGACAGAGACACAGACGGAGACAGAGACAGAGACAGAGACAGAGACAGAGACAGAGACAGAGACAGAGACAGAGACAGAGAGAGAGACAGAGACAGAGACAGAGACAGAGACAGAGACAGAGACAGAGACAGAGACAGAGACAGAGACGGAGACAGAGACAGAGACAGAGACAGAGACAGAGACGGAGACAAAGACCGAGACAGACGCAGGGACTGAGACAGAGGCAGAGACAGCGACAGAGACAGAGATAGAGGCAGAGACAGAGACAGAGACGGAGACAGAGACAGAGACAGAGACAGAGACAGAGACAGAGACAGAGACAGAGACAGAGACAGAGACAGAGACAGAGACAGAGACAGAGACAGAGACAGAGACAGAGACAGAGACAGAGACAGAGACAGAGACAGAGACAGAGGCAGAGACAGAGACAGAGACAGAGACAGAGACGGAGGCAGAGACAGAGACTGAGACAGAGACAGAGACAGAGACAGAGACAGAGACAGAGACAGAGACGGAGGCAGAGACAGAGACAGAGAGAGAGACAGAGACAGCGACAGAGGCAGAGACAGAGACAAAGACGGAGACAGAGACCGAGACTGAGACAGAGACAGGGACAGAGACAGAGACAGAGACAGTGACAGAGACAGAGACAGAGACAGAGACAGAGACAGAGACAGAGACAGAGACAGAGACAGAGACAGAGACAGAGACAGAGACAGAGACAGAGACAGAGACAGAGACAGAGACAGAGACAGAGACAGAGACAGAGACAGAGACAGAGACAGAGACAGAGACAGAGACAGAGGCAGAGACAGAGACAGAGACAGAGACAGAGACGGAGGCAGAGACAGAGACAGAGACAGAGACAGAGACAGAGACAAAGACGGAGGCAGAGACAGAGACAGAGAGAGAGACAGAGACAGCGACAGAGGCAGAGACAGAGACAAAGACGGAGACAGAGACAGAGACAGAGACAGAGACAGAGACAGAGACAGAGACAGAGACAGAGACAGAGACAGAGACAGAGACAGAGACAGAGACAGAGACAGAGACAGAGACAGAGACAGAGACAGAGACAGAGACAGAGACAGAGACAGAGACAGAGACAGAGACAGAGACAGAGACGGAGACAGGGACAGAGGCAGAGACAGAGACAGAGACAGAGACCGAGACGGAGACAGAGAGAGAGACTGAGACAGAGACAGGGACAGAGACAGAGACAGAGACAGTGACAGAGACAGAGACAGGGACAGAGACAGAGACAGAGACAGAGACAGAGACAGAGACAGAGACAGAGACAGAGACGGAGACAAAGACCGAGACAGAGGCAGAGACACAGACAGAGACAGAGACAGAGACAAAGGCAGAGAGAGAGACAGAGACAGAGACAGAGGCAGAGACAGACACAGAGACGGAGGCAGAGACAGAGACAGAGACAGAGACAGAGACTGAGACAGAGACAGAGACATAGAGACATAGGCACGGAGGCAGAGATGCAGAGACAGAGACAAAGAGGCAGAGGCAGAGACATACAGACAGAGACCCAGAGACAGAGACAGAGACACAGACGGAGACAGAGACGGAGGCAGAGACAGAGACAGAGGCAGAGACAGAGCCAGGGACAGAGACGGAGAAAGAGACAGAGGAAGAGACAGCGACAGAGGCAGAGACAGAGACAGAGGCAGTGACAGAGACAGAGACAGAGACAGAGACGGAGACAGAGACAGAGACAGAGACAGAGACAGAGACGGAGACAAAGACCGAGACAGACGCAGGGACTGAGACAGAGGCAGAGACAGCGACAGAGACAGAGATAGAGGCAGAGACAGAGACAGAGACAGAGACAGAGACAGAGACAGAGACAGAGACAGAGACAGAGACAGAGACAGAGACAGAGACAGAGACAGAGACAGAGACAGAGACAGAGACAGAGACAGAGACAGAGACAGAGACAGAGACAGAGACAGAGACAGAGACAGAGACAGAGACAGAGACAGAGACAGAGACAGAGACAGAGACAGAGACAGAGACAGAGACAGAGACAGAGACAGAGACAGAGACAGAGACAGAGGCAGAGACAGAGACAGAGACAGAGACAGAGACGGAGACAGAGACAGAGACAGAGACAGAGACAGAGACAGAGACAGAGACAGAGACAGAGACAGAGACGGAGACAGAGGCAGAGACAGAGACAGAGACAGAGACAGAGACAGAGACAGAGACAGAGACAGAGACAGAGAGAGAGACAGAGACAGAGACAGAGACAGAGACAGAGACAGAGACAGAGACAGAGACAGAGACAGAGACGGAGACAGAGACAGAGACAGAGACAGAGACAGAGACGGAGACAAAGACCGAGACAGACGCAGGGACTGAGACAGAGGCAGAGACAGCGACAGAGACAGAGATAGAGGCAGAGACAGAGACAGAGACAGAGACAGAGACAGAGACAGAGACAGAGACAGAGACAGAGACAGAGACAGAGACAGAGACAGAGACAGAGACAGAGACAGAGACAGAGACAGAGACAGAGACAGAGACAGAGACAGAGATAGAGACAGAGACAGAGACAGAGACAGAGACAGAGACAGAGACAGAGACAGAGACAGAGACAGAGACAGAGACAGAGACAGAGACAGAGACAGAGACAGAGACAGAGACAGAGACAGAGACTGAGACAGAGACAGAGACATAGAGACATAGGCACGGAGGCAGAGATGCAGAGACAGAGACAAAGAGGCAGAGGCAGAGACATACAGACAGAGACCCAGAGACAGAGACAGAGACACAGACGGAGACAGAGACAGAGACAGAGACAGAGACAGAGACAGAGACAGAGACAGAGACAGAGAGAGAGACAGAGACAGAGACAGAGACAGAGACAGAGACAGAGACAGAGACAGAGACAGAGACAGAGACAGAGACAGAGACGGAGACAGAGACAGAGACAGAGACAGAGACAGAGACGGAGACAAAGACCGAGACAGACGCAGGGACTGAGACAGAGGCAGAGACAGCGACAGAGACAGAGATAGAGGCAGAGACAGAGACAGAGACAGAGACAGAGACAGAGACAGAGACAGAGACAGAGACAGAGACAGAGACAGAGACAGAGACAGAGACAGAGACAGAGACAGAGACAGAGACAGAGACAGAGACAGAGAGAGAGACAGAGACAGAGACAGAGACAGAGACAGAGACAGAGACAGAGACAGAGACAGAGACGGAGACAGAGACAGAGACAGAGACAGAGACAGAGACGGAGACAAAGACCGAGACAGACGCAGGGACTGAGACAGAGGCAGAGACAGCGACAGAGACAGAGATAGAGGCAGAGACAGAGACAGAGACAGAGACAGAGACAGAGACAGAGACAGAGACAGAGACAGAGACAGAGACAGAGACAGAGACAGAGACAGAGACAGAGACAGAGACAGAGACAAAGACGGAGACAGAGACAGAGACAGAGACAGAGACAGAGACAGAGACAGAGACAGAGACAGAGACAGAGACAGAGACAGAGACAGAGACAGAGACAGAGACAGAGACAGAGACAGAGACAGAGACAGAGACAGAGACAGAGACAGAGACAGAGACAGAGACAGAGACAGAGACAGAGACAGGGACAGAGGCAGAGACAGAGACAGAGACAGAGACCGAGACGGAGACAGAGAGAGAGACTGAGACAGAGACAGGGACAGAGACAGAGACAGAGACAGTGACAGAGACAGAGACAGGGACAGAGACAGAGACAGAGACAGAGACAGAGACAGAGACAGAGACAGAGACAGAGACGGAGACAAAGACCGAGACAGAGGCAGAGACACAGACAGAGACAGAGACAGAGACAAAGGCAGAGAGAGAGACAGAGACAGAGACAGAGGCAGAGACAGACACAGAGACGGAGGCAGAGACAGAGACAGAGACAGAGACAGAGACTGAGACAGAGACAGAGACATAGAGACATAGGCACGGAGGCAGAGATGCAGAGACAGAGACAAAGAGGCAGAGGCAGAGACATACAGACAGAGACCCAGAGACAGAGACAGAGACACAGACGGAGACAGAGACGGAGGCAGAGACAGAGACAGAGGCAGAGACAGAGCCAGGGACAGAGACGGAGAAAGAGACAGAGGAAGAGACAGCGACAGAGGCAGAGACAGAGACAGAGGCAGTGACAGAGACAGAGACAGAGACAGAGACGGAGACAGAGACAGAGACAGAGACAGAGACAGAGACGGAGACAAAGACCGAGACAGACGCAGGGACTGAGACAGAGGCAGAGACAGCGACAGAGACAGAGATAGAGGCAGAGACAGAGACAGAGACAGAGACAGAGACAGAGACAGAGACAGAGACAGAGACAGAGACAGAGACAGAGACAGAGACAGAGACAGAGACAGAGACAGAGACAGAGACAGAGACAGAGACAGAGACAGAGACAGAGACAGAGACAGAGACAGAGACAGAGACAGAGACAGAGACAGAGACAGAGACAGAGACAGAGACAGAGACAGAGACAGAGACAGAGACAGAGACAGAGACAGAGACAGAGACAGAGACAGAGGCAGAGACAGAGACAGAGACAGAGACAGAGACGGAGACAGAGACAGAGACAGAGACAGAGACAGAGACAGAGACAGAGACAGAGACAGAGACGGAGACGGAGACAGAGGCAGAGACAGAGACAGAGACAGAGACAGAGACAGAGACAGAGACAGAGACAGAGACAGAGAGAGAGACAGAGACAGAGACAGAGACAGAGACAGAGACAGAGACAGAGACAGAGACAGAGACAGAGACGGAGACAGAGACAGAGACAGAGACAGAGACAGAGACGGAGACAAAGACCGAGACAGACGCAGGGACTGAGACAGAGGCAGAGACAGCGACAGAGACAGAGATAGAGGCAGAGACAGAGACAGAGACAGAGACAGAGACAGAGACAGAGACAGAGACAGAGACAGAGACAGAGACAGAGACAGAGACAGAGACAGAGACAGAGACAGAGACAGAGACAGAGACAGAGACAGAGACAGAGATAGAGACAGAGACAGAGACAGAGACAGAGACAGAGACAGAGACAGAGACAGAGACAGAGACAGAGACAGAGACAGAGACAGAGACAGAGACAGAGACAGAGACAGAGACAGAGACAGAGACAGAGACTGAGACAGAGACAGAGACATAGAGACATAGGCACGGAGGCAGAGATGCAGAGACAGAGACAAAGAGGCAGAGGCAGAGACATACAGACAGAGACCCAGAGACAGAGACAGAGACACAGACGGAGACAGAGACAGAGACAGAGACAGAGACAGAGACAGAGACAGAGACAGAGACAGAGAGAGAGACAGAGACAGAGACAGAGACAGAGACAGAGACAGAGACAGAGACAGAGACAGAGACAGAGACAGAGACAGAGACGGAGACAGAGACAGAGACAGAGACAGAGACAGAGACGGAGACAAAGACCGAGACAGACGCAGGGACTGAGACAGAGGCAGAGACAGCGACAGAGACAGAGATAGAGGCAGAGACAGAGACAGAGACAGAGACAGAGACAGAGACAGAGACAGAGACAGAGACAGAGACAGAGACAGAGACAGAGACAGAGACAGAGACAGAGACAGAGACAGAGACAGAGACAGAGACAGAGAGAGAGACAGAGACAGAGACAGAGACAGAGACAGAGACAGAGACAGAGACAGAGACAGAGACGGAGACAGAGACAGAGACAGAGACAGAGACAGAGACGGAGACAAAGACCGAGACAGACGCAGGGACTGAGACAGAGGCAGAGACAGCGACAGAGACAGAGATAGAGGCAGAGACAGAGACAGAGACAGAGACAGAGACAGAGACAGAGACAGAGACAGAGACAGAGACAGAGACAGAGACAGAGACAGAGACAGAGACAGAGACAGAGACAGAGGCAGAGACAGAGACAGAGACAGAGACAGAGACAGAGACAGAGACAGAGACAGAGACAGAGACAGAGACAGAGACAGAGACAGAGACAGAGACAGAGACAGAGACAGAGACAGAGACAGAGACAGAGACAGAGACAGAGACAGAGACAGAGACAGAGACAGAGACAGAGACAGAGACAGAGACAGAGACAGAGACAGAGACTGAGACAGAGACAGAGACATAGAGACATAGGCACGGAGGCAGAGATGCAGAGACAGAGACAAAGAGGCAGAGGCAGAGACATACAGACAGAGACCCAGAGACAGAGACAGAGACACAGACGGAGACAGAGACAGAGACAGAGACAGAGACAGAGACAGAGACAGAGACAGAGACAGAGACAGAGACAGAGACAGAGACAGAGACAGAGACAGAGACAGAGACAGAGACAGAGACAGAGACAGAGACAGAGACAGAGACAGAGACAGAGACAGAGACAGAGACAGAGGCAGAGACAGAGACAGAGACAGAGACAGAGACGGAGGCAGAGACAGAGACTGAGACAGAGACAGAGACAGAGACAGAGACAGAGACAGAGACAGAGACGGAGGCAGAGACAGAGACAGAGAGAGAGACAGAGACAGCGACAGAGGCAGAGACAGAGACAAAGACGGAGACAGAGACCGAGACTGAGACAGAGACAGGGACAGAGACAGAGACAGAGACAGTGACAGAGACAGAGACAGAGACAGAGACAGAGACAGAGACAGAGACAGAGACAGAGACAGAGACAGAGACAGAGACAGAGACAGAGACAGAGACAGAGACAGAGACAGAGACAGAGACAGAGACAGAGACAGAGACAGAGGCAGAGACAGAGACAGAGACAGAGACAGAGACGGAGGCAGAGACAGAGACAGAGACAGAGACAGAGACAAAGACGGAGGCAGAGACAGAGACAGAGAGAGAGACAGAGACAGCGACAGAGGCAGAGACAGAGACAAAGACGGAGACAGAGACAGAGACAGAGACAGAGACAGAGACAGAGACAGAGACAGAGACAGAGACAGAGACGGAGACAGAGACAGAGACAGAGACAGAGACAGAGACAGAGACAGAGACAGAGACAGAGACAGAGACAGGGACAGAGGCAGAGACAGAGACAGAGACAGAGACAGAGACGGAGACAGAGACAGAGACTGAGACAGAGACAGGGACAGAGACAGAGACAGAGACAGTGACAGAGACAGAGACAGGGACAGAGACAGAGACAGAGACAGAGACAGAGACAGAGACAGAGACAGAGACAGAGACGGAGACAAAGACCAAGACAGAGGCAGAGACACAGACAGAGACAGAGACAGAGACAAAGGCAGAGAGAGAGACAGAGACAGAGACAGAGGCAGAGACAGACACAGAGACGGAGGCAGAGACAGAGACAGAGACAGAGACAGAGACTGAGACAGAGACAGAGACATAGAGACATAGGCACGGAGGCAGAGATGCAGAGACAGAGACAAAGAGGCAGAGGCAGAGACATACAGACAGAGACCCAGAGACAGAGACAGAGACACAGACGGAGACAGAGACGGAGGCAGAGACAGAGACAGAGGCAGAGACAGAGCCAGGGACAGAGACGGAGAAAGAGACAGAGGAAGAGACAGCGACAGAGGCAGAGACAGAGACAGAGGCAGTGACAGAGACAGAGACAGAGACAGAGACAGAGACAGAGACAGAGACAGAGACAGAGACTGAGACAGACGCAGGGACTGAGACAGAGGCAGAGACAGAGACAGAGACAGAGATAGAGACAGGGCAGAGACAGAGGCAGAGACAGAGACAGAGGCAGAGACAGAGACAGAGACAGAGACAGAGACAGAGACAGAGACAGAGACAGAGACAGAGAGAGAGACAGAGACAGAGACAGAGACAGAGACAGAGACAGAGACAGAGACAGAGACGGAGACAGAGACAGAGACAGAGACAGAGACAGAGACGGAGACAAAGACCGAGACAGACGCAGGGACTGAGACAGAGGCAGAGACAGCGACAGAGACAGAGATAGAGGCAGAGACAGAGACAGAGACAGAGACAGAGACAGAGACAGAGACAGAGACAGAGACAGAGACAGAGACAGAGACAGAGACAGAGACAGAGACAGAGACAGAGACAGAGACAGAGACAGAGACAGAGACAGAGACAGAGACAGAGACAGAGACAGAGACAGAGACAGAGACAGAGACAGAGACAGAGACAGAGACAGAGACAGAGGCAGAGGCAGAGACAGAGACAGAGACAGAGACAGAGACGGAGGCAGAGACAGAGACAGAGACAGAGACAGAGACAGAGACAGAGACGGAGGCAGAGACAGAGACAGAGAGAGAGACAGAGACAGAGACAGAGACAGAGACAGAGACAGAGACAGAGACAGAGAGAGAGACAGAGAGAGAGACAGAGACAGAGACAGAGGCAGAGACAGAGACAGAGACAGAGACGGAGACAGAGACAGAGACAGAGACAGAGACAGAGACGGAGACAAAGACCGAGACAGACGCAGGGACTGAGACAGAGGCAGAGACAGCGACAGAGACAGAGATAGAGGCAGAGACAGAGACAGAGACAGAGACAGAGACAGAGACAGAGACAGAGACAGAGACAGAGACAGAGACAGAGACAGAGACAGAGACAGAGACAGAGACAGAGACAGAGACAGAGACAGAGACAGAGACAGAGACAGAGACAGAGGAAGAGGCAGCGACAGAGGAAGAGACAGAGACAGAGACAGAGACAGAGACAGAGACAGAGACAAAGAGGCAGAGGCAGAGACATACAGACAGAGACTCAGAGACAGAGACAGAGACACAGACGGAGACAGAGACGGAGGCAGAGACAGAGACAGAGGCAGAGACAGAGCCAGGGACAGAGACGGAGAAAGAGACAGAGGAAGAGACAGCGACAGAGGCAGAGACAGAGACAGAGGCAGTGACAGAGACAGAGACAGAGACAGAGACAGAGACAGAGACAGAGACAGACACAGAGACCGAGACAGAGACAGAGACAGAGACAGAGACAGAGACAGAGACAGAGACAGAGACAGAGACAGAGACAGAGACAGAGACAGAGACAGAGACAGAGACAGAGACAGAGACAGAGACAGAGACAGAGACAGAGACAGAGACAGAGACAGAGACAGAGACAGAGACAGAGACATAGACAGACACAGAGACAGAGACAGAGACAGAGACGGAGACAAAGACAGAGACAGAGACAGAGACGGAGACAGAGGCAGAGACAGAGCCAGGGATAGAGACGGAGATAGAGACAGAGGAAGAGACAGCGACAGAGACAGAGACAGAGACAGAGACAGAGACAGAGACAGAGACAGAGACAGAGACAGAGACAGAGACAGAGACAGAGACAGAGACAGAGACAGAGACAGAGACAGAGACAGAGACAGAGACAGAGACAGAGACAGAGACAGAGACAGAGACAGAGACAGAGACAGAGACAGAGACAGAGACAGAGACAGAGACAGAGACAGAGACAGAGACAGAGACGGAGGCAGAGACAGAGACAGAGACAGAGACAGAGACAGAGACAGAGACAGAGACAGAGACAGAGACGGAGGCAGAGACAGAGACAGAGAGAGAGACAGAGACAGCGACAGAGGCAGAGACAGAGACAAAGACGGAGACAGAGACAGAGACTGAGACAGAGACAGGGACAGAGACAGAGACAGAGACAGTGACAGAGACAGAGACAGAGACAGAGACAGAGACAGAGACAGAGACAGAGACAGAGACAGAGACAGAGACAGAGACAGAGACAGAGACAGAGACAGAGACAGAGACAGAGACGGAGATAAAGACCGAGACAGAGGCAGAGACACAGACAGAGACAGAGACAGAGACAAAGGCAGAGAGAGAGACAGAGACAGATACAGAGGCAGAGACAGACACAGAGACGGACGCAGAGACAGAGACAGAGACAGAGACAGAGACTGAGACAGAGACAGAGACATAGAGACATAGGCACGGAGGCAGAGATGCAGAGACAGAGACAAAGAGGCAGAGGCAGAGACATACAGACAGAGACCCAGAGACAGAGACAGAGACACAGAGGGAGACAGAGACGGAGGCAGAGACAGAGACAGAGGCAGAGACAGAGCCAGGGACAGAGACGGAGAAAGAGACAGAGGAAGAGACAGCGACAGAGGCAGAGACAGAGACAGAGACAGAGACAGAGACAGAGACAGAGACAGAGACAGAGACAGAGACAGAGGAAGAGGCAGCGACAGAGGAAGAGACAGAGACAGAGACAGAGACAGAGACAGAGACAGAGACAAAGAGGCAGAGGCAGAGACATACAGACAGAGACTCAGAGACAGAGACAGAGGCACAGACGGAGACAGAGACGGAGGCAGAGACAGAGACAGAGGCAGAGACAGAGACAGAGACAGAGACAGAGACAGAGACAGAGACAGAGACAGAGACAGAGACAGAGACAGAGACCGAGACAGAGACAGAGACAGAGACAGAGACAGAGACAGAGACAGAGACGGAGACAAAGACCGAGACAGACGCAGGGACTGAGACAGAGGCAGAGACAGCGACAGAGACAGAGATAGAGGCAGAGACAGAGACAGAGACAGAGACAGAGACAGAGACAGAGACAGAGACAGAGACAGAGACAGAGACAGAGACAGTGACAGAGACAGAGACAGAGACAGAGACAGAGACAGAGACAGAGACGGAGACCGAGACAGAGACAGAGACAGAGACAGAGACAGAGACAGAGACAGAGACATAGACAGACACAGAGACAGAGACAGAGACAGAGACGGAGACAAAGACAGAGACAGAGACAGAGACAGAGACAGAGACGGAGATAAAGACCGAGACAGAGGCAGAGACACAGACAGAGACAGAGACAGAGACAAAGGCAGAGAGAGAGACAGAGACAGAGACAGAGGCAGAGACAGACACAGAGACGGACGCAGAGACAGAGACAGAGACAGAGACAGAGACTGAGACAGAGACAGAGACATAGAGACATAGGCACGGAGGCAGAGATGCAGAGACAGAGACAAAGAGGCAGAGGCAGAGACATACAGACAGAGACCCAGAGACAGAGACAGAGACACAGAGGGAGACAGAGACGGAGGCAGAGACAGAGACAGAGGCAGAGACAGAGCCAGGGACAGAGACGGAGAAAGAGACAGAGGAAGAGACAGCGACAGAGGCAGAGACAGAGACAGAGACAGAGACAGAGAAAGAGACAGAGACAGAGACAGAGACAGAGGAAGAGGCAGCGACAGAGGAAGAGACAGAGACAGAGACAGAGACAGAGACAGAGACAGAGACAGAGACAAAGAGGCAGAGGCAGAGACATACAGACAGAGACTCAGAGACAGAGACAGAGACACAGACGGAGACAGAGACGGAGGCAGAGACAGAGACAGAGGCAGAGACAGAGACAGAGACAGAGACAGAGACAGAGACAGAGACAGAGACAGAGACGGAGACAAAGACCGAGACAGACGCAGGGACTGAGACAGAGGCAGAGACAGCGACAGAGACAGAGATAGAGGCAGAGACAGAGACAGAGACAGAGACAGAGACAGAGACAGAGACAGAGACAGAGACAGAGACAGAGACAGAGACAGAGACAGAGACAGAGACAGAGACAGAGACAGAGACAGAGACAGAGACGGAGACCGAGACAGAGACAGAGACAGAGACAGAGACAGAGACGGAGACAGAGACAGAGACATAGACAGACACAGAGACAGAGACAGAGACAGAGACGGAGACAAAGACAGAGACAGAGACAGAGACGGAGACAGAGGCAGAGACAGAGCCAGGGATAGAGACGGAGATAGAGACAGAGGAAGAGACAGCGACAGAGACAGAGACAGAGACAGAGACAGAGACAGAGACAGAGACAGAGACAGAGACAGAGACAGAGACAGAGACAGAGACAGAGACAGAGACAGAGACAGAGACAGAGACAGAGACAGAGACAGAGACAGAGACAGAGACAGAGACAGAGACAGAGACAGAGACAGAGACAGAGACAGAGGCAGAGACAGAGACAGAGACAGAGACAGAGACAGAGACGGAGGCAGAGACAGAGACAGAGACAGAGACAGAGACAGAGACAGAGACGGAGGCAGAGACAGAGACAGAGAGAGAGACAGAGACAGCGACAGAGGCAGAGACAGAGACAAAGACGGAGACAGAGACAGAGACTGAGACAGAGACAGAGACAGGGACAGAGACAGAGACAGAGACAGAGACAGAGACAGAGACAGAGACAGAGAGAGAGACAGAGACAGAGACAGAGACAGAGACAGAGACAGAGACAGAGACAGAGACAGAGACAGAGACAGAGACAGAGACGGAGACAGAGACAGAGACAGAGACAGAGACAGAGACGGAGACAAAGACCGAGACAGACGCAGGGACTGAGACAGAGGCAGAGACAGCGACAGAGACAGAGATAGAGGCAGAGACAGCGACAGAGACAGAGATAGAGGCAGAGACAGAGACAGAGACAGAGACAGAGACAGAGACAGAGACAGAGACAGAGACAGAGACAGAGACAGAGACAGAGACAGAGACAGAGACAGAGACAGAGACAGAGACAGAGACAGAGACAGAGACAGAGACAGAGACAGAGACAGAGACAGAGACAGAGACAGAGACAGAGACAGAGACAGAGACAGAGACAGAGACAGAGACAGAGACAGAGACAGAGACAGAGACAGAGACAGAGACAGAGACAGAGACAGAGACAGAGACAGAGACTGAGGCAGAGACAGAGACAGAGACAGAGACAGAGACGGAGACAGAGACAGAGACAGAGACAGAGACAGAGACAGAGACAGAGACAGAGACAGAGACGGAGACAGAGGCAGAGACAGAGACAGAGACAGAGACAGAGACAGAGACAGAGACAGAGACAGAGACAGAGACAGAGACAGAGACAGAGACAGAGAGAGAGACAGAGACAGAGACAGAGACAGAGACAGAGACAGAGACAGAGACAGAGACAGAGACAGAGACAGAGACGGAGACAGAGACAGAGACAGAGACAGAGACAGAGACAGAGACGGAGACAAAGACCGAGACAGACGCAGGGACTGAGACAGAGGCAGAGACAGCGACAGAGACAGAGATAGAGGCAGAGACAGAGACAGAGACAGAGACAGAGACAGAGACAGAGACAGAGACAGAGACAGAGACAGAGACAGAGACAGAGACAGAGACAGAGACAGAGACAGAGACAGAGACAGAGACAGAGACAGAGACAGAGACAGAGACAGAGACAGAGACAGAGACAGAGACAGAGACAGAGACAGAGACAGAGACAGAGACAGAGACAGAGACAGAGACAGAGACAGAGACAGAGACAGAGACAGAGACAGAGACAGAGACAGAGACAGAGACAGAGACTGAGACAGAGACAGAGACATAGAGACATAGGCACGGAGGCAGAGATGCAGAGACAGAGACAAAGAGGCAGAGGCAGAGACATACAGACAGAGACCCAGAGACAGAGACAGAGACACAGACGGAGACAGAGACAGAGACAGAGACAGAGACAGAGACAGAGACAGAGACAGAGACAGAGAGAGAGACAGAGACAGAGACAGAGACAGAGACAGAGACAGAGACAGAGACAGAGACAGAGACAGAGACAGAGACAGAGACAGAGACAGAGACAGAGACAGAGACAGAGACAGAGGCAGAGACAGAGACAGAGACAGAGACAGAGACGGAGGCAGAGACAGAGACAGAGACAGAGACAGAGACAGAGACAAAGACGGAGGCAGAGACAGAGACAGAGAGAGAGACAGAGACAGCGACAGAGGCAGAGACAGAGACAAAGACGGAGACAGAGACAGAGACAGAGACAGAGACAGAGACAGAGACAGAGACAGAGACAAAGAGGCAGAGGCAGAGACATACAGACAGAGACTCAGAGACAGAGACAGAGACACAGACGGAGACAGAGACGGAGGCAGAGACAGAGACAGAGGCAGAGACAGAGACAGAGACAGAGACAGAGACAGAGACAGAGACAGAGACAGAGACGGAGACAAAGACCGAGACAGACGCAGGGACTGAGACAGAGGCAGAGACAGCGACAGAGACAGAGATAGAGGCAGAGACAGAGACAGAGACAGAGACAGAGACAGAGACAGAGACAGAGACAGAGACAGAGACAGAGACAGAGACAGAGACAGAGACAGAGACAGAGACAGAGACAGAGACAGAGACGGAGACCGAGACAGAGACAGAGACAGAGACAGAGACAGAGACGGAGACAGAGACAGAGACATAGACAGACACAGAGACAGAGACAGAGACAGAGACGGAGACAAAGACAGAGACAGAGACAGAGACGGAGACAGAGGCAGAGACAGAGCCAGGGATAGAGACGGAGATAGAGACAGAGGAAGAGACAGCGACAGAGACAGAGACAGAGACAGAGACAGAGACAGAGACAGAGACAGAGACAGAGACAGAGACAGAGACAGAGACAGAGACAGAGACAGAGACAGAGACAGAGACAGAGACAGAGACAGAGACAGAGACAGAGACAGAGACAGAGACAGAGACAGAGACAGAGACAGAGACAGAGGCAGAGACAGAGACAGAGACAGAGACAGAGACAGAGACGGAGGCAGAGACAGAGACAGAGACAGAGACAGAGACAGAGACAGAGACGGAGGCAGAGACAGAGACAGAGAGAGAGACAGAGACAGCGACAGAGGCAGAGACAGAGACAAAGACGGAGACAGAGACAGAGACTGAGACAGAGACAGAGACAGGGACAGAGACAGAGACAGAGACAGAGACAGAGACAGAGACAGAGACAGAGAGAGAGACAGAGACAGAGACAGAGACAGAGACAGAGACAGAGACAGAGACAGAGACAGAGACAGAGACAGAGACAGAGACGGAGACAGAGACAGAGACAGAGACAGAGACAGAGACGGAGACAAAGACCGAGACAGACGCAGGGACTGAGACAGAGGCAGAGACAGCGACAGAGACAGAGATAGAGGCAGAGACAGAGACAGAGACAGAGACAGAGACAGAGACAGAGACAGAGACAGAGACAGAGACAGAGACAGAGACAGAGACAGAGACAGAGACAGAGACAGAGACAGAGACAGAGACAGAGACAGAGACAGAGACAGAGACAGAGACAGAGACAGAGACAGAGACAGAGACAGAGACAGAGACAGAGACAGAGACAGAGACAGAGACTGAGACAGAGACAGAGACATAGAGACATAGGCACGGAGGCAGAGATGCAGAGACAGAGACAAAGAGGCAGAAGCAGAGACATACAGACAGAGACCCAGAGACAGAGACAGAGACACAGACGGAGACAGAGACAGAGACAGAGACAGAGACAGAGACAGAGACAGAGACAGAGACAGAGACAGAGAGAGAGACAGAGACAGAGACAGAGACAGAGACAGAGACAGAGACAGAGACAGAGACAGAGACGGAGACAGAGACAGAGACAGAGACAGAGACAGAGACTGAGACAGAGACAGAGACATAGAGACATAGGCACGGAGGCAGAGATGCAGAGACAGAGACAAAGAGGCAGAGGCAGAGACATACAGACAGAGACCCAGAGACAGAGACAGAGACACAGACGGAGACAGAGACAGAGACAGAGACAGAGACAGAGACAGAGACAGAGACAGAGACAGAGACAGAGACAGAGACAGAGACAGAGAGAGAGACAGAGACAGAGACAGAGACGGAGGCAGAGACAGAGACAGAGAGAGAGACAGAGACAGCGACAGAGGCAGAGACAGAGACAAAGACGGAGACAGAGACCGAGACTGAGACAGAGACAGGGACAGAGACAGAGACAGAGACAGTGACAGAGACAGAGACAGAGACAGAGACAGAGACAGAGACAGAGACAGAGACAGAGACAGAGACAGAGACAGAGACAGAGACAGAGACAGAGACAGAGGCAGAGACAGAGACAGAGACAGAGACAGAGACGGAGGCAGAGACAGAGACAGAGACAGAGACAGAGACAGAGACAGAGACGGAGGCAGAGACAGAGACAGAGAGAGAGACAGAGACAGCGACAGAGGCAGAGACAGAGACAAAGACGGAGACAGAGACAGAGACAGAGACAGAGACAGAGACAGAGACAGAGACAGAGACAGAGACAGAGACAGAGACAGAGACAGAGACAGAGACAGAGACAGAGACAGAGACAGAGACAGAGACAGAGACAGAGACAGAGACAGAGACAGGGACAGAGACAGAGACAGAGACAGAGACAGAGACAGAGACAGAGACAGAGACAGAGACAGAGACAGAGACAGAGACAGAGACAGAGACAGAGACAGAGACAGAGACAGAGACAGAGAGAGAGACAGAGACAGAGACAGAGACAGAGACAGAGACAGAGACAGAGACAGAGACAGAGACAGAGACGGAGACAGAGACAGAGACAGAGACAGAGACAGAGACGGAGACAAAGACCGAGACAGACGCAGGGACTGAGACAGAGGCAGAGACAGCGACAGAGACAGAGATAGAGGCAGAGACAGAGACAGAGACAGAGACAGAGACAGAGACAGAGACAGAGACAGAGACAGAGACAGAGACAGAGACAGAGACAGAGACAGAGACAGAGACAGAGACAGAGACAGAGACAGAGACAGAGACAGAGACAGAGACAGAGACAGAGACAGAGACAGAGACAGAGACAGAGACAGAGACAGAGACAGAGACAGAGACAGAGACAGAGACAGAGACAGAGACAGAGACAGAGACAGAGACAGAGACAGAGACAGAGACAGAGACAGAGACAGAGACTGAGGCAGAGACAGAGACAGAGACAGAGACAGAGACGGAGACAGAGACAGAGACAGAGACAGAGACAGAGACAGAGACAGAGACGGAGACAGAGGCGGAGACAGAGGCAGAGACAGAGACAGAGACAGAGACAGAGACAGAGACAGAGACAGAGACAGAGACAGAGACAGAGACAGAGACAGAGACAGAGAGAGAGACAGAGACAGAGACAGAGACAGAGACAGAGACAGAGACAGAGACAGAGACAGAGACAGAGACGGAGACAGAGACAGAGACAGAGACAGAGACAGAGACAGAGACGGAGACAAAGACCGAGACAGACGCAGGGACTGAGACAGAGGCAGAGACAGCGACAGAGACAGAGATAGAGGCAGAGACAGAGACAGAGACAGAGACAGAGACAGAGACAGAGACAGAGACAGAGACAGAGACAGAGACAGAGACAGAGACAGAGACAGAGACAGAGACAGAGACAGAGACAGAGACAGAGACAGAGACAGAGACAGAGACAGAGACAGAGACAGAGACAGAGACAGAGACAGAGACAGAGACAGAGACAGAGACAGAGACAGAGACAGAGACAGAGACAGAGACAGAGACAGAGACAGAGACAGAGACAGAGACAGAGACAGAGACTGAGACAGAGACAGAGACATAGAGACATAGGCACGGAGGCAGAGATGCAGAGACAGAGACAAAGAGGCAGAGGCAGAGACATACAGACAGAGACCCAGAGACAGAGACAGAGACACAGACGGAGACAGAGACAGAGACAGAGACAGAGACAGAGACAGAGACAGAGACAGAGACAGAGAGAGAGACAGAGACAGAGACAGAGACAGAGACAGAGACAGAGACAGAGACAGAGACAGAGACAGAGACAGAGACAGAGACAGAGACAGAGACAGAGACAGAGACAGAGGCAGAGACAGAGACAGAGACAGAGACAGAGACGGAGGCAGAGACAGAGACAGAGACAGAGACAGAGACAGAGACAAAGACGGAGGCAGAGACAGAGACAGAGAGAGAGACAGAGACAGCGACAGAGGCAGAGACAGAGACAAAGACGGAGACAGAGACAGAGACAGAGACAGAGACAGAGACAGAGACAGAGACAGAGACAGAGACAGAGACAGAGACAGAGACAGAGACAGAGACAGAGACAGAGACAGAGACAGAGACAGAGACAGAGACAGAGACAGAGACAGAGACAGAGACAGAGACAGAGACAGAGACAGAGACAGAGACAGGGACAGAGGCAGAGACAGAGACAGAGACAGAGACCGAGACGGAGACAGAGAGAGAGACTGAGACAGAGACAGGGACAGAGACAGAGACAGAGACAGTGACAGAGACAGAGACAGAGACAGGGACAGAGACAGAGACAGAGACAGAGACAGAGACAGAGACAGAGACAGAGACAGAGACGGAGACAAAGACCGAGACAGAGGCAGAGACACAGACAGAGACAGAGACAGAGACAAAGGCAGAGAGAGAGACAGAGACAGAGACAGAGGCAGAGACAGACACAGAGACGGAGGCAGAGACAGAGACAGAGACAGAGACAGAGACTGAGACAGAGACAGAGACATAGAGACATAGGCACGGAGGCAGAGATGCAGAGACAGAGACAAAGAGGCAGAGGCAGAGACATACAGACAGAGACCCAGAGACAGAGACAGAGACACAGACGGAGACAGAGACGGAGGCAGAGACAGAGACAGAGGCAGAGACAGAGCCAGGGACAGAGACGGAGAAAGAGACAGAGGAAGAGACAGCGACAGAGGCAGAGACAGAGACAGAGGCAGTGACAGAGACAGAGACAGAGACAGAGACGGAGACAGAGACAGAGACAGAGACAGAGACAGAGACGGAGACAAAGACCGAGACAGACGCAGGGACTGAGACAGAGGCAGAGACAGCGACAGAGACAGAGATAGAGGCAGAGACAGAGACAGAGACAGAGACAGAGACAGAGACAGAGACAGAGACAGAGACAGAGACAGAGACAGAGACAGAGACAGAGACAGAGACAGAGACAGAGACAGAGACAGAGACAGAGACAGAGACAGAGACAGAGACAGAGACAGAGACAGAGACAGAGACAGAGACAGAGACAGAGACAGAGACAGAGACAGAGACAGAGACAGAGACAGAGACAGAGACAGAGACAGAGACAGAGACAGAGGCAGAGACAGAGACAGAGACAGAGACAGAGACGGAGACAGAGACAGAGACAGAGACAGAGACAGAGACAGAGACAGAGACAGAGACAGAGACAGAGACGGAGACAGAGGCAGAGACAGAGACAGAGACAGAGACAGAGACAGAGACAGAGACAGAGACAGAGAGAGAGACAGAGACAGAGACAGAGACAGAGACAGAGACAGAGACAGAGACAGAGACAGAGACAGAGACGGAGACAGAGACAGAGACAGAGACAGAGACAGAGACGGAGACAAAGACCGAGACAGACGCAGGGACTGAGACAGAGGCAGAGACAGCGACAGAGACAGAGATAGAGGCAGAGACAGAGACAGAGACAGAGACAGAGACAGAGACAGAGACAGAGACAGAGACAGAGACAGAGACAGAGACAGAGACAGAGAGACAGAGACAGAGACAGAGACAGAGACAGAGACAGAGATAGAGACAGAGACAGAGACAGAGACAGAGACAGAGACAGAGACAGAGACAGAGACAGAGACAGAGACAGAGACAGAGACAGAGACAGAGACAGAGACAGAGACAGAGACAGAGACAGAGACAGAGACAGAGACTGAGACAGAGACAGAGACATAGAGACATAGGCACGGAGGCAGAGATGCAGAGACAGAGACAAAGAGGCAGAGGCAGAGACATACAGACAGAGACCCAGAGACAGAGACAGAGACACAGACGGAGACAGAGACAGAGACAGAGACAGAGACAGAGACAGAGACAGAGACAGAGACAGAGAGAGAGACAGAGACAGAGACAGAGACAGAGACAGAGACAGAGACAGAGACAGAGACAGAGACAGAGACAGAGACAGAGACGGAGACAGAGACAGAGACAGAGACAGAGACAGAGACGGAGACAAAGACCGAGACAGACGCAGGGACTGAGACAGAGGCAGAGACAGCGACAGAGACAGAGATAGAGGCAGAGACAGAGACAGAGACAGAGACAGAGACAGAGACAGAGACAGAGACAGAGACAGAGACAGAGACAGAGACAGAGACAGAGACAGAGACAGAGACAGAGACAGAGACAGAGACAGAGAGAGAGACAGAGACAGAGACAGAGACAGAGACAGAGACAGAGACAGAGACAGAGACAGAGACGGAGACAGAGACAGAGACAGAGACAGAGACAGAGACGGAGACAAAGACCGAGACAGACGCAGGGACTGAGACAGAGGCAGAGACAGCGACAGAGACAGAGATAGAGGCAGAGACAGAGACAGAGACAGAGACAGAGACAGAGACAGAGACAGAGACAGAGACAGAGACAGAGACAGAGACAGAGACAGAGACAGAGACAGAGACAGAGACAGAGACAGAGACAGAGACAGAGACAGAGACAGAGACAGAGACAGAGACAGAGACAGAGACAGAGACAGAGACAGAGACAGAGACAGAGACAGAGACAGAGACAGAGACAGAGACAGAGACAGAGACAGAGACAGAGACAGAGACAGAGACAGAGACAGAGACAGAGACAGAGACAGAGACAGAGACAGAGACAGAGACTGAGACAGAGACAGAGACATAGAGACATAGGCACGGAGGCAGAGATGCAGAGACAGAGACAAAGAGGCAGAGGCAGAGACATACAGACAGAGACCCAGAGACAGAGACAGAGACACAGACGGAGACAGAGACAGAGACAGAGACAGAGACAGAGACAGAGACAGAGACAGAGACAGAGACAGAGACAGAGACAGAGACAGAGACAGAGACAGAGACAGAGACAGAGACAGAGACAGAGACAGAGACAGAGACAGAGACAGAGACAGAGACAGAGACAGAGACAGAGGCAGAGACAGAGACAGAGACAGAGACAGAGACGGAGGCAGAGACAGAGACTGAGACAGAGACAGAGACAGAGACAGAGACAGAGACAGAGACAGAGACAGAGACGGAGGCAGAGACAGAGACAGAGAGAGAGACAGAGACAGCGACAGAGGCAGAGACAGAGACAAAGACGGAGACAGAGACCGAGACTGAGACAGAGACAGGGACAGAGACAGAGACAGAGACAGTGACAGAGACAGAGACAGAGACAGAGACAGAGACAGAGACAGAGACAGAGACAGAGACAGAGACAGAGACAGAGACAGAGACAGAGACAGAGACAGAGACAGAGACAGAGACAGAGACAGAGACAGAGACAGAGACAGAGACAGAGGCAGAGACAGAGACAGAGACAGAGACAGAGATGGAGGCAGAGACAGAGACAGAGACAGAGACAGAGACAAAGACGGAGGCAGAGACAGAGACAGAGAGAGAGACAGAGACAGCGACAGAGGCAGAGACAGAGACAAAGACGGAGACAGAGACAGAGACAGAGACAGAGACAGAGACAGAGACAGAGACAGAGACAGAGACAGAGACAGAGACAGAGACAGAGACAGAGACAGAGACAGAGACAGAGACAGAGACAGAGACAGAGACAGAGACAGAGACAGGGACAGAGGCAGAGACAGAGACAGAGACAGAGACAGAGACGGAGACAGAGACAGAGACTGAGACAGAGACAGGGACAGAGACAGAGACAGAGACAGTGACAGAGACAGAGACAGGGACAGAGACAGAGACAGAGACAGAGACAGAGACAGAGACAGAGACAGAGACAGAGACGGAGACAAAGACCAAGACAGAGGCAGAGACACAGACAGAGACAGAGACAGAGACAGAGACAGAGACAGAGACAGAGAGAGAGACAGAGAGAGAGACAGAGACAGAGACAGAGGCAGAGACAGAGACAGAGACAGAGACGGAGACAGAGACAGAGACAGAGACAGAGACAGAGACGGAGACAAAGACCGAGACAGACGCAGGGACTGAGACAGAGGCAGAGACAGCGACAGAGACAGAGATAGAGGCAGAGACAGAGACAGAGACAGAGACAGAGACAGAGACAGAGACAGAGACAGAGACAGAGACAGAGACAGAGACAGAGACAGAGACAGAGACAGAGACAGAGACAGAGACAGAGACAGAGACAGAGACAGAGACAGAGGAAGAGGCAGCGACAGAGGAAGAGACAGAGACAGAGACAGAGACAGAGACAGAGACAGAGACAAAGAGGCAGAGGCAGAGACATACAGACAGAGACTCAGAGACAGAGACAGAGACACAGACGGAGACAGAGACGGAGGCAGAGACAGAGACAGAGGCAGAGACAGAGCCAGGGACAGAGACGGAGAAAGAGACAGAGGAAGAGACAGCGACAGAGGCAGAGACAGAGACAGAGGCAGTGACAGAGACAGAGACAGAGACAGAGACAGAGACAGAGACAGAGACAGACACAGAGACCGAGACAGAGACAGAGACAGAGACAGAGACAGAGACAGAGACAGAGACAGAGACAGAGACAGAGACAGAGACAGAGACAGAGACAGAGACAGAGACAGAGACAGAGACAGAGACAGAGACAGAGACAGAGACAGGGACAGAGGCAGAGACAGAGACAGAGACAGAGACAGAGACGGAGACAGAGACAGAGACTGAGACAGAGACAGGGACAGAGACAGAGACAGAGACAGTGACAGAGACAGAGACAGGGACAGAGACAGAGACAGAGACAGAGACAGAGACAGAGACAGAGACAGAGACAGAGACGGAGACAAAGACCGAGACAGAGGCAGAGACACAGACAGAGACAGAGACAGAGACAAAGGCAGAGAGAGAGACAGAGACAGAGACAGAGGCAGAGACAGAGACAGAGACGGAGACGGAGATAGAGGCAGAGACAGAGATAGAGACAGAGACAGAGACAGAGACATAGAGAGACACAGAGACAGAGACAGAGACAGAGACGGAGACAAAGACCGAGACAGACGCAGGGACTGAGACAGAGGCAGAGGCAGAGACAGAGACAGAGATAGAGACAGGGCGGAGACAGTGGCAGAGACAGAGACAGAGGCAGAGACAGAGACAGAGACAGAGACAGAGACAGAGACAGAGATAGAGACAGAGACAGAGACAGAGACAGAGACAGAGACAGAGACAGGGACAGAGGCAGAGACAGAGACAGAGACAGAGACAGAGACGGAGACAGAGACAGAGACTGAGACAGAGACAGGGACAGAGACAGAGACAGAGACAGTGACAGAGACAGAGACAGGGACAGAGACAGAGACAGAGACAGAGACAGAGACAGAGACAGAGACAGAGACGGAGACAAAGACCGAGACAGAGGCAGAGACACAGACAGAGACAGAGACAGAGACAAAGGCAGAGAGAGAGACAGAGACAGAGACAGAGGCAGAGACAGACACAGAGACGGAGGCAGAGACAGAGACAGAGACAGAGACAGAGACTGAGACAGAGACAGAGACATAGAGACATAGGCACGGAGGCAGAGATGCAGAGACAGAGACAAAGAGGCAGAGGCAGAGACATACAGACAGAGACCCAGAGACAGAGACAGAGACACAGACGGAGACAGAGACGGAGGCAGAGACAGAGACAGAGGCAGAGACAGAGCCAGGGACAGAGACGGAGAAAGAGACAGAGGAAGAGACAGCGACAGAGGCAGAGACAGAGACAGAGGCAGTGACAGAGACAGAGACAGAGACAGAGACAGAGACAGAGACAGAGACAGAGACAGAGACTGAGACAGACGCAGGGACTGAGACAGAGGCAGAGACAGAGACAGAGACAGAGATAGAGACAGGGCAGAGACAGAGGCAGAGACAGAGACAGAGGCAGAGACAGAGACAGAGACAGAGACAGAGACAGAGACAGAGACAGAGACAGAGACAGAGAGAGAGACAGAGACAGAGACAGAGACAGAGACAGAGACAGAGACAGAGACAGAGACGGAGACAGAGACAGAGACAGAGACAGAGACAGAGACGGAGACAAAGACCGAGACAGACGCAGGGACTGAGACAGAGGCAGAGACAGCGACAGAGACAGAGATAGAGGCAGAGACAGAGACAGAGACAGAGACAGAGACAGAGACAGAGACAGAGACAGAGACAGAGACAGAGACAGAGACAGAGACAGAGACAGAGACAGAGACAGAGACAGAGACAGAGACAGAGACAGAGACAGAGACAGAGACAGAGACAGAGACAGAGACAGAGACAGAGACAGAGACAGAGACAGAGACAGAGACAGAGACAGAGACAGAGACAGAGACAGAGACAGAGGCAGAGGCAGAGACAGAGACAGAGACAGAGACAGAGACGGAGGCAGAGACAGAGACAGAGACAGAGACAGAGACAGAGACAGAGACAGAGACGGAGGCAGAGACAGAGACAGAGAGAGAGACAGAGACAGAGACAGAGACAGAGACAGAGACAGAGACAGAGACAGAGAGAGAGACAGAGAGAGAGACAGAGACAGAGACAGAGGCAGAGACAGAGACAGAGACAGAGACGGAGACAGAGACAGAGACAGAGACAGAGACAGAGACGGAGACAAAGACCGAGACAGACGCAGGGACTGAGACAGAGGCAGAGACAGCGACAGAGACAGAGATAGAGGCAGAGACAGAGACAGAGACAGAGACAGAGACAGAGACAGAGACAGAGACAGAGACAGAGACAGAGACAGAGACAGAGACAGAGACAGAGACAGAGACAGAGACAGAGACAGAGACAGAGACAGAGACAGAGACAGAGACAGAGGAAGAGGCAGCGACAGAGGAAGAGACAGAGACAGAGACAGAGACAGAGACAGAGACAGAGACAAAGAGGCAGAGGCAGAGACATACAGACAGAGACTCAGAGACAGAGACAGAGACACAGACGGAGACAGAGACGGAGGCAGAGACAGAGACAGAGGCAGAGACAGAGCCAGGGACAGAGACGGAGAAAGAGACAGAGGAAGAGACAGCGACAGAGGCAGAGACAGAGACAGAGGCAGTGACAGAGACAGAGACAGAGACAGAGACAGAGACAGAGACAGAGACAGACACAGAGACCGAGACAGAGACAGAGACAGAGACAGAGACAGAGACAGAGACAGAGACAGAGACAGAGACAGAGACAGAGACAGAGACAGAGACAGAGACAGAGACAGAGACAGAGACAGAGACAGAGACAGAGACAGGGACAGAGGCAGAGACAGAGACAGAGACAGAGACAGAGACGGAGACAGAGACAGAGACTGAGACAGAGACAGGGACAGAGACAGAGACAGAGACAGTGACAGAGACAGAGACAGGGACAGAGACAGAGACAGAGACAGAGACAGAGACAGAGACAGAGACAGAGACAGAGACGGAGACAAAGACCGAGACAGAGGCAGAGACACAGACAGAGACAGAGACAGAGACAAAGGCAGAGAGAGAGACAGAGAGAGAGACAGAGGCAGAGACAGACACAGAGACGGAGGCAGAGACAGAGACAGAGACAGAGACAGAGACTGAGACAGAGACAGAGACATAGAGACATAGGCACGGAGGCAGAGATGCAGAGACAGAGACAAAGAGGCAGAGGCAGAGACATACAGACAGAGACCCAGAGACAGAGACAGAGACACAGACGGAGACAGAGACGGAGGCAGAGACAGAGACAGAGGCAGAGACAGAGCCAGGGACAGAGACGGAGAAAGAGACAGAGGAAGAGACAGCGACAGAGGCAGAGACAGAGACAGAGGCAGTGACAGAGACAGAGACAGAGACAGAGACAGAGACAGAGACAGAGACAGAGACAGAGACTGAGACAGACGCAGGGACTGAGACAGAGGCAGAGACAGAGACAGAGACAGAGATAGAGACAGGGCAGAGACAGAGGCAGAGACAGAGACAGAGGCAGAGACAGAGACAGAGACAGAGACAGAGACAGAGACAGAGACAGAGACAGAGACAGAGAGAGAGACAGAGACAGAGACAGAGACAGAGACAGAGACAGAGACAGAGACAGAGACGGAGACAGAGACAGAGACAGAGACAGAGACAGAGACGGAGACAAAGACCGAGACAGACGCAGGGACTGAGACAGAGGCAGAGACAGCGACAGAGACAGAGATAGAGGCAGAGACAGAGACAGAGACAGAGACAGAGACAGAGACAGAGACAGAGACAGAGACAGAGACAGAGACAGAGACAGAGACAGAGACAGAGACAGAGACAGAGACAGAGACAGAGACAGAGACAGAGACAGAGACAGAGACAGAGACAGAGACAGAGACAGAGACAGAGACAGAGACAGAGACAGAGGCAGAGGCAGAGACAGAGACAGAGACAGAGACAGAGACGGAGGCAGAGACAGAGACAGAGACAGAGACAGAGACAGAGACAGAGACAGAGACGGAGGCAGAGACAGAGACAGAGAGAGAGACAGAGACAGAGACAGAGACAGAGACAGAGACAGAGACAGAGAGAGAGACAGAGAGAGAGACAGAGACAGAGACAGAGGCAGAGACAGAGACAGAGACAGAGACGGAGACAGAGACAGAGACTGAGACAGAGACAGGGACAGAGACAGAGACAGAGACAGTGACAGAGACAGAGACAGGGACAGAGACAGAGACAGAGACAGAGACAGAGACAGAGACAGAGACAGAGACAGAGACGGAGACAAAGACCGAGACAGAGGCAGAGACACAGACAGAGACAGAGACAGAGACAAAGGCAGAGAGAGAGACAGAGACAGAGACAGAGGCAGAGACAGACACAGAGACGGAGGCAGAGACAGAGACAGAGACAGAGACAGAGACTGAGACAGAGACAGAGACATAGAGACATAGGCACGGAGGCAGAGATGCAGAGACAGAGACAAAGAGGCAGAGGCAGAGACATACAGACAGAGACCCAGAGACAGAGACAGAGACACAGACGGAGACAGAGACGGAGGCAGAGACAGAGACAGAGGCAGAGACAGAGCCAGGGACAGAGACGGAGAAAGAGACAGAGGAAGAGACAGCGACAGAGGCAGAGACAGAGACAGAGGCAGTGACAGAGACAGAGACAGAGACAGAGACAGAGACAGAGACAGAGACAGAGACAGAGACTGAGACAGACGCAGGGACTGAGACAGAGGCAGAGACAGAGACAGAGACAGAGATAGAGACAGGGCAGAGACAGAGGCAGAGACAGAGACAGAGGCAGAGACAGAGACAGAGACAGAGACAGAGACAGAGACAGAGACAGAGACAGAGACAGAGACAGAGAGAGAGACAGAGACAGAGACAGAGACAGAGACAGAGACAGAGACAGAGACAGAGACGGAGACAGAGACAGAGACAGAGACAGAGACAGAGACGGAGACAAAGACCGAGACAGACGCAGGGACTGAGACAGAGGCAGAGACAGCGACAGAGACAGAGATAGAGGCAGAGACAGAGACAGAGACAGAGACAGAGACAGAGACAGAGACAGAGACAGAGACAGAGACAGAGACAGAGACAGAGACAGAGACAGAGACAGAGACAGAGACAGAGACAGAGACAGAGACAGAGACAGAGACAGAGACAGAGACAGAGACAGAGACAGAGACAGAGACAGAGACAGAGACAGAGACAGAGACAGAGGCAGAGGCAGAGACAGAGACAGAGACAGAGACAGAGACGGAGGCAGAGACAGAGACAGAGACAGAGACAGAGACAGAGACAGAGACAGAGACGGAGGCAGAGACAGAGACAGAGAGAGAGACAGAGACAGAGACAGAGACAGAGACAGAGACAGAGACAGAGACAGAGAGAGAGACAGAGAGAGAGACAGAGACAGAGACAGAGGCAGAGACAGAGACAGAGACAGAGACGGAGACAGAGACAGAGACAGAGACAGAGACAGAGACGGAGACAAAGACCGAGACAGACGCAGGGACTGAGACAGAGGCAGAGACAGCGACAGAGACAGAGATAGAGGCAGAGACAGAGACAGAGACAGAGACAGAGACAGAGACAGAGACAGAGACAGAGACAGAGACAGAGACAGAGACAGAGACAGAGACAGAGACAGAGACAGAGACAGAGACAGAGGAAGAGGCAGCGACAGAGGAAGAGACAGAGACAGAGACAGAGACAGAGACAGAGACAGAGACAAAGAGGCAGAGGCAGAGACATACAGACAGAGACTCAGAGACAGAGACAGAGACACAGACGGAGACAGAGACGGAGGCAGAGACAGAGACAGAGGCAGAGACAGAGCCAGGGACAGAGACGGAGAAAGAGACAGAGGAAGAGACAGCGACAGAGGCAGAGACAGAGACAGAGGCAGTGACAGAGACAGAGACAGAGACAGAGACAGAGACAGAGACAGAGACAGACACAGAGACCGAGACAGAGACAGAGACAGAGACAGAGACAGAGACAGAGACAGAGACAGAGACAGAGACAGAGACAGAGACAGAGACAGAGACAGAGACAGAGACAGAGACAGAGACAGAGACAGAGACAGAGACAGAGACAGGGACAGAGGCAGAGACAGAGACAGAGACAGAGACAGAGACGGAGACAGAGACAGAGACTGAGACAGAGACAGGGACAGAGACAGAGACAGAGACAGTGACAGAGACAGAGACAGGGACAGAGACAGAGACAGAGACAGAGACAGAGACAGAGACAGAGACAGAGACAGAGACAGAGACGGAGACAAAGACCGAGACAGAGGCAGAGACACAGACAGAGACAGAGACAGAGACAAAGGCAGAGAGAGAGACAGAGACAGAGACAGAGGCAGAGACAGAGACAGAGACGGAGACGGAGATAGAGGCAGAGACAGAGATAGAGACAGAGACAGAGACAGAGACATAGAGAGACACAGAGACAGAGACAGAGACAGAGACGGAGACAAAGACCGAGACAGACGCAGGGACTGAGACAGAGGCAGAGGCAGAGACAGAGACAGAGATAGAGACAGGGCGGAGACAGTGGCAGAGACAGAGACAGAGGCAGAGACAGAGACAGAGACAGAGACAGAGACAGAGATAGAGACAGAGACAGAGACAGAGACAGAGACAGAGACAGAGACAGGGACAGAGGCAGAGACAGAGACAGAGACAGAGACAGAGACGGAGACAGAGACAGAGACTGAGACAGAGACAGGGACAGAGACAGAGACAGAGACAGTGACAGAGACAGAGACAGGGACAGAGACAGAGACAGAGACAGAGACAGAGACAGAGACAGAGACAGAGACAGAGACGGAGACAAAGACCGAGACAGAGGCAGAGACACAGACAGAGACAGAGACAGAGACAAAGGCAGAGAGAGAGACAGAGACAGAGACAGAGGCAGAGACAGACACAGAGACGGAGGCAGAGACAGAGACAGAGACAGAGACAGAGACTGAGACAGAGACAGAGACATAGAGACATAGGCACGGAGGCAGAGATGCAGAGACAGAGACAAAGAGGCAGAGGCAGAGACATACAGACAGAGACCCAGAGACAGAGACAGAGACACAGACGGAGACAGAGACGGAGGCAGAGACAGAGACAGAGGCAGAGACAGAGCCAGGGACAGAGACGGAGAAAGAGACAGAGGAAGAGACAGCGACAGAGGCAGAGACAGAGACAGAGGCAGTGACAGAGACAGAGACAGAGACAGAGACAGAGACAGAGACAGAGACAGAGACAGAGACTGAGACAGACGCAGGGACTGAGACAGAGGCAGAGACAGAGACAGAGACAGAGATAGAGACAGGGCAGAGACAGAGGCAGAGACAGAGACAGAGGCAGAGACAGAGACAGAGACAGAGACAGAGACAGAGACAGAGACAGAGACAGAGACAGAGAGAGAGACAGAGACAGAGACAGAGACAGAGACAGAGACAGAGACAGAGACAGAGACGGAGACAGAGACAGAGACAGAGACAGAGACAGAGACGGAGACAAAGACCGAGACAGACGCAGGGACTGAGACAGAGGCAGAGACAGCGACAGAGACAGAGATAGAGGCAGAGACAGAGACAGAGACAGAGACAGAGACAGAGACAGAGACAGAGACAGAGACAGAGACAGAGACAGAGACAGAGACAGAGACAGAGACAGAGACAGAGACAGAGACAGAGACAGAGACAGAGACAGAGACAGAGACAGAGACAGAGACAGAGACAGAGACAGAGACAGAGACAGAGACAGAGACAGAGACAGAGACAGAGACAGAGACAGAGACAGAGGCAGAGGCAGAGACAGAGACAGAGACAGAGACAGAGACGGAGGCAGAGACAGAGACAGAGACAGAGACAGAGACAGAGACAGAGACAGAGACGGAGGCAGAGACAGAGACAGAGAGAGAGACAGAGACAGAGACAGAGACAGAGACAGAGACAGAGACAGAGACAGAGAGAGAGACAGAGAGAGAGACAGAGACAGAGACAGAGGCAGAGACAGAGACAGAGACAGAGACGGAGACAGAGACAGAGACAGAGACAGAGACAGAGACGGAGACAAAGACCGAGACAGACGCAGGGACTGAGACAGAGGCAGAGACAGCGACAGAGACAGAGATAGAGGCAGAGACAGAGACAGAGACAGAGACAGAGACAGAGACAGAGACAGAGACAGAGACAGAGACAGAGACAGAGACAGAGACAGAGACAGAGACAGAGACAGAGACAGAGACAGAGACAGAGACAGAGACAGAGACAGAGACAGAGGAAGAGGCAGCGACAGAGGAAGAGACAGAGACAGAGACAGAGACAGAGACAGAGACAGAGACAAAGAGGCAGAGGCAGAGACATACAGACAGAGACTCAGAGACAGAGACAGAGACACAGACGGAGACAGAGACGGAGGCAGAGACAGAGACAGAGGCAGAGACAGAGCCAGGGACAGAGACGGAGAAAGAGACAGAGGAAGAGACAGCGACAGAGGCAGAGACAGAGACAGAGGCAGTGACAGAGACAGAGACAGAGACAGAGACAGAGACAGAGACAGAGACAGACACAGAGACCGAGACAGAGACAGAGACAGAGACAGAGACAGAGACAGAGACAGAGACAGAGACAGAGACAGAGACAGAGACAGAGACAGAGACAGAGACAGAGACAGAGACAGAGACAGAGACAGAGACAGAGACAGAGACAGGGACAGAGGCAGAGACAGAGACAGAGACAGAGACAGAGACGGAGACAGAGACAGAGACTGAGACAGAGACAGGGACAGAGACAGAGACAGAGACAGTGACAGAGACAGAGACAGGGACAGAGACAGAGACAGAGACAGAGACAGAGACAGAGACAGAGACAGAGACAGAGACGGAGACAAAGACCGAGACAGAGGCAGAGACACAGACAGAGACAGAGACAGAGACAAAGGCAGAGAGAGAGACAGAGACAGAGACAGAGGCAGAGACAGACACAGAGACGGAGGCAGAGACAGAGACAGAGACAGAGACAGAGACTGAGACAGAGACAGAGACATAGAGACATAGGCACGGAGGCAGAGATGCAGAGACAGAGACAAAGAGGCAGAGGCAGAGACATACAGACAGAGACCCAGAGACAGAGACAGAGACACAGACGGAGACAGAGACGGAGGCAGAGACAGAGACAGAGGCAGAGACAGAGCCAGGGACAGAGACGGAGAAAGAGACAGAGGAAGAGACAGCGACAGAGGCAGAGACAGAGACAGAGGCAGTGACAGAGACAGAGACAGAGACAGAGACAGAGACAGAGACAGAGACAGAGACAGAGACTGAGACAGACGCAGGGACTGAGACAGAGGCAGAGACAGAGACAGAGACAGAGATAGAGACAGGGCAGAGACAGAGGCAGAGACAGAGACAGAGGCAGAGACAGAGACAGAGACAGAGACAGAGACAGAGACAGAGACAGAGACAGAGACAGAGAGAGAGACAGAGACAGAGACAGAGACAGAGACAGAGACAGAGACAGAGACAGAGACGGAGACAGAGACAGAGACAGAGACAGAGACAGAGACGGAGACAAAGACCGAGACAGACGCAGGGACTGAGACAGAGGCAGAGACAGCGACAGAGACAGAGATAGAGGCAGAGACAGAGACAGAGACAGAGACAGAGACAGAGACAGAGACAGAGACAGAGACAGAGACAGAGACAGAGACAGAGACAGAGACAGAGACAGAGACAGAGACAGAGACAGAGACAGAGACAGAGACAGAGACAGAGACAGAGACAGAGACAGAGACAGAGACAGAGACAGAGACAGAGACAGAGGCAGAGGCAGAGACAGAGACAGAGACAGAGACAGAGACGGAGGCAGAGACAGAGACAGAGACAGAGACAGAGACAGAGACAGAGACAGAGACGGAGGCAGAGACAGAGACAGAGAGAGAGACAGAGACAGAGACAGAGACAGAGACAGAGACAGAGACAGAGACAGAGAGAGAGACAGAGAGAGAGACAGAGACAGAGACAGAGGCAGAGACAGAGACAGAGACAGAGACGGAGACAGAGACAGAGACAGAGACAGAGACAGAGACGGAGACAAAGACCGAGACAGACGCAGGGACTGAGACAGAGGCAGAGACAGCGACAGAGACAGAGATAGAGGCAGAGACAGAGACAGAGACAGAGACAGAGACAGAGACAGAGACAGAGACAGAGACAGAGACAGAGACAGAGACAGAGACAGAGACAGAGACAGAGACAGAGACAGAGACAGAGACAGAGACAGAGACAGAGACAGAGGAAGAGGCAGCGACAGAGGAAGAGACAGAGACAGAGACAGAGACAGAGACAGAGGCAGAGACAGAGACAGAGACAGAGACAGAGACAGAGACAGAGACAGAGACAGAGACAGAGAGAGAGACAGAGACAGAGACAGAGACAGAGACAGAGACAGAGACAGAGACAGAGACGGAGACAGAGACAGAGACAGAGACAGAGACAGAGACGGAGACAAAGACCGAGACAGACGCAGGGACTGAGACAGAGGCAGAGACAGCGACAGAGACAGAGATAGAGGCAGAGACAGAGACAGAGACAGAGACAGAGACAGAGACAGAGACAGAGACAGAGACAGAGACAGAGACAGAGACAGAGACAGAGACAGAGACAGAGACAGAGACAGAGACAGAGACAGAGACAGAGGCAGAGGCAGAGACAGAGACAGAGACAGAGACAGAGACGGAGGCAGAGACAGAGACAGAGACAGAGACAGAGACAGAGACAGAGACAGAGACGGAGGCAGAGACAGAGACAGAGAGAGAGACAGAGACAGAGACAGAGACAGAGACAGAGACAGAGACAGAGACAGAGAGAGAGACAGAGAGAGAGACAGAGACAGAGACAGAGGCAGAGACAGAGACAGAGACAGAGACGGAGACAGAGACAGAGACAGAGACAGAGACAGAGACGGAGACAAAGACCGAGACAGACGCAGGGACTGAGACAGAGGCAGAGACAGCGACAGAGACAGAGATAGAGGCAGAGACAGAGACAGAGACAGAGACAGAGACAGAGACAGAGACAGAGACAGAGACAGAGACAGAGACAGAGACAGAGACAGAGACAGAGACAGAGACAGAGACAGAGACAGAGACAGAGACAGAGACAGAGACAGAGACAGAGGAAGAGGCAGCGACAGAGGAAGAGACAGAGACAGAGACAGAGACAGAGACAGAGACAGAGACAAAGAGGCAGAGGCAGAGACATACAGACAGAGACTCAGAGACAGAGACAGAGACACAGACGGAGACAGAGACGGAGGCAGAGACAGAGACAGAGGCAGAGACAGAGCCAGGGACAGAGACGGAGAAAGAGACAGAGGAAGAGACAGCGACAGAGGCAGAGACAGAGACAGAGGCAGTGACAGAGACAGAGACAGAGACAGAGACAGAGACAGAGACAGAGACAGACACAGAGACCGAGACAGAGACAGAGACAGAGACAGAGACAGAGACAGAGACAGAGACAGAGACAGAGACAGAGACAGAGACAGAGACAGAGACAGAGACAGAGACAGAGACAGAGACAGAGACAGGGACAGAGACATAGACAGAGACAGAGACAGAGACAGAGACGGAGACAGAGACAGAGACAGAGACAGAGACAGAGACAGAGACAGACACAGAGACAGACAGAGACAGAGACAGAGACAGAGACAGGGACAGAGACAGACACAGAGACAGAGACAGAGACAGAGACAGAGACAGGGACAGAGACAGAGACAGAGACAGAGACAGAGACAGAGACAAAGACCGAGACAGACGCTGGGACTGGGACAGAGGCAGAGACAGCGACAGAGATAGAGATAGAGGCAGACACAGAGACAGAGACAGAGACAGAGACAGAGACAGAGACAGAGACAGAGACAGAGACAGAGACAGAGACAGAGACAGAGACAGAGACAGAGACAGAGACAGAGACAGAGACAGAGACAGAGACAGAGACAGAGAGAGAGACAGAGACAGAGACAGAGACAGAGACAGAGACAGAGGCAGAGACAGAGACAGAGACAGAGACAGAGACAGAGACAGAGACAGAGACAGAGACAGAGAGAGAGACAGAGACAGAGACAGAGGCAGAGACAGAGACAGAGACAGAGACGGAGACAGAGACAGAGACAGAGACAGAGACAGAGACGGAGACAGAGACAGAGACAGAGACAGAGACAGAGACAGAGACAGAGACAGAGACAGAGACAGAGACAGAGACAGAGGAAGAGGCAGCGACAGAGGAAGAGACAGAGACAGAGACAGAGACAGAGACAGAGACAGAGACAAAGAGGCAGAGGCAGAGACATACAGACAGAGACAGAGACAGAAACGGAGACAAAGACCGTGACAGACGCAGGGACTGAGACAGAGGCAGAGACAGAGACAGAGACAGAGATAGAGAATGGGCAGAGACAGAGGCAGCGACAGAGACAGAGGCAGAGACAGAGACAGAGGCAGAGACAGAGACAGAGACAGAGACAGAGACAGAGACAGAGACAGAGACAGAGACAGAGACAGAGACAGAGACAGAGACAGAGACAGAGACAGAGACAGGGACAGAGACAGAGACAGAGAGAGAGACAGAGACAGAGACAGAGACAGAGACAGAGACAGAGACAGAGACAGAGACAGAGACGGAGACAGAGACAGAGACAGAGACAGAGACGGAGGCAGTGACAGAGACAGAGACAGAGACAGAGACAGAGACAGACACAGAGACAGAGACTGAGACAGACGCAGGGACTGAGACAGAGGCAGAGACAGAGACAGAGACAGAGATAGAGACAGGGCAGAGACAGAGGCAGAGACAGAGACAGAGGCAGAGACAGAGACAGAGACAGAGACAGAGACAGAGACAGAGACAGAGACAGAGACAGAGACAGAGACAGAGACAGAGACAGAGACAGAGAGAGAGACAGAGACAGAGACAGAGACAGAGACAGAGACAGAGACAGACACAGAGACGGAGGCAGAGACAGAGACAGAGACAGAGACAGAGACTGAGACAGAGAGAGAGACATAGAGACATAGGCACGGAGGCAGAGATGCAGAGACAGAGGCAAAGAGGCAGAGGCAGAGACATACAGACAGAGACCCAGAGACAGAGACAGAGACACAGAGGGAGACAGAGACGGAGGCAGAGACAGAGACAGAGGCAGAGACAGAGCCAGGGACAGAGACGGAGAAAGAGACAGAGGAAGAGACAGCGACAGAGGCAGAGACAGAGACAGAGGCAGTGACAGAGACAGAGACAGAGACAGAGACAGAGACAGAGACAGAGACAGAGACAGAGACTGAGACAGAGACAGAGACAGAGACGGAGACGGAGATAGAGGCAGAGACAGAGATAGAGACAGAGACAGAGACAGAGACATAGAGAGACACAGAGACAGAGACAGAGACAGAGACGGAGACAAAGACCGAGACAGACGCAGGGACTGAGACAGAGGCAGAGGCAGAGACAGAGACAGAGATAGAGACAGGGCGGAGACAGTGGCAGAGACAGAGACAGAGGCAGAGACAGAGACAGAGACAGAGACAGAGACAGAGATAGAGACAGAGAAAGAGACAGAGACAGAGACAGGGACAGAGACAGAGACAGAGACAGAGACAGAGACAGAGACAGAGACAGAGACAGAGACTGAGACAGAGGAAGAGACAGCGACAGAGGAAGAGACGGAGACAGAGGCAAATAGACACAGATTCAGGGAAAGAGACACAGAGACAGAGTCACCGAGACAGAGACACAGAGACAGGGGCAGAGACACAGAGACAGAGACCCAGAGACAGAGACAGAGACAGACACATAAACAGAGACAGAGACAGAGACAGAGACAGAGACAGAGACAGAGATGAAGACGGCGACGGAGACAGAGACAGGGACAGAGCCAGACACAGAAACGGACACAGAGCCAGACACAGAAACGGAGACAGAGACCGAGACATTGACATGGGCAGAGACAGAGACAGAGACGGAGGCAGAGACAGAGACAGAGACAGAGACAGAGACAGAGACAGAGACAGAGACAGAGACAGAGACAGAGACAGAGACAGAGACAGAGACAGAGACAGAGACAGAGACAGAGACAGAGACGGAGGCAGAGACAGAGACAGAGACAGAGACAGATACAGAGACAGAGACAGAGACAGAGACAGAGACAGAGACGGAGATAAAGACCGTGACAGAGGCAGAGACACAGACAGAGACAGAGACAGAGACAAAGGCAGAGAGAGAGACAGAGACAGATACAGAGGCAGAGACAGACACAGAGACGGACGCAGAGACAGAGACAGAGACAGAGACAGAGACTGAGACAGAGACAGAGACATAGAGACATAGGCACGGAGGCAGAGATGCAGAGACAGAGACAAAGAGGCAGAGGCAGAGACATACAGACAGAGACCCAGAGACAGAGACAGAGACACAGAGGGAGACAGAGACGGAGGCAGAGACAGAGACAGAGGCAGAGACAGAGCCAGGGACAGAGACGGAGAAAGAGACAGAGGAAGAGACAGCGACAGAGGCAGAGACAGAGACAGAGACAGAGACAGAGACAGAGACAGAGACAGAGGAAGAGACAGAGACAGAGACAGAGACAGAGACAGAGACAGAGACAAAGAGGCAGAGGCAGAGACATACAGACAGAGACTCAGAGACAGAGACAGAGACACAGACGGAGACAGAGACGGAGGCAGAGACAGAGACAGAGGCAGAGACAGAGACAGAGACAGAGACAGAGACAGAGACAGAGACAGAGACAGAGACAGAGACAGAGACAGAGACAGAGTCAGAGACCGAGACAGAGACAGAGACAGAGACAGAGACAGAGACAGAGACGGAGACAAAGACCGAGACAGACGCAGGGACTGAGACAGAGACAGAGACAGAGACAGAGACAGAGACAGAGACGGAGGCAGAGACAGAGACAGAGAGAGAGACAGAGACAGCGACAGAGGCAGAGACAGAGACAAAGACGGAGACAGAGACAGAGACTGAGACAGAGACAGGGACAGAGACAGAGACAGAGACAGTGACAGAGACAGAGACAGAGACAGAGACAGAGACAGAGACAGAGACAGAGACAGAGACAGAGACAGAGACAGAGACAGAGACAGAGACAGAGACAGAGACGGAGATAAAGACCGTGACAGAGGCAGAGACACAGACAGAGACAGAGACAGAGACAAAGGCAGAGAGAGAGACAGAGACAGAGACAGAGGCAGAGACAGACACAGAGACGGAGGCAGAGACAGAGACAGAGACAGAGACAGAGACTGAGACAGAGACAGAGACATAGAGACATAGGCACGGAGGCAGAGATGCAGAGACAGAGACAAAGAGGCAGAGGCAGAGACATACAGACAGAGACCCAGAGACAGAGACAGAGACACAGACGGAGACAGAGACGGAGGCAGAGACAGAGACAGAGGCAGAGACAGAGCCAGGGACAGAGGCGGAGAAAGAGACAGAGGAAGAGACAGCGACAGAGGCAGAGACAGAGACAGAGGCAGTGACAGAGACAGAGACAGAGACAGAGACAGAGACAGAGACAGAGACAGAGACAGAGACAGAGACTGAGACAGACGCAGGGACTGAGACAGAGGCAGAGACAGAGACAGAGACAGAGATAGAGACAGGGCAGAGACAGAGGCAGAGACAGAGACAGAGGCAGAGACAGAGACAGAGACAGAGACAGAGACAGAGACAGAGACAGAGACAGAGACAGAGAGAGAGACAGAGACAGAGACAGAGACAGAGACAGAGACAGAGACAGAGACGGAGACAGAGACAGAGACAGAGACAGAGACAGAGACGGAGACAAAGACCGAGACAGACGCAGGGACTGAGACAGAGGCAGAGACAGCGACAGAGACAGAGATAGAGGCAGAGACAGAGACAGAGACAGAGACAGAGACAGAGACAGAGACAGAGACAGAGACAGAGACAGAGACAGAGACAGAGACAGAGACAGAGACAGAGACAGAGACAGAGACAGAGACAGAGACAGAGACAGAGACAGAGACAGAGACAGAGACAGAGACAGAGACAGAGACAGAGGCAGAGGCAGAGACAGAGACAGAGACAGAGACAGAGACGGAGGCAGAGACAGAGACAGAGACAGAGACAGAGACAGAGACAGAGACAGAGACGGAGGCAGAGACAGAGACAGAGAGAGAGACAGAGACAGAGACAGAGACAGAGACAGAGACAGAGACAGAGACAGAGACAGAGAGAGAGACAGAGAGAGAGACAGAGACAGAGACAGAGGCAGAGACAGAGACAGAGACAGAGACGGAGACAGAGACAGAGACAGAGACAGAGACAGAGACGGAGACAAAGACCGAGACAGACGCAGGGACTGAGACAGAGGCAGAGACAGCGACAGAGACAGAGATAGAGGCAGAGACAGAGACAGAGACAGAGACAGAGACAGAGACAGAGACAGAGACAGAGACAGAGACAGAGACAGAGACAGAGACAGAGACAGAGACAGAGACAGAGACAGAGACAGAGACAGAGACAGAGACAGAGGAAGAGGCAGCGACAGAGGAAGAGACAGAGACAGAGACAGAGACAGAGACAGAGACAGAGACAAAGAGGCAGAGGCAGAGACATACAGACAGAGACTCAGAGACAGAGACAGAGACACAGACGGAGACAGAGACGGAGGCAGAGACAGAGACAGAGGCAGAGACAGAGCCAGGGACAGAGACGGAGAAAGAGACAGAGGAAGAGACAGCGACAGAGGCAGAGACAGAGACAGAGGCAGTGACAGAGACAGAGACAGAGACAGAGACAGAGACAGAGACAGAGACAGACACAGAGACCGAGACAGAGACAGAGACAGAGACAGAGACAGAGACAGAGACAGAGACAGAGACAGAGACAGAGACAGAGACAGAGACAGAGACAGAGACAGAGACAGAGACAGAGACAGAGACAGAGACAGGGACAGAGACATAGACAGAGACAGAGACAGAGACAGAGACGGAGACAGAGACAGAGACAGAGACAGAGACAGAGACAGAGACAGACACAGAGACAGAGACAGAGACAGAGACAGAGACAGAGACAGGGACAGAGACAGACACAGAGACAGAGACAGAGACAGAGACAGAGACAGAGACAGGGACAGAGACAGAGACAGAGACAGAGACAGAGACAGAGACAGAGACAGAGACAGAGACAGAGACAGGGACAGAGACAGAGACAGAGACGGAGACAGAGACAGAGACAGAGACGGAGACAAAGACCGTGACAGACGCAGGGACTGAGACAGAGGCAGAGACAGAGACAGAGACAGAGATAGAGACAGGGCAGAGACAGAGGCAGAGACAGAGACAGAGGCAGAGACAGAGACAGAGGCAGAGACAGAGACAGAGACAGAGACAGAGACAGAGACAGAGACGGAGACAAAGACCGAGACAGACGCTGGGACTGGGACAGAGGCAGAGACAGCGACAGAGATAGAGATAGAGGCAGACACAGAGACAAAGACAGAGACAGAGACAGAGACAGAGACAGAGACAGAGACAGAGACAGAGACAGAGACAGAGACAGAGACAGAGACAGAGACAGAGACAGAGACAGAGACAGAGACAGAGACAGAGACAGAGACAGAGACAGAGAGAGAGACAGAGACAGAGACAGAGACAGAGACAGAGGCAGAGACAGAGACAGAGACAGAGACAGAGACAGAGGCAGAGACAGAGAGAGAGACAGAGACAGAGACAGAGGCAGAGACAGAGACAGAGACAGAGACGGAGACAGAGACAGAGACAGAGACAGAGACAGAGACGGAGACAGAGACAGAGACAGAGACAGAGACAGAGACAGAGACAGAGACAGAGACAGAGACAGAGACAGAGACAGAGACAGAGGAAGAGGCAGCGACAGAGGAAGAGACAGAGACAGAGACAGAGACAGAGACAGAGACAGAGACAAAGAGGCAGAGGCAGAGACATACAGACAGAGACAGAGACAGAAACGGAGACAAAGACCGTGACAGACGCAGGGACTGAGACAGAGGCAGAGACAGAGACAGAGACAGAGATAGAGACAGGGCAGAGACAGAGGCAGCGACAGAGACAGAGGCAGAGACAGAGACAGAGGCAGAGACAGAGACAGAGACAGAGACAGAGATAGAGACAGAGACAGAGACAGAGACAGAGACAGAGACAGAGACAGAGACAGAGACAGAGACAGAGACAGAGACAGAGACAGAGAGAGAGACAGAGACAGAGACAGAGACAGAGACAGAGACAGAGACAGAGACAGAGACAGAGACGGAGACAGAGACAGAGACAGAGACAGAGACGGAGGCAGTGACAGAGACAGAGACAGAGACAGAGACAGAGACAGACACAGAGACAGAGACTGAGACAGACGCAGGGACTGAGACAGAGGCAGAGACAGAGACAGAGACAGAGATAGAGACAGGGCAGAGACAGAGGCAGAGACAGAGACAGAGGCAGAGACAGAGACAGAGACAGAGACAGAGACAGAGACAGAGACAGAGACAGAGACAGAGACAGAGACAGAGACAGAGACAGAGACAGAGAGAGAGACAGAGACAGAGACAGAGACAGAGACAGAGACAGAGACAGACACAGAGACGGAGGCAGAGACAGAGACAGAGACAGAGACAGAGACTGAGACAGAGAGAGAGACATAGAGACATAGGCACGGAGGCAGAGATGCAGAGACAGAGGCAAAGAGGCAGAGGCAGAGACATACAGACAGAGACCCAGAGACAGAGACAGAGACACAGAGGGAGACAGAGACGGAGGCAGAGACAGAGACAGAGGCAGAGACAGAGCCAGGGACAGAGACGGAGAAAGAGACAGAGGAAGAGACAGCGACAGAGGCAGAGACAGAGACAGAGGCAGTGACAGAGACAGAGACAGAGACAGAGACAGAGACAGAGACAGAGACAGAGACAGAGACAGAGACTGAGACAGAGACAGAGACAGAGACGGAGACGGAGATAGAGGCAGAGACAGAGATAGAGACAGAGACAGAGACAGAGACATAGAGAGACACAGAGACAGAGACAGAGACAGAGACGGAGACAAAGACCGAGACAGACGCAGGGACTGAGACAGAGGCAGAGGCAGAGACAGAGACAGAGATAGAGACAGGGCGGAGACAGTGGCAGAGACAGAGACAGAGGCAGAGACAGAGACAGAGACAGGGACAGAGACAGAGATAGAGACAGAGAAAGAGACAGAGACAGAGACAGAGACAGAGACAGAGACAGAGACAGAGACAGAGACAGAGACTGAGACAGAGGAAGAGACAGCGACAGAGGAAGAGACGGAGACAGAGGCAAATAGACACAGATTCAGGGAAAGAGACACAGAGACAGAGTCACCGAGACAGAGACACAGAGACAGGGGCAGAGACACAGAGACAGAGACCCAGAGACAGAGACAGAGACAGACACATAAACAGAGACAGAGACAGAGACAGAGACAGAGACAGAGACAGAGACAGAGACAGAGACAGAGACAGAGACGGAGGCAGAGACAGAGACAGAGACAGAGACAGATGCAGAGACAGAGACAGAGACAGAGACAGAGACAGAGACAGAGACAGAGACAGAGACAGAGACAGAGACGGAGGCAGAGACAGAGACAGAGAGAGAGAGACAGAGACAGAGACAAAGAGGCAGAGGCAGAGACATACAGACAGAGACCCAGAGACAGAGACAGAGACACAGACGGAGACAGAGACGGAGGCAGAGACAGAGACAGAGGCAGAGACAGAGCCAGGGACAGAGACGGAGAAAGAGACAGAGGAAGAGACAGCGACAGAGGCAGAGACAAAGACAGAGGCAGTGACAGAGACAGAGACAGAGACAGAGACAGAGACAGAGACAGAGACAGAGACAGAGACAGACACAGAGACAGAGACAGAGACAGAGACAGAGACAGAGACAGAGACAGAGACAGAGACAGAGACAGAGACAGAGACAGAGACAGAGACAGAGACAGAGACGGAGGCAGAGACAGAGACAGAGGCAGAGACAGAGCCAGGGACAGAGACGGAGAAAGAGACAGAGGAAGAGACAGCGACAGAGGCAGAGACAGAGACAGAGACAGAGACAGAGACAGAGACAGAGACAGAGACAGAGACAGAGACAGAGGAAGAGACAGAGACAGAGACAGAGACAGAGACAGAGACAGAGACAAAGAGGCAGAGGCAGAGACATACAGACAGAGACTCAGAGACAGAGACAGAGACACAGACGGAGACAGAGACGGAGGCAGAGACAGAGACAGAGGCAGAGACAGAGACAGAGACAGAGACAGAGACAGAGACAGAGACAGAGACAGAGACAGAGACAGAGACAGAGACAGAGACAGAGACAGAGACAGAGACAGAGACAGAGACAGAGACAGAGACCGAGACAGAGACAGAGACAGAGACAGAGACAGAGACAGAGACGGAGACAAAGACCGAGACAGACGCAGGGACTGAGACAGAGACAGAGACAGAGACAGAGACAGAGACAGAGACAGAGACAGAGACAGAGACGGAGGCAGAGACAGAGACAGAGAGAGAGACAGAGACAGCGACAGAGGCAGAGACAGAGACAAAGACGGAGACAGAGACAGAGACTGAGACAGAGACAGGGACAGAGACAGAGACAGAGACAGTGACAGAGACAGAGACAGAGACAGAGACAGAGACAGAGACAGAGACAGAGACAGAGACAGAGACAGAGACAGAGACAGAGACAGAGACAGAGACGGAGATAAAGACCGTGACAGAGGCAGAGACACAGACAGAGACAGAGACAGAGACAAAGGCAGAGAGAGAGACAGAGACAGATACAGAGGCAGAGACAGACACAGAGACGGACGCAGAGACAGAGACAGAGACAGAGACAGAGACTGAGACAGAGACAGAGACATAGAGACATAGGCACGGAGGCAGAGATGCAGAGACAGAGACAAAGAGGCAGAGGCAGAGACATACAGACAGAGACCCAGAGACAGAGACAGAGACACAGAGGGAGACAGAGACGGAGGCAGAGACAGAGACAGAGGCAGAGACAGAGCCAGGGACAGAGACGGAGAAAGAGACAGAGGAAGAGACAGCGACAGAGGCAGAGACAGAGACAGAGACAGAGACAGAGACAGAGACAGAGACAGAGACAGAGACAGAGGAAGAGGCAGCGACAGAGGAAGAGACAGAGACAGAGACAGAGACAGAGACAGAGACAGAGACAAAGAGGCAGAGGCAGAGACATACAGACAGAGACTCAGAGACAGAGACAGAGACGGAGGCAGAGACAGAGACAGAGGCAGAGACAGGGACAGAGACAGAGACAGAGACAGAGACAGAGACAGAGACAGAGACAGAGACAGAGACAGAGACAGAGACCGAGACAGAGACAGAGACAGAGACAGAGACAGAGACAGAGACAGAGACGGAGACAAAGACCGAGACAGACGCAGGGACTGAGACAGAGGCAGAGACAGCGACAGAGACAGAGATAGAGGCAGAGACAGAGACAGAGACAGAGACAGAGACAGAGACAGAGACAGAGACAGAGACAGAGACAGAGACAGAGACAGAGACAGAGACAGAGACAGAGACAGAGACGGAGACCGAGACAGAGACAGAGACAGAGACAGAGACAGAGACAGACACAGAGACAGAGACAGAGACAGAGACAGAGACAGAGACAGAGACAGAGACAGAGACAGAGACAGAGACAGAGACAGAGACAGAGACAGAGACAGAGACAGAGACAGAGACAGAGACAGAGACATAGACAGACACAGAGACAGAGACAGAGACAGAGACGGAGACAAAGACAGAGACAGAGACAGAGACGGAGACAGAGGCAGAGACAGAGCCAGGGATAGAGACAGAGATAGAGACAGAGGAAGAGACAGCGACAGAGACAGAGACAGAGACAGAGACAGAGACAGAGACAGAGACAGAGACAGAGACAGAGACAGAGACAGAGACAGAGACAGAGACAGAGACAGAGACAGAGACAGAGACAGAGACAGAGACAGAGACAGAGACAGAGACAGAGACAGAGACAGAGACAGAGACAGAGACAGAGACAGAGACAGAGACAGAGACAGAGACAGAGACAGAGACAGAGACAGAGACAGAGACAGAGACAGAGACAGAGACGGAGGCAGAGACAGAGACAGAGACAGAGACAGAGACAGAGACAGAGACAGAGACAGAGACAGAGACAGAGACAGAGACGGAGGCAGAGACAGAGACAGAGAGAGAGACAGAGACAGCGACAGAGGCAGAGACAGAGACAAAGACGGAGACAGAGACAGAGACTGAGACAGAGACAGGGACAGAGACAGAGACAGAGACAGTGACAGAGACAGAGACAGAGACAGAGACAGAGACAGAGACAGAGAGGGAGACAGAGACGGAGGCAGAGACAGAGACAGAGGCAGAGACAGAGCCAGGGACAGAGACGGAGAAAGAGACAGAGGAAGAGACAGCGACAGAGGCAGAGACAGAGACAGAGACAGAGACAGAGACAGAGACAGAGACAGAGACAGAGACAGAGACAGAGGAAGAGACAGAGACAGAGACAGAGACAGAGACAGAGACAGAGACAAAGAGGCAGAGGCAGAGACATACAGACAGAGACTCAGAGACAGAGACAGAGACACAGACGGAGACAGAGACGGAGGCAGAGACAGAGACAGAGGCAGAGACAGAGACAGAGACAGAGACAGAGACAGAGACAGAGACAGAGACAGAGACAGAGACAGAGACAGAGACAGAGACAGAGACAGAGACAGAGACAGAGACAGAGACCGAGACAGAGACAGAGACAGAGACAGAGACAGAGACAGAGACGGAGACAAAGACCGAGACAGACGCAGGGACTGAGACAGAGACAGAGACAGAGACAGAGACAGAGACAGAGACAGAGACAGAGACAGAGACGGAGGCAGAGACAGAGACAGAGAGAGAGACAGAGACAGCGACAGAGGCAGAGACAGAGACAAAGACGGAGACAGAGACAGAGACTGAGACAGAGACAGGGACAGAGACAGAGACAGAGACAGTGACAGAGACAGAGACAGAGACAGAGACAGAGACAGAGACAGAGACAGAGACAGAGACAGAGACAGAGACAGAGACAGAGACAGAGACAGAGACGGAGATAAAGACCGTGACAGAGGCAGAGACACAGACAGAGACAGAGACAGAGACAAAGGCAGAGAGAGAGACAGAGACAGATACAGAGGCAGAGACAGACACAGAGACGGACGCAGAGACAGAGACAGAGACAGAGACAGAGACTGAGACAGAGACAGAGACATAGAGACATAGGCACGGAGGCAGAGATGCAGAGACAGAGACAAAGAGGCAGAGGCAGAGACATACAGACAGAGACCCAGAGACAGAGACAGAGACACAGAGGGAGACAGAGACGGAGGCAGAGACAGAGACAGAGGCAGAGACAGAGCCAGGGACAGAGACGGAGAAAGAGACAGAGGAAGAGACAGCGACAGAGGCAGAGACAGAGACAGAGACAGAGACAGAGACAGAGACAGAGACAGAGACAGAGACAGAGGAAGAGGCAGCGACAGAGGAAGAGACAGAGACAGAGACAGAGACAGAGACAGAGACAGAGACAAAGAGGCAGAGGCAGAGACATACAGACAGAGACTCAGAGACAGAGACAGAGACGGAGGCAGAGACAGAGACAGAGGCAGAGACAGGGACAGAGACAGAGACAGAGACAGAGACAGAGACAGAGACAGAGACAGAGACAGAGACAGAGACCGAGACAGAGACAGAGACAGAGACAGAGACAGAGACAGAGACAGAGACGGAGACAAAGACCGAGACAGACGCAGGGACTGAGACAGAGGCAGAGACAGCGACAGAGACAGAGATAGAGGCAGAGACAGAGACAGAGACAGAGACAGAGACAGAGACAGAGACAGAGACAGAGACAGAGACAGAGACAGAGACAGAGACAGAGACAGAGACGGAGACCGAGACAGAGACAGAGACAGAGACAGAGACAGAGACAGAGACATAGACAGACACAGAGACAGAGACAGAGACAGAGACGGAGACAAAGACAGAGACAGAGACAGAGACAGAGACAGAGACGGAGATAAAGACCGAGACAGAGGCAGAGACACAGACAGAGACAGAGACAGAGACAAAGGCAGAGAGAGAGACAGAGACAGAGACAGAGGCAGAGACGGACACAGAGACGGACGCAGAGACAGAGACAGAGACAGAGACAGAGACTGAGACAGAGACAGAGACATAGAGACATAGGCACGGAGGCAGAGATGCAGAGACAGAGACAAAGAGGCAGAGGCAGAGACATACAGACAGAGACCCAGAGACAGAGACAGAGACACAGAGGGAGACAGAGACGGAGGCAGAGACAGAGACAGAGGCAGAGACAGAGCCAGGGACAGAGACGGAGAAAGAGACAGAGGAAGAGACAGCGACAGAGGCAGAGACAGAGACAGAGACAGAGACAGAGACAGAGACAGAGACAGAGACAGAGACAGAGACAGAGGAAGAGGCAGCGACAGAGGAAGAGACAGAGACAGAGACAGAGACAGAGACAGAGACAGAGACAAAGAGGCAGAGGCAGAGACATACAGACAGAGACTCAGAGACAGAGACAGAGACACAGACGGAGACAGAGACGGAGGCAGAGACAGAGACAGAGGCAGAGACAGAGACAGAGACAGAGACAGAGACAGAGACAGAGACGGAGACAAAGACCGAGACAGACGCAGGGACTGAGACAGAGGCAGAGACAGCGACAGAGACAGAGATAGAGGCAGAGACAGAGACAGAGACAGAGACAGAGACAGAGACAGAGACAGAGACAGAGACAGAGACAGAGACAGAGACAGAGACAGAGACAGAGACAGAGACAGAGACAGAGACAGAGACGGAGACCGAGACAGAGACAGAGACAGAGACAGAGACAGAGACAGAGACAGAGACATAGACAGACACAGAGACAGAGACAGAGACAGAGACGGAGACAAAGACAGAGACAGAGACAGAGACGGAGACAGAGGCAGAGACAGAGCCAGGGATAGAGACGGAGATAGAGACAGAGGAAGAGACAGCGACAGAGACAGAGACAGAGACAGAGACAGAGACAGAGACAGAGACAGAGACAGAGACAGAGACAGAGACAGAGACAGAGACAGAGACAGAGACAGAGACAGAGACAGAGACAGAGACAGAGACAGAGACAGAGACAGAGACAGAGACAGAGGCAGAGACAGAGACAGAGACAGAGACAGAGACAGAGACGGAGGCAGAGACAGAGACAGAGACAGAGACAGAGACAGAGACAGAGACGGAGGCAGAGACAGAGACAGAGAGAGAGACAGAGACAGCGACAGAGGCAGAGACAGAGACAAAGACGGAGACAGAGACAGAGACTGAGACAGAGACAGAGACAGGGACAGAGACAGAGACAGAGACAGTGACAGAGACAGAAACAGAGACAGAGACAGAGACAGAGACAGAGACAGAGACAGAGACAGAGACAGAGACAGAGACAGAGACAGAGACAGAGACAGAGACACAGACAGAGACGGAGACAGAGACAGAGACAGAGACAGAGACAGAGACAGAGACAGAGGCAGAGACAGAGACAGAGACAGAGACAGAGACGGAGACAGAGACAGAGACAGAGACAGAGACAGAGACAGAGACAGAGACAGAGACAGAGACGGAGACAGAGGCAGAGACAGAGACAGAGACAGAGACAGAGACAGAGACAGAGACAGAGACAGAGACAGAGAGAGAGACAGAGACAGAGACAGAGACAGAGACAGAGACAGAGACAGAGACAGAGACAGAGACAGAGACACAGACAGAGACGGAGACAGAGACAGAGACAGAAACGGAGACAAAGACCGTGACAGACGCAGGGACTGAGACAGAGTCAGAGACAGAGACAGAGACAGAGATAGAGACAGGGCAGAGACAGAGACAGAGATAGAGACAGGGCAGAGACAGAGGCAGAGACAGAGACAGAGGCAGAGACAGAGACAGAGACAGAGACAGAGACAGAGACAGAGACAGAGACAGAGACAGAGACAGAGAGAGAGACAGAGACAGAGACAGAGACAGAGACAGAGACAGAGACAGAGACAGAGACAGAGACAGAGACAGAGACGGAGACAGAGACAGAGACAGAGAGAGAGACAGAGACAGAGACAGAGACAGAGACAGAGACAGAGACAGAGACAGAGACAGAGACAGAGACGGAGACAGAGACAGAGACAGAGACAGAGACAGAGACGGAGACAAAGACCGAGACAGACGCAGGGACTGAGACAGAGGCAGAGACAGCGACAGAGACAGAGACAGAGACAGAGACAGAGACAGAGACAGAGACAGAGACAGAGACAGAGACAGAGACAGAGACAGAGACAGAGACAGAGACAGAGACAGAGACAGAGACAGAGACAGAGACAGAGACAGAGACAGAGACAGAGACAGAGACAGAGACAGAGACAGAGACAGAGACAGAGACAGAGACAGAGACAGAGACAGAGACAGAGACAGAGACAGAGACAGAGACAGAGACAGAGACAGAGACAGAGACAGAGACAGAGACAGAGACAGAGACAGAGACAGAGACAGAGACAGAGGCAGAGACAGAGACAGAGACAGAGACGGAGACAGAGACAGAGACAGAGACAGAGACAGAGACGGAGACAAAGACCGAGACAGACGCAGGGACTGAGACAGAGGCAGAGACAGCGACAGAGACAGAGATAGAGGCAGAGACAGAGACAGAGACAGAGACAGAGACAGAGACAGAGACAGAGACAGAGACAGAGACAGAGACAGAGACAGAGACAGAGACAGAGACAGAGACAGAGACAGAGACAGAGACAGAGACAGAGACAGAGACAGAGGAAGAGGCAGCGACAGAGGAAGAGACAGAGACAGAGACAGAGACAGAGACAGAGACAGAGACAAAGAGGCAGAGGCAGAGACATACAGACAGAGACTCAGAGACAGAGACAGAGACACAGACGGAGACAGAGACGGAGGCAGAGACAGAGACAGAGGCAGAGACAGAGCCAGGGACAGAGACGGAGAAAGAGACAGAGGAAGAGACAGCGACAGAGGCAGAGACAGAGACAGAGGCAGTGACAGAGACAGAGACAGAGACAGAGACAGAGACAGAGACAGAGACAGACACAGAGACCGAGACAGAGACAGAGACAGAGACAGAGACAGAGACAGAGACAGAGACAGAGACAGAGACAGAGACAGAGACAGAGACAGAGACAGAGACAGAGACAGAGACAGGGACAGAGACATAGACAGAGACAGAGACAGAGACAGAGACGGAGACAGAGACAGAGACAGAGACAGAGACAGAGACAGAGACAGACACAGAGACAGAGACAGAGACAGAGACAGAGACAGAGACAGGGACAGAGACAGACACAGAGACAGAGACAGAGACAGAGACAGAGACAGGGACAGAGACAGAGACAGAGACAGAGACAGAGACAGAGACAGAGACAGGGACAGAGACAGAGACAGAGACGGAGACAGAGACAGAGACAGAGACGGAGACAAAGACCGTGACAGACGCAGGGACTGAGACAGAGGCAGAGACAGAGACAGAGACAGAGATAGAGACAGGGCAGAGACAGAGGCAGAGACAGAGACAGAGGCAGAGACAGAGACAGAGGCAGAGACAGAGACAGAGACAGAGACAGAGACAGAGACAGAGACGGAGACAAAGACCGAGACAGACGCTGGGACTGGGACAGAGGCAGAGACAGCGACAGAGATAGAGATAGAGGCAGACACAGAGACAGAGACAGAGACAGAGACAGAGACAGAGACAGAGACAGAGACAGAGACAGAGACAGAGACAGAGACAGAGACAGAGACAGAGACAGAGACAGAGACAGAGACAGAGACAGAGACAGAGACAGAGACAGAGACAGAGACAGAGAGAGAGACAGAGACAGAGACAGAGACAGAGACAGAGACAGAGGCAGAGACAGAGACAGAGACAGAGACAGAGACAGAGACAGAGACAGAGACAGAGACAGAGAGAGAGACAGAGACAGAGACAGAGGCAGAGACAGAGACAGAGACAGAGACGGAGACAGAGACAGAGACAGAGACAGAGACAGAGACGGAGACAGAGACAGAGACAGAGACAGAGACAGAGACAGAGACAGAGACAGAGACAGAGACAGAGACAGAGACAGAGACAGAGGAAGAGGCAGCGACAGAGGAAGAGACAGAGACAGAGACAGAGACAGAGACAGAGACAGAGACAAAGAGGCAGAGGCAGAGACATACAGACAGAGACAGAGACAGAAACGGAGACAAAGACCGTGACAGACGCAGGGACTGAGACAGAGGCAGAGACAGAGACAGAGACAGAGATAGAGACAGGGCAGAGACAGAGGCAGCGACAGAGACAGAGGCAGAGACAGAGACAGAGGCAGAGACAGAGACAGAGACAGAGACAGAGACAGAGACAGAGACAGAGACAGAGACAGAGACAGAGACAGAGACAGAGACAGAGACAGAGACAGAGAGAGAGACAGAGACAGAGACAGAGACAGAGACAGAGACAGAGACAGAGACAGAGACAGAGACAGAGACGGAGACAGAGACAGAGACAGAGACAGAGACGGAGGCAGTGACAGAGACAGAGACAGAGACAGAGACAGAGACAGACACAGAGACAGAGACTGAGACAGACGCAGGGACTGAGACAGAGGCAGAGACAGAGACAGAGACAGAGATAGAGACAGGGCAGAGACAGAGGCAGAGACAGAGACAGAGGCAGAGACAGAGACAGAGACAGAGACAGAGACAGAGACAGAGACAGAGACAGAGACAGAGACAGAGACAGAGACAGAGACAGAGACAGAGAGAGAGACAGAGACAGAGACAGAGACAGAGACAGAGACAGAGACAGACACAGAGACGGAGGCAGAGACAGAGACAGAGACAGAGACGGAGACTGAGACAGAGAGAGAGACATAGAGACATAGGCACGGAGGCAGAGATGCAGAGACAGAGGCAAAGAGGCAGAGGCAGAGACATACAGACAGAGACCCAGAGACAGAGACAGAGACACAGAGGGAGACAGAGACGGAGGCAGAGACAGAGACAGAGGCAGAGACAGAGCCAGGGACAGAGACGGAGAAAGAGACAGAGGAAGAGACAGCGACAGAGGCAGAGACAGAGACAGAGATAGAGACAGGGCGGAGACAGTGGCAGAGACAGAGACAGAGGCAGAGACAGAGACAGAGACAGAGACAGAGACAGAGATAGAGACAGAGAAAGAGACAGAGACAGAGACAGGGACAGAGACAGAGACAGAGACAGAGACAGAGACAGAGACAGAGACAGAGACAGAGACAGAGACAGAGACTGAGACAGAGGAAGAGACAGCGACAGAGGAAGAGACGGAGACAGAGGCAAATAGACACAGATTCAGGGAAAGAGACACAGAGACAGAGTCACCGAGACAGAGACACAGAGACAGGGGCAGAGACACAGAGACAGAGACCCAGAGACAGAGACAGAGACAGACACATAAACAGAGACAGAGACAGAGACAGAGACAGAGACAGAGACAGAGATGAAGACGGCGACGGAGACAGAGACAGGGACAGAGCCAGACACAGAAACGGACACAGAGACAGACACAGAAACGGAGACAGAGACCGAGACATTGACATGGGCAGAGACAGAGACAGAGACGGAGGCAGAGACAGAGACAGAGACAGAGACAGAGACAGAGACAGAGGCAGAGACAGAGACAGAGACAGAGACAGAGACAGAGACAGAGACAGAGACAGAGACAGAGACGGAGGCAGAGACAGAGACAGAGACAGAGACAGATACAGAGACAGAGACAGAGACAGAGACAGAGACAGAGACGGAGATAAAGACCGTGACAGAGGCAGAGACACAGACAGAGACAGAGACAGAGACAAAGGCAGAGAGAGAGACAGAGACAGATACAGAGGCAGAGACAGACACAGAGACGGACGCAGAGACAGAGACAGAGACAGAGACAGAGACTGAGACAGAGACAGAGACATAGAGACATAGGCACGGAGGCAGAGATGCAGAGACAGAGACAAAGAGGCAGAGGCAGAGACATACAGACAGAGACCCAGAGACAGAGACAGAGACACAGAGGGAGACAGAGACGGAGGCAGAGACAGAGACAGAGGCAGAGACAGAGCCAGGGACAGAGACGGATAAAGAGACAGAGGAAGAGACAGCGACAGAGGCAGAGACAGAGACAGAGACAGAGACAGAGACAGAGACAGAGACAGAGACAGAGACAGAGGAAGAGACAGAGACAGAGACAGAGACAGAGACAGAGACAGAGACAGAGACAAAGAGGCAGAGGCAGAGACATACAGACAGAGACTCAGAGACAGAGACAGAGACACAGACGGAGACAGAGACGGAGGCAGAGACAGAGACAGAGGCAGAGACAGAGACAGAGACAGAGACAGAGACAGAGACAGAGACAGAGGCAGAGACAGAGACAGAGACAGAGACAGAGACAGAGACCGAGACAGAGACAGAGACAGAGACAGAGACAGAGACAGAGACGGAGACAAAGACCGAGACAGACGCAGGGACTGAGACAGAGACAGAGACAGAGACAGAGACAGAGACAGAGACAGAGACGGAGGCAGAGACAGAGACAGAGAGAGAGACAGAGACAGCGACAGAGGCAGAGACAGAGACAAAGACGGAGACAGAGACAGAGACTGAGACAGAGACAGGGACAGAGACAGAGACAGAGACAGTGACAGAGACAGAGACAGAGACAGAGACAGAGACAGAGACAGAGACAGAGACAGAGACAGAGACAGAGACAGAGACAGAGACAGAGACAGAGACAGAGACGGAGATAAAGACCGTGACAGAGGCAGAGACACAGACAGAGACAGAGACAGAGACAAAGGCAGAGAGAGAGACAGAGACAGATACAGAGGCAGAGACAGACACAGAGACGGACGCAGAGACAGAGACAGAGACAGAGACAGAGACTGAGACAGAGACAGAGACATAGAGACATAGGCACGGAGGCAGAGATGCAGAGACAGAGACAAAGAGGCAGAGGCAGAGACATACAGACAGAGACCCAGAGACAGAGACAGAGACACAGAGGGAGACAGAGACGGAGGCAGAGACAGAGACAGAGGCAGAGACAGAGCCAGGGACAGAGACGGAGAAAGAGACAGAGGAAGAAACAGCGACAGAGGCAGAGACAGAGACAGAGACAGAGACAGAGACAGAGACAGAGACAGAGACAGAGACAGAGGAAGAGGCAGCGACAGAGGAAGAGACAGAGACAGAGACAGAGACAGAGACAGAGACAGAGACAGAGACAAAGAGGCAGAGGCAGAGACATACAGACAGAGACTCAGAGACAGAGACAGAGACGGAGGCAGAGACAGAGACAGAGGCAGAGACAGAGACAGAGACAGAGACAGAGACAGAGACAGAGACAGAGACAGAGACAGAGACAGAGACAGAGACCGAGACAGAGACAGAGACAGAGACAGAGACAGAGACAGAGACGGAGACAAAGACCGAGACAGACGCAGGGACTGAGACAGAGGCAGAGACAGCGACAGAGACAGAGATAGAGGCAGAGACAGAGACAGAGACAGAGACAGAGACAGAGACAGAGACAGAGACAGAGACAGAGACAGAGACAGAGACAGAGACAGAGACAGAGACAGAGACAGAGACAGAGACGGAGACCGAGACAGAGACAGAGACAGAGACAGAGACAGAGACAGAGACATAGACAGAGACAGAGACAGAGACAGAGACAGAGACAGAGACAGAGACAGGGACAGAGGCAGAGACAGAGACAGAGACAGAGACAGAGACGGAGACAGAGACAGAGACTGAGACAGAGACAGGGACAGAGACAGAGACAGAGACAGAGACAGAGACGGAGGCAGAGACGGAGACAGAGACAGAGACAGAGACAGAGACAAAGACGGAGGCAGAGACAGAGACAGAGAGAGAGACAGAGACAGCGACAGAGGCAGAGACAGAGACAAAGACGGAGACAGAGACAGAGACAGAGACAGAGACAGAGACAGAGACAGAGACAGAGACAGAGACAGAGACAGAGACAGAGACAGAGACAGAGACAGAGACAGAGACAGAGACAGAGACAGAGACAGAGACAGAGACAGAGACAGGGACAGAGGCAGAGACAGAGACAGAGACAGAGACAGAGACGGAGACAGAGACAGAGACTGAGACAGAGACAGGGACAGAGACAGAGACAGAGACAGTGACAGAGACAGAGACAGGGACAGAGACAGAGACAGAGACAGAGACAGAGACAGAGACAGAGACAGAGACAGAGACGGAGACAAAGACCGAGACAGAGGCAGAGACACAGACAGAGACAGAGACAGAGACAAAGGCAGAGAGAGAGACAGAGACAGAGACAGAGGCAGAGACAGACACAGAGACGGAGGCAGAGACAGAGACAGAGACAGAGACAGAGACTGAGACAGAGACAGAGACATAGAGACATAGGCACGGAGGCAGAGATGCAGAGACAGAGACAAAGAGGCAGAGGCAGAGACATACAGACAGAGACCCAGAGACAGAGACAGAGACACAGACGGAGACAGAGACGGAGGCAGAGACAGAGACAGAGGCAGAGACAGAGCCAGGGACAGAGACGGAGAAAGAGACAGAGGAAGAGACAGCGACAGAGGCAGAGACAGAGACAGAGGCAGTGACAGAGACAGAGACAGAGACAGAGACAGAGACAGAGACAGAGACAGAGACAGAGACTGAGACAGACGCAGGGACTGAGACAGAGGCAGAGACAGAGACAGAGACAGAGATAGAGACAGGGCAGAGACAGAGGCAGAGACAGAGACAGAGGCAGAGACAGAGACAGAGACAGAGACAGAGACAGAGACAGAGACAGAGACAGAGACAGAGAGAGAGACAGAGACAGAGACAGAGACAGAGACAGAGACAGAGACAGAGACAGAGACGGAGACAGAGACAGAGACAGAGACAGAAACAGAGACGGAGACAAAGACCGAGACAGACGCAGGGACTGAGACAGAGGCAGAGACAGCGACAGAGACAGAGATAGAGGCAGAGACAGAGACAGAGACAGAGACAGAGACAGAGACAGAGACAGAGACAGAGACAGAGACAGAGACAGAGACAGAGACAGAGACAGAGACAGAGACAGAGACAGAGACAGAGACAGAGACAGAGACAGAGACAGAGACAGAGACAGAGACAGAGACAGAGACAGAGACAGAGGCAGAGGCAGAGACAGAGACAGAGACAGAGACAGAGACGGAGGCAGAGACAGAGACAGAGACAGAGACAGAGACAGAGACAGAGACAGAGACGGAGGCAGAGACAGAGACAGAGAGAGAGACAGAGACAGAGACAGAGACAGAGACAGAGACAGAGACAGAGACAGAGAGAGAGACAGAGAGAGAGACAGAGACAGAGACAGAGGCAGAGACAGAGACAGAGACAGAGACGGAGACAGAGACAGAGACAGAGACAGAGACAGAGACGGAGACAAAGACCGAGACAGACGCAGGGACTGAGACAGAGGCAGAGACAGCGACAGAGACAGAGATAGAGGCAGAGACAGAGACAGAGACAGAGACAGAGACAGAGACAGAGACAGAGACAGAGACAGAGACAGAGACAGAGACAGAGACAGAGACAGAGACAGAGACAGAGACAGAGACAGAGACAGAGACAGAGACAGAGACAGAGACAGAGGAAGAGGCAGCGACAGAGGAAGAGACAGAGACAGAGACAGAGACAGAGACAGAGACAGAGACAAAGAGGCAGAGGCAGAGACATACAGACAGAGACTCAGAGACAGAGACAGAGACACAGACGGAGACAGAGACGGAGGCAGAGACAGAGACAGAGGCAGAGACAGAGCCAGGGACAGAGACGGAGAAAGAGACAGAGGAAGAGACAGCGACAGAGGCAGAGACAGAGACAGAGGCAGTGACAGAGACAGAGACAGAGACAGAGACAGAGACAGAGACAGAGACAGACACAGAGACCGAGACAGAGACAGAGACAGAGACAGAGACAGAGACAGAGACAGAGACAGAGACAGAGACAGAGACAGAGACAGAGACAGAGACAGAGACAGAGACAGAGACAGAGACAGAGACAGGGACAGAGACATAGACAGAGACAGAGACAGAGACAGAGACGGAGACAGAGACAGAGACAGAGACAGAGACAGAGACAGAGACAGACACAGAGACAGAGACAGAGACAGAGACAGAGACAGAGACAGGGACAGAGACAGGCACAGAGACAGAGACAGAGACAGAGACAGAGACAGGGACAGAGACAAAGACAGAGACAGAGACAGAGACAGAGACAGAGACAGAGACAGAGACAGAGACAGGGACAGAGACAGAGACAGAGACGGAGACAGAGACAGAGACAGAGACGGAGACAAAGACCGTGACAGACGCAGGGACTGAGACAGAGGCAGAGACAGAGACAGAGACAGAGATAGAGACAGGGCAGAGACAGAGGCAGAGACAGAGACAGAGGCAGAGACAGAGACAGAGGCAGAGACAGAGACAGAGACAGAGACAGAGACAGAGACAGAGACGGAGACAAAGACCGAGACAGACGCTGGGACTGGGACAGAGGCAGAGACAGCGACAGAGATAGAGATAGAGGCAGACACAGAGACAAAGACAGAGACAGAGACAGAGACAGAGACAGAGACAGAGACAGAGACAGAGACAGAGACAGAGACAGAGACAGAGACAGAGACAGAGACAGAGACAGAGACAGAGACAGAGACAGAGACAGAGACAGAGACAGAGACAGAGACAGAGACAGAGACAGAGACAGAGAGAGAGACAGAGACAGAGACAGAGACAGAGACAGAGACAGAGGCAGAGACAGAGACAGAGACAGAGACAGAGACAGAGACAGAGACAGAGACAGAGACAGAGACAGAGAGAGAGACAGAGACAGAGACAGAGGCAGAGACAGAGACAGAGACAGAGACGGAGACAGAGACAGAGACAGAGACAGAGACAGAGACGGAGACAGAGACAGAGACAGAGACAGAGACAGAGACAGAGACAGAGACAGAGACAGAGACAGAGACAGAGACAGAGACAGAGGAAGAGGCAGCGACAGAGGAAGAGACAGAGACAGAGACAGAGACAGAGACAGAGACAGAGACAAAGAGGCAGAGGCAGAGACATACAGACAGAGACAGAGACAGAAACGGAGACAAAGACCGTGACAGACGCAGGGACTGAGACAGAGGCAGAGACAGAGACAGAGACAGAGATAGAGACAGGGCAGAGACAGAGGCAGCGACAGAGACAGAGGCAGAGACAGAGACAGAGGCAGAGACAGAGACAGAGACAGAGACAGAGACAGAGATAGAGACAGAGACAGAGACAGAGACAGAGACAGAGACAGAGACAGAGACAGAGACAGAGACAGAGACAGAGACAGAGACAGAGAGAGAGACAGAGACAGAGACAGAGACAGAGACAGAGACAGAGACAGAGACAGAGACAGAGACGGAGACAGAGACAGAGACAGAGACAGAGACGGAGGCAGTGACAGAGACAGAGACAGACACAGAGACAGAGACTGAGACAGACGCAGGGACTGAGACAGAGGCAGAGACAGAGACAGAGACAGAGATAGAGACAGGGCAGAGACAGAGGCAGAGACAGAGACAGAGGCAGAGACAGAGACAGAGACAGAGACAGAGACAGAGACAGAGACAGAGACAGAGACAGAGACAGAGACAGAGAGAGAGACAGAGACAGAGACAGAGACAGAGACAGAGACAGAGACAGACACAGAGACGGAGGCAGAGACAGAGACAGAGACAGAGACAGAGACTGAGACAGAGAGAGAGACATAGAGACATAGGCACGGAGGCAGAGATGCAGAGACAGAGGCAAAGAGGCAGAGGCAGAGACATACAGACAGAGACCCAGAGACAGAGACAGAGACACAGAGGGAGACAGAGACGGAGGCAGAGACACAGACAGAGGCAGAGACAGAGCCAGGGACAGAGACGGAGAAAGAGACAGAGGAAGAGACAGCGACAGAGGCAGAGACAGAGACAGAGGCAGTGACAGAGACAGAGACAGAGACAGAGACAGAGACAGAGACAGAGACAGAGACAGAGACAGAGACTGAGACAGAGACAGAGACAGAGACGGAGACGGAGATAGAGGCAGAGACAGAGATAGAGACAGAGACAGAGACAGAGACATAGAGAGACACAGAGACAGAGACAGAGACAGAGACGGGGACAAAGACCGAGACAGACGCAGGGACTGAGACAGAGGCAGAGGCAGAGACAGAGACAGAGATAGAGACAGGGCGGAGACAGTGGCAGAGACAGAGACAGAGGCAGAGACAGAGACAGAGACAGAGACAGAGACAGAGATAGAGACAGAGAAAGAGACAGAGACAGAGACAGAGACAGAGACAGAGACAGAGACAGAGACAGAGACAGAGACAGAGACAGAGACAGAGACTGAGACAGAGGAAGAGACAGCGACAGAGGAAGAGACGGAGACAGAGGCAAATAGACACAGATTCAGGGCAAGAGACACAGAGACAGAGTCACCGAGACAGAGACACAGAGACAGGGGCAGAGACACAGAGACAGAGACCCAGAGACAGAGACAGAGACAGACACATAAACAGAGACAGAGACAGAGACAGAGACAGAGACAGAGACAGAGATGAAGACGGCGACGGAGACAGAGACAGGGACAGAGCCAGACACAGAAACGGACACAGAGCCAGACACAGAAACGGAGACAGAGACCGAGACATTGACATGGGCAGAGACAGAGACAGAGACGGAGGCAGAGACAGAGACAGAGACAGAGACAGAGACAGAGACAGAGACAGAGACAGAGACAGAGACAGAGACAGAGACAGAGACAGAGACAGAGACAGAGACAGAGACGGAGGCAGAGACAGAGACAGAGACAGAGACAGATACAGAGACAGAGACAGAGACAGAGACAGAGACAGAGACAGAGACAGAGACAGAGACAGAGACAGAGACAGAGACGGAGGCAGAGACAGAGACAGAGAGAGAGAGACAGAGACAGAGACAAAGAGGCAGAGGCAGAGACATACAGACAGAGACCCAGAGACAGAGACAGAGACACAGACGGAGACAGAGACGGAGGCAGAGACAGAGACAGAGCCAGGGACAGAGACGGAGAAAGAGACAGAGGAAGAGACAGCGACAGAGGCAGAGACAAAGACAGAGGCAGTGACAGAGACAGAGACAGAGACAGAGACAGAGACAGAGACAGAGACAGAGACAGAGACAGAGACAGAGACAGAGACAGAGACAGAGACAGAGACAGAGACAGAGACAGCGACAGAGACAGAGACAGAGACAGAGACAGAGACAGAGACAGAGACAGAGACAGAGACAGAGACAGAGACAGAGACAGAGACAGAGACAGAGACAGAGACAGAGACAGAGACAGAGACAGAGACAGAGACAGAGACAGAGACAGAGACAGAGACAGAGACAGAGACAGAGACAGAGACAGAGACAGAGACAGAGACAGAGACAGAGACAGAGACGGAGGCAGAGACAGAGACAGAGACAGAGACAGAGACAGAGACAGAGACAGAGACAGAGACAGAGACAGAGACGGAGGCAGAGACAGGGACAGAGAGAGAGACAGAGACAGCGACAGAGGCAGAGACAGAGACAAAGACGGAGACAGAGACAGAGACTGAGACAGAGACAGGGACAGAGACAGAGACAGAGACAGTGACAGAGACAGAGACAGAGACAGAGACAGAGACAGAGACAGAGACAGAGACAGAGACAGAGACAGAGACAGAGACAGAGACAGAGACAGAGACAGAGACAGAGACGGAGATAAAGACCGTGACAGAGGCAGAGACACAGACAGAGACAGAGACAGAGACAAAGGCAGAGAGAGAGACAGAGACAGATACAGAGGCAGAGACAGACACAGAGACGGACGCAGAGACAGAGACAGAGACAGAGACAGAGACTGAGACAGAGACAGAGACATAGAGACATAGGCACGGAGGCAGAGATGCAGAGACAGAGACAAAGAGGCAGAGGCAGAGACATACAGACAGAGACCCAGAGACAGAGACAGAGACACAGAGGGAGACAGAGACGGAGGCAGAGACAGAGACAGAGGCAGAGACAGAGCCAGGGACAGAGACGGAGAAAGAGACAGAGGAAGAGACAGCGACAGAGGCAGAGACAGAGACAGAGACAGAGACAGAGACAGAGACAGAGACAGAGACAGAGACAGAGACAGAGGAAGAGACAGAGACAGAGACAGAGACAGAGACAGAGACAGAGACAAAGAGGCAGAGGCAGAGACATACAGACAGAGACTCAGAGACAGAGACAGAGACACAGACGGAGACAGAGACGGAGGCAGAGACAGAGACAGAGGCAGAGACAGAGACAGAGACAGAGACAGAGACAGAGACAGAGACAGAGACAGAGACAGAGACAGAGACAGAGACAGAGACAGAGACAGAGACAGAGACAGAGACCGAGACAGAGACAGAGACAGAGACAGAGACAGAGACAGAGACGGAGACAAAGACCGAGACAGACGCAGGGACTGAGACAGAGACAGAGACAGAGACAGAGACAGAGACAGAGACAGAGACGGAGGCAGAGACAGAGACAGAGAGAGAGACAGAGACAGCGACAGAGGCAGAGACAGAGACAAAGACGGAGACAGAGACAGAGACTGAGACAGAGACAGGGACAGAGACAGAGACAGAGACAGTGACAGAGACAGAGACAGAGACAGAGACAGAGACAGAGACAGAGACAGAGACAGAGACAGAGACAGAGACAGAGACAGAGACAGAGACAGAGACAGAGACGGAGATAAAGACCGTGACAGAGGCAGAGACACAGACAGAGACAGAGACAGAGACAAAGGCAGAGAGAGAGACAGAGACAGATACAGAGGCAGAGACAGACACAGAGACGGACGCAGAGACAGAGACAGAGACAGAGACAGAGACTGAGACAGAGACAGAGACATAGAGACATAGGCACGGAGGCAGAGATGCAGAGACAGAGACAAAGAGGCAGAGGCAGAGACATACAGACAGAGACCCAGAGACAGAGACAGAGACACAGAGGGAGACAGAGACGGAGGCAGAGACAGAGACAGAGGCAGAGACAGAGCCAGGGACAGAGACGGAGAAAGAGACAGAGGAAGAGACAGCGACAGAGGCAGAGACAGAGACAGAGACAGAGACAGAGACAGAGACAGAGACAGAGACAGAGACAGAGACAGAGGAAGAGGCAGCGACAGAGGAAGAGACAGAGACAGAGACAGAGACAGAGACAGAGACAGAGACAAAGAGGCAGAGGCAGAGACATACAGACAGAGACTCAGAGACAGAGACAGAGACGGAGGCAGAGACAGAGACAGAGGCAGAGACAGAGACAGAGACAGAGACAGAGACAGAGACAGAGACAGAGACAGAGACAGAGACAGAGACAGAGACAGAGACCGAGACAGAGACAGAGACAGAGACAGAGACAGAGACAGAGACGGAGACAAAGACCGAGACAGACGCAGGGACTGAGACAGAGGCAGAGACAGCGACAGAGACAGAGATAGAGGCAGAGACAGAGACAGAGACGGAGACAGAGACAGAGACAGAGACAGAGACAGAGACAGAGACAGAGACAGAGACAGAGACAGAGACAGAGACAGAGACAGAGACAGAGACGGAGACCGAGACAGAGACAGAGACAGAGACAGAGACAGAGACAGAGACATAGACAGACACAGAGACAGAGACAGAGACAGAGACGGAGACAAAGACAGAGACAGAGACAGAGACAGAGACAGAGACGGAGATAAAGACCGAGACAGAGGCAGAGACACAGACAGAGACAGAGACAGAGACAAAGGCAGAGAGAGAGACAGAGACAGAGACAGAGGCAGAGACAGACACAGAGACGGACGCAGAGACAGAGACAGAGACAGAGACAGAGACTGAGACAGAGACAGAGACATAGAGACATAGGCACGGAGGCAGAGATGCAGAGACAGAGACAAAGAGGCAGAGGCAGAGACATACAGACAGAGACCCAGAGACAGAGACAGAGACACAGAGGGAGACAGAGACGGAGGCAGAGACAGAGACAGAGGCAGAGACAGAGCCAGGGACAGAGACGGAGAAAGAGACAGAGGAAGAGACAGCGACAGAGGCAGAGACAGAGACAGAGACAGAGACAGAGACAGAGACAGAGACAGAGACAGAGACAGAGGAAGAGGCAGCGACAGAGGAAGAGACAGAGACAGAGACAGAGACAGAGACAGAGACAGAGACAAAGAGGCAGAGGCAGAGACATACAGACAGAGACTCAGAGACAGAGACAGAGACACAGACGGAGACAGAGACGGAGGCAGAGACAGAGACAGAGGCAGAGACAGAGACAGAGACAGAGACAGAGACAGAGACAGAGACGGAGACAAAGACCGAGACAGACGCAGGGACTGAGACAGAGGCAGAGACAGCGACAGAGACAGAGATAGAGGCAGAGACAGAGACAGAGACAGAGACAGAGACAGAGACAGAGACAGAGACAGAGACAGAGACAGAGACAGAGACAGAGACAGAGACAGAGACAGAGACGGAGACCGAGACAGAGACAGAGACAGAGACAGAGACAGAGACAGAGACAGAGACAGAGGCAGAGACAGAGACAGAGACAGAGACAGAGACAGAGACGGAGGCAGAGACAGAGACAGAGACAGAGACAGAGACAGAGACAGAGACGGAGGCAGAGACAGAGACAGAGAGAGAGACAGAGACAGCGACAGAGGCAGAGACAGAGACAAAGACGGAGACAGAGACAGAGACTGAGACAGAGACAGAGACAGGGACAGAGACAGAGACAGAGACAGTGACAGAGACAGAGACAGAGACAGAGACTGAGACAGAGACAGAGACATAGAGACATAGGCACGGAGGCAGAGATGCAGAGACAGAGACAAAGAGGCAGAGGCAGAGACATACAGACAGAGACCCAGAGACAGAGACAGAGACACAGACGGAGACAGAGACAGAGACAGAGACAGAGACAGAGACAGAGACAGAGACAGAGACAGAGAGAGAGACAGAGACAGAGACAGAGACAGAGACAGAGACAGAGACAGAGACAGAGACAGAGACAGAGACAGAGACGGAGACAGAGACAGAGACAGAGACAGAGACAGAGACGGAGACAAAGACCGAGACAGACGCAGGGACTGAGACAGAGGCAGAGACAGCGACAGAGACAGAGATAGAGGCAGAGACAGAGACAGAGACAGAGGCAGAGACAGAGACAGAGACAGAGACAGAGACGGAGGCAGAGACAGAGACTGAGACAGAGACAGAGACAGAGACAGAGACAGAGACAGAGACTGAGACAGAGACAGAGACAGGGACAGAGACAGAGACAGTGACAGAGACAGAAACAGAGACAGAGACAGAGACAGAGACAGAGACAGAGACAGAGACAGAGACAGAGACAGAGACAGAGACAGAGACAGAGACAGAGACAGAGACAGAGACAGAGACACAGACAGAGACGGAGACAGAGACAGAGACAGAAACGGAGACAAAGACCGTGACAGACGCAGGGACTGAGACAGAGTCAGAGACAGAGACAGAGACAGAGATAGAGACAGGGCAGAGACAGAGACAGAGACAGAGACAGAGACAGAGACGGAGACAGAGGCAGAGACAGAGACAGAGACAGAGACAGAGACAGAGACAGAGACAGAGACAGAGACAGAGAGAGAGACAGAGACAGAGACAGAGACAGAGACAGAGACAGAGACAGAGACAGAGACAGAGACAGAGACAGAGACAGAGACAGAGACAGAGACGGAGACAGAGACAGAGACAGAGAGAGAGACAGAGACAGAGACAGAGACAGAGACAGAGACAGAGACAGAGACAGAGACAGAGACAGAGACAGAGACGGAGACAGAGACAGAGACAGAGACAGAGACAGAGACGGAGACAAAGACCGAGACAGACGCAGGGACTGAGACAGAGGCAGAGACAGCGACAGAGACAGAGATAGAGGCAGAGACAGAGACAGAGACAGAGACAGAGACAGAGACAGAGACAGAGACAGAGACAGAGACAGAGACAGAGACAGAGACAGAGACAGAGACAGAGACAGAGACAGAGACAGAGACAGAGACAGAGACAGAGACAGAGACAGAGACAGAGACAGAGACAGAGACAGAGACAGAGACAGAGACAGAGACAGAGACAGAGACAGAGACAGAGACAGAGACAGAGACAGAGACAGAGACAGAGACAGAGACAGAGACAGAGACAGAGGCAGAGACAGAGACAGAGACAGAGACAGAGACGGAGACAGAGACAGAGACAGAGACAGAGACAGAGACAGAGACAGAGACAGAGACGGAGACAGAGGCAGAGACAGAGACATAGAGACATAGGCACGGAGGCAGAGATGCAGAGACAGAGACAAAGAGGCAGAGGCAGGGACATACAGACAGAGACCCAGAGACAGAGACAGAGACACAGACGGAGACAGAGACAGAGACAGAGACAGAGACAGAGACAGAGACAGAGACAGAGACAGAGAGAGAGACAGAGACAGAGACAGAGACAGAGACAGAGACAGAGACAGAGACAGAGACAGAGACAGAGACGGAGACAGAGACAGAGACAGAGACAGAGACAGAGACGGAGACAAAGACCGAGACAGACGCAGGGACTGAGACAGAGGCAGAGACAGCGACAGAGACAGAGATAGAGGCAGAGACAGAGACAGAGACAGAGACAGAGACAGAGACAGAGACAGAGACAGAGACAGAGGCAGAGACAGAGACAGAGACAGAGACAGAGACAGAGACAGAGACAGAGACAGAGACAGAGACAGAGACAGAGACAGAGACAGAGACAGAGACAGAGACAGAGACAGAGACAGAGACAGAGACAGAGACAGAGGCAGAGACAGAGACAGAGACAGAGACAGAGACGGAGGCAGAGACAGAGACTGAGACAGAGACAGAGACAGAGACAGAGACAGAGACAGAGACAGAGACGGAGGCAGAGACAGAGACAGAGAGAGAGACAGAGACAGCGACAGAGGCAGAGACAGAGACAAAGACGGAGACAGAGACCGAGACTGAGACAGAGACAGGGACAGAGACAGAGACAGAGACAGTGACAGAGACAGAGACAGAGACAGAGACAGAGACAGAGACAGAGACAGAGACAGAGACAGAGACAGAGACAGAGACAGAGACAGAGACAGAGACAGAGACAGAGACAGAGACAGAGACAGAGACAGAGACAGAGACAGAGACAGAGACAGAGACAGAGACAGAGGCAGAGACAGAGACAGAGACAGAGACAGAGACGGAGGCAGAGACAGAGACAGAGACAGAGACAGAGACAGAGACAGAGACAAAGACGGAGGCAGAGACAGAGACAGAGAGAGAGACAGAGACAGCGACAGAGGCAGAGACAGAGACAAAGACGGAGACAGAGACAGAGACAGAGACAGAGACAGAGACAGAGACAGAGACAGAGACAGAGACAGAGACAGAGACAGAGACAGAGACAGAGACAGAGACAGAGACAGAGACAGAGACAGAGACAGAGACAGAGACAGAGACAGAGACAGAGACAGAGACAGAGACAGAGACAGAGACAGAGACAGGGACAGAGGCAGAGACAGAGACAGAGACAGAGACAGAGACGGAGACAGAGACAGAGACTGAGACAGAGACAGGGACAGGGACAGAGACAGAGACAGAGACAGTGACAGAGACAGAGACAGGGACAGAGACAGAGACAGAGACAGAGACAGAGACAGAGACAGAGACAGAGACAGAGACGGAGACAAAGACCGAGACAGAGGCAGAGACACAGACAGAGACAGAGACAGAGACAAAGGCAGAGAGAGAGACAGAGACAGAGACAGAGGCAGAGACAGACACAGAGACGGAGGCAGAGACAGAGACAGAGACAGAGACAGAGACTGAGACAGAGACAGAGACATAGAGACATAGGCACGGAGGCAGAGATGCAGAGACAGAGACAAAGAGGCAGAGGCAGAGACATACAGACAGAGACCCAGAGACAGAGACAGAGACACAGACGGAGACAGAGACGGAGGCAGAGACAGAGACAGAGGCAGAGACAGAGCCAGGGACAGAGACGGAGAAAGAGACAGAGGAAGAGACAGCGACAGAGGCAGAGACAGAGACAGAGGCAGTGACAGAGACAGAGACAGAGACAGAGACAGAGACAGAGACAGAGACAGAGACTGAGACAGACGCAGGGACTGAGACAGAGGCAGAGACAGAGACAGAGACAGAGATAGAGACAGGGCAGAGACAGAGGCAGAGACAGAGACAGAGGCAGAGACAGAGACAGAGACAGAGACAGAGACAGAGACAGAGACAGAGACAGAGACAGAGACAGAGACAGAGATGAAGACGGCGACGGAGACAGAGACAGGGACAGAGCCAGACACAGAAACGGACACAGAGCCAGACACAGAAACGGAGACAGAGACCGAGACATTGACATGGGCAGAGACAGAGACAGAGACGGAGGCAGAGACAGAGACAGAGACAGAGACAGAGACAGAGACAGAGACAGAGACAGAGACAGAGACAGAGACAGAGACAGAGACAGAGACAGAGACAGAGACAGAGACGGAGGCAGAGACAGAGACAGAGACAGAGACAGATACAGAGACAGAGACAGAGACAGAGACAGAGACAGAGACAGAGACAGAGACAGAGACAGAGACAGAGACAGAGACAGAGACAGAGACGGAGGCAGAGACAGAGACAGAGAGAGAGAGACAGAGACAGAGACAAAGAGGCAGAGGCAGAGACATACAGACAGAGACCCAGAGACAGAGACAGAGACACAGACGGAGACAGAGACGGAGGCAGAGACAGAGACAGAGGCAGAGACAGAGCCAGGGACAGAGACGGAGAAAGAGACAGAGGAAGAGACAGCGACAGAGGCAGAGACAAAGACAGAGGCAGTGACAGAGACAGAGACAGAGACAGAGACAGAGACAGAGACAGAGACAGAGACAGACACAGAGACAGAGACAGAGACAGAGACAGAGACAGAGACAGAGACAGAGACAGAGACAGAGACAGAGACAGAGACAGAGACAGAGACAGAGACAGAGACAGAGACAGAGACAGAGACAGAGACAGAGACAGAGACATAGACAGAGACAGAGACAGAGACAGAGACAGAGACGGAGACAGAGACAGAGACAGAGACAGAGACAGAGACAGAGACAGAGACAGAGACAGAGACAGAGACAGAGACAGAGACAGAGACAGAGACAGAGACAGAGACAGAGACAGAGACAGAGACAGAGACAGAGACAGAGACAGAGACAGAGACAGAGACAGAGACAGAGACAGAGACAGAGACAGAGACAGAGACAGAGACATAGACAGACACAGAGACAGAGACAGAGACAGAGACGGAGACAAAGACAGAGACAGAGACAGAGACGGAGACAGAGGCAGAGACAGAGCCAGGGATAGAGACGGAGATAGAGACAGAGGAAGAGACAGCGACAGAGACAGAGACAGAGACAGAGACAGAGACAGAGACAGAGACTGAGACAGAGACAGAGACAGAGACAGAGACAGAGACAGAGACAGAGACAGAGACAGAGACAGAGACAGAGACAGAGACAGAGACAGAGACAGAGACAGAGACAGAGACAGAGACAGAGACAGAGACAGAGACAGAGACAGAGACAGAGACAGAGACAGAGACAGAGACAGAGACAGAGACAGAGACAGAGACAGAGACAGAGACAGAGACAGAGACAGAGACAGAGACAGAGACGGAGGCAGAGACAGAGACGGAGACAGAGACAGAGACAGAGACAGAGACAGAGACAGAGACAGAGACAGAGACAGAGACAGAGACAGAGACAGAGACAGAGACGGAGGCAGAGACAGAGACAGAGAGAGAGACAGAGACAGCGACAGAGGCAGAGACAGAGACAAAGACGGAGACAGAGACAGAGACTGAGACAGAGACAGGGACAGAGACAGAGACAGAGACAGTGACAGAGACAGAGACAGAGACAGAGACAGAGACAGAGACAGAGACAGAGACAGAGACAGAGACAGAGACAGAGACAGAGACAGAGACAGAGACAGAGACAGAGACGGAGATAAAGACCGTGACAGAGGCAGAGACACAGACAGAGACAGAGACAGAGACAAAGGCAGAGAGAGAGACAGAGACAGATACAGAGGCAGAGACAGACACAGAGACGGACGCAGAGACAGAGACAGAGACAGAGACAGAGACTGAGACAGAGACAGAGACATAGAGACATAGGCACGGAGGCAGAGATGCAGAGACAGAGACAAAGAGGCAGAGGCAGAGACATACAGACAGAGACCCAGAGACAGAGACAGAGACACAGAGGGAGACAGAGACGGAGGCAGAGACAGAGACAGAGACAGAGAGAGAGACAGAGACAGAGACAGAGGCAGAGACAGAGACAGAGACAGAGACGGAGACAGAGACAGAGACAGAGACAGAGACAGAGACGGAGACAAAGACCGAGACAGACGCAGGGACTGAGACAGAGGCAGAGACAGCGACAGAGACAGAGATAGAGGCAGAGACAGAGACAGAGACAGAGACAGAGACAGAGACAGAGACAGAGACAGAGACAGAGACAGAGACAGAGACAGAGACAGAGACAGAGACAGAGACAGAGACAGAGACAGAGGAAGAGGCAGCGACAGAGGAAGAGACAGAGACAGAGACAGAGACAGAGACAGAGACAGAGACAGAGACAAAGAGGCAGAGGCAGAGACATACAGACAGAGACTCAGAGACAGAGACAGAGACAGAGACAGAGACAGAGACAGAGACAGAGACAGAGACAGAGACAGAGACAGAGACAGAGACTGAGACAGAGGAAGAGACAGCGACAGAGGAAGAGACGGAGACAGAGGCAAATAGACACAGATTCAGGGAAAGAGACACAGAGACAGAGTCACCGAGACAGAGACACAGAGACAGGGGCAGAGACACAGAGACAGAGACCCAGAGACAGAGACAGAGACAGACACATAAACAGAGACAGAGACAGAGACAGAGACAGAGATGAAGACGGCGACGGAGACAGAGACAGGGACAGAGCCAGACACAGAAACGGACACAGAGCCAGACACAGAAACGGAGACAGAGACCGAGTCATTGACATGGGCAGAGACAGAGACAGAGACGGAGGCAGAGACAGAGACAGAGACAGAGACAGAGACAGAGACGGAGGCAGAGACAGAGACAGAGAGAGAGAGACAGAGACAGAGACAAAGAGGCAGAGGCAGAGACATACAGACAGAGACCCAGAGACAGAGACAGAGACACAGACGGAGACAGAGACGGAGGCAGAGACAGAGACAGAGGCAGAGACAGAGCCAGGGACAGAGACGGAGAAAGAGACAGAGGAAGAGACAGCGACAGAGGCAGAGACAAAGACAGAGGCAGTGACAGAGACAGAGACAGAGACAGAGACAGAGACAGAGACAGAGACAGAGACAGAGACAGAGACAGACACAGAGACAGAGACAGAGACAGAGACAGAGACAGAGACAGAGACAGAGACAGAGACAGAGACAGAGACAGAGACAGAGACAGAGACAGAGACAGAGACAGAGACAGAGACAGAGACAGAGACAGAGACAGAGACAGAGACAGAGACAGAGACAGAGACAGAGACAGAGACAGAGACAGAGACAGAGACAGAGACATAGACAGACACAGAGACAGAGACAGAGACAGAGACGGAGACAAAGCCAGAGACAGAGACAGAGACGGAGACAGAGGCAGAGACAGAGCCAGGGATAGAGACGGAGATAGAGACAGAGGAAGAGACAGCGACAGAGACAGAGACAGAGACAGAGACAGAGACAGAGACAGAGACAGAGACAGAGACAGAGACAGAGACAGAGACAGAGACAGAGACAGAGACAGAGACAGAGACAGAGACAGAGACAGAGACAGAGACAGAGACAGAGACAGAGACAGAGACAGAGACAGAGACAGAGACAGAGACAGAGACAGAGACAGAGACAGAGACAGAGACAGAGACAGAGACAGAGACAGAGACAGAGACAGAGACAGAGACAGAGACAGAGACAGAGACTGAGACAGAGACAGAGACATAGAGACATAGGCACGGAGGCAGAGATGCAGAGACAGAGACAAAGAGGCAGAAGCAGAGACATACAGACAGAGACCCAGAGACAGAGACAGAGACACAGACGGAGACAGAGACAGAGACAGAGACAGAGACAGAGACAGAGACAGAGACAGAGACAGAGACAGAGAGAGAGACAGAGACAGAGACAGAGACAGAGACAGAGACAGAGACAGAGACAGAGACAGAGACAGAGACGGAGACAGAGACAGAGACAGAGACAGAGACAGAGACTGAGACAGAGACAGAGACATAGAGACATAGGCACGGAGGCAGAGATGCAGAGACAGAGACAAAGAGGCAGAGGCAGAGACAGAGACAGAGACAGAGACAGGGACAGAGACAGAGACAGAGACAGAGACAGAGACAGAGACAGAGACAGAGACGGAGACAGAGACAGAGACAGAGACAGAGACGGAGACAAAGACCGAGACAGACGCAGGGACTGAGACAGAGGCAGAGACAGCGACAGAGACAGAGATAGAGGCAGAGACAGAGACAGAGACAGAGACAGAGACAGAGACAGAGACAGAGACAGAGACAGAGACAGAGACAGAGACAGAGACAGAGACAGAGACAGAGACAGAGACAGAGACAGAGACAGAGACAGAGACAGAGACAGAGACAGAGACAGAGACAGAGACAGAGACAGAGACAGAGACAGAGACAGAGACAGAGACAGAGACAGAGACAGAGACAGAGACAGAGACAGAGACAGAGACAGAGACAGAGACAGAGACAGAGACAGAGACAGAGACAGAGACAGAGACAGAGACAGAGACAGGGACAGAGGCAGAGACAGAGACAGAGACAGAGACAGAGACGGAGACAGAGACAGAGACTGAGACAGAGACAGGGACAGAGACAGAGACAGAGACAGTGACAGAGACAGAGACAGGGACAGAGACAGAGACAGAGACAGAGACAGAGACAGAGACAGAGACAGAGACAGAGACGGAGACAAAGACCGAGACAGAGGCAGAGACACAGACAGAGACAGAGACAGAGACAAAGGCAGAGAGAGAGACAGAGACAGAGACAGAGGCAGAGACAGACACAGAGACGGAGGCAGAGACAGAGACAGAGACAGAGACAGAGACTGAGACAGAGACAGAGACATAGAGACATAGGCACGGAGGCAGAGATGCAGAGACAGAGACAAAGAGGCAGAGGCAGAGACATACAGACAGAGACCCAGAGACAGAGACAGAGACACAGACGGAGACAGAGACGGAGGCAGAGACAGAGACAGAGGCAGAGACAGAGCCAGGGACAGAGACGGAGAAAGAGACAGAGGAAGAGACAGCGACAGAGGCAGAGACAGAGACAGAGGCAGTGACAGAGACAGAGACAGAGACAGAGACAGAGACAGAGACAGAGACAGAGACAGAGACAGAGACTGAGACAGACGCAGGGACTGAGACAGAGGCAGAGACAGAGACAGAGACAGAGATAGAGACAGGGCAGAGACAGAGGCAGAGACAGAGACAGAGGCAGAGACAGAGACAGAGACAGAGACAGAGACAGAGACAGAGACAGAGACAGAGACAGAGAGAGAGACAGAGACAGAGACAGAGACAGAGACAGAGACAGAGACAGAGACAGAGACGGAGACAGAGACAGAGACAGAGACAGAGACAGAGACGGAGACAAAGACCGAGACAGACGCAGGGACTGAGACAGAGGCAGAGACAGCGACACAGACAGAGATAGAGGCAGAGACAGAGACAGAGACAGAGACAGAGACAGAGACAGAGACAGAGACAGAGACAGAGACAGAGACAGAGACAGAGACAGAGACAGAGACAGAGACAGAGACAGAGACAGAGACAGAGACAGAGACAGAGACAGAGACAGAGACAGAGACAGAGACAGAGACAGAGACAGAGACAGAGACAGAGGCAGAGGCAGAGACAGAGACAGAGACAGAGACAGAGACGGAGGCAGAGACAGAGACAGAGACAGAGACAGAGACAGAGACAGAGACAGAGACAGAGACAGAGACGGAGGCAGAGACAGAGACAGAGAGAGAGACAGAGACAGAGACAGAGACAGAGACAGAGACAGAGACAGAGACAGAGACAGAGACAGAGACAGAGACGGAGGCAGAGACAGAGACAGAGAGAGAGACAGAGACAGAGACAGAGACAGAGACAGAGACAGAGACAGAGACAGAGAGAGAGACAGAGACAGAGACAGAGGCAGAGACAGAGACAGAGACAGAGACGGAGACAGAGACAGAGACAGAGACAGAGACAGAGACGGAGACAAAGACCGAGACAGACGCAGGGACTGAGACAGAGGCAGAGACAGCGACAGAGACAGAGATAGAGGCAGAGACAGAGACAGAGACAGAGACAGAGACAGAGACAGAGACAGAGACAGAGACAGAGACAGAGACAGAGACAGAGACAGAGACAGAGACAGAGACAGAGACAGAGACAGAGACAGAGACAGAGACAGAGGAAGAGGCAGCGACAGAGGAAGAGACAGAGACAGAGACAGAGACAGAGACAGAGACAGAGACAAAGAGGCAGAGGCAGAGACATACAGACAGAGACTCAGAGACAGAGACAGAGACACAGACGGAGACAGAGACGGAGGCAGAGACAGAGACAGAGGCAGAGGCAGAGACAGCGACAGAGACAGAGATAGAGGCAGAGACAGAGACAGAGACAGAGACAGAGACAGAGACAGAGACAGAGACAGAGACAGAGACAGAGACAGAGACAGAGACAGAGACAGAGACAGAGACAGAGACAGAGACAGAGACAGAGACAGAGGAAGAGGCAGCGACAGAGGAAGAGACAGAGACAGAGACAGAGACAGAGACAGAGACAGAGACAAAGAGGCAGAGGCAGAGACATACAGACAGAGACTCAGAGACAGAGACAGAGACACAGACGGAGACAGAGACGGAGGCAGAGACAGAGACAGAGGCAGAGACAGAGCCAGGGACAGAGACGGAGAAAGAGACAGAGGAAGAGACAGCGACAGAGGCAGAGACAGAGACAGAGGCAGTGACAGAGACAGAGACAGAGACAGAGACAGAGACAGAGACAGAGACAGACACAGAGACCGAGACAGAGACAGAGACAGAGACAGAGACAGAGACAGAGACAGAGACAGAGACAGAGACAGAGACAGAGACAGAGACAGAGACAGAGACAGAGACAGAGACAGAGACAGAGACAGAGACAGAGACAGAGACAGAGACAGAGACAGAGACATAGACAGAGACAGAGACAGAGACAGAGACGGAGACAGAGACAGAGACAGAGACAGAGACAGAGACAGAGACAGAGACAGACACAGAGACAGAGACAGAGACAGAGACAGAGACAGGGACAGAGACAGACACAGAGACAGAGACAGAGACAGAGACTGGGACAGAGACAGAGACAGAGACAGAGACAGAGACAGAGACAGAGACAGAGACAGAGACAGAGACAGGGACAGAGACAGAGACAGAGACGGAGACAGAGACAGAGACAGAGACGGAGACAAAGACCGTGACAGACGCAGGGACTGAGACAGAGGCAGAGACAGAGACAGAGACAGAGATAGAGACAGGGCAGAGACAGAGGCAGAGACAGAGACAGAGGCAGAGACAGAGCCAGGGACAGAGACGGAGAAAGAGACAGAGGAAGAGACAGCGACAGAGGCAGAGACAGAGACAGAGGCAGTGACAGAGACAGAGACAGAGACAGAGACAGAGACAGACACAGAGACAGAGACAGAGACAGAGACAGAGACAGAGACAGAGACAGAGACAGAGACAGAGACAGAGACAGAGACAGAGACAGAGACAGAGACAGAGACAGAGACAGAGACAGAGACATAGGCAGAGACAGAGACAGAGACAGAGACGGAGACAGAGACAGAGACAGAGACAGAGACAGAGACAGAGACAGAGACAGACACAGAGACAGAGACAGAGACAGAGACAGAGACAGAGACAGAGACAGAGACCGAGACAGAGACAGAGACAGAGACAGAGACAGAGACAGAGACAGAGACAGAGACAGAGACAGAGACAGAGACATAGACAGACACAGAGACAGAGACAGAGACAGAGACGGAGACAAAGACAGAGACAGAGACAGAGACGGAGACAGAGGCAGAGACAGAGCCAGGGATAGAGACGGAGATAGAGACAGAGGAAGAGACAGCGACAGAGACAGAGACAGAGACAGATACAGAGACAGAGACAGAGACAGAGACAGAGACAGAGACAGAGACAGAGACAGAGACAGAGACAGAGACAGAGACAGAGACAGAGACAGAGACAGAGACAGAGACAGAGACAGAGACAGAGACAGAGAGGGAGACAGAGACAGAGACAGAGACGGAGACAAAGACCGTGACAGACGCAGGGACTGAGACAGAGGCAGAGACAGAGACAGAGACAGAGATAGAGACAGGGCAGAGACAGAGGCAGAGACAGAGACAGAGGCAGAGACAGAGACAGAGACAGAGACAGAGACAGAGACAGAGACAGAGACAGAGACGGAGACAAAGACCGAGACAGACGCTGGGACTGAGACAGAGGCAGAGACAGCGACAGAGATAGAGATAGAGGCAGACACAGAGACAGAGACAGAGACAGAGACAGAGACAGAGACAGAGACAGAGACAGAGACAGAGACAGAGACAGAGACAGAGACAGAGACAGAGACAGAGACAGAGACAGAGACAGAGACAGAGACAGAGACAGAGACAGAGACAGAGACAGAGAGACAGAGACAGAGACAGAGACAGAGACAGAGACAGAGATAGAGACAGGGCAGAGACAGAGGCAGAGACAGAGACAGAGGCAGAGACAGAGACAGAGGCAGAGACAGAGACAGAGACAGAGATAGAGACAGGGCAGAGACAGAGGCAGAGACAGAGACAGAGGCAGAGACAGAGACAGAGACAGAGACAGAGACAGAGACAGAGACGGAGGCAGAGACAGAGACAGAGACAGAGACAGAGACAGAGACAGAGACAGAGACAGAGACAGAGACAGAGACAGAGACAGAGACAGAGACAAAGACCGTGACAGACGCAGGGACTGAGACAGAGGCAGAGACAGAGACAGAGACAGAGATAGAGACAGGGCAGAGACAGAGGCAGAGACAGAGACAGAGGCAGAGACAGAGACAGAGGCAGAGACAGAGACAGAGACAGAGATAGAGACAGGGCAGAGACAGAGGCAGAGACAGAGACAGAGGCAGAGACAGAGACAGAGACAGAGACAGAGACAGAGACAGAGACGGAGGCAGAGACAGAGACAGAGACAGAGACAGAGACAGAGACAGAGACGGAGACAGAGACAGAGACAGAGACAGAGACAGAGACAGAGACAGAGACAGAGACAGAGACAGAGACAGAGACAGAGGAAGAGGCAGCGACAGAGGAAGAGACAGAGACAGAGACAGAGACAGAGACAGAGACAGAGACAAAGAGGCAGAGGCAGAGACATACAGACAGAGAATCAGAGACAGAGACAGAGACACAGACGGAGACAGAGACGGAGGCAGAGACAGAGACAGAGGCAGAGGCAGAGACAGCGACAGAGACAGAGATAGAGGCAGAGACAGAGACAGAGACAGAGACAGAGACAGAGACAGAGACAGAGACAGAGACAGAGACAGAGACAGAGACAGAGACAGAGACAGAGACAGAGACAGAGACAGAGACAGAGACAGAGGAAGAGGCAGCGACAGAGGAAGAGACAGAGACAGAGACAGAGACAGAGACAGAGACAGAGACAAAGAGGCAGAGGCAGAGACATACAGACAGAGACTCAGAGACAGAGACAGAGACACAGACGGAGACAGAGACGGAGGCAGAGACAGAGACAGAGGCAGAGACAGAGCCAGGGACAGAGACGGAGAAAGAGACAGAGGAAGAGACAGCGACAGAGGCAGAGACAGAGACAGAGGCAGTGACAGAGACAGAGACAGAGACAGAGACAGAGACAGAGACAGAGACAGACACAGAGACCGAGACAGAGACAGAGACAGAGACAGAGACAGAGACAGAGACAGAGACAGAGACAGAGACAGAGACAGAGACAGAGACAGAGACAGAGACAGAGACAGAGACAGAGACAGAGACAGAGACAGAGACAGAGACAGAGACAGAGACAGAGACGGAGACAGAGACAGAGACAGAGACAGAGACAGAGACAGAGACAGACACAGAGACAGAGACAGAGACAGAGACAGAGACAGGGACAGAGACAGACACAGAGACAGAGACAGAGACAGAGACTGGGACAGAGACAGAGACAGAGACAGAGACAGAGACAGAGACAGAGACAGAGACAGAGACAGAGACAGGGACAGAGACAGAGACAGAGACGGAGACAGAGACAGAGACAGAGACGGAGACAAAGACCGTGACAGACGCAGGGACTGAGACAGAGGCAGAGACAGAGACAGAGACAGAGATAGAGACAGGGCAGAGACAGAGGCAGAGACAGAGACAGAGGCAGAGACAGAGCCAGGGACAGAGACGGAGAAAGAGACAGAGGAAGAGACAGCGACAGAGGCAGAGACAGAGACAGAGGCAGTGACAGAGACAGAGACAGAGACAGAGACAGAGACAGACACAGAGACAGAGACAGAGACAGAGACAGAGACAGAGACAGAGACAGAGACAGAGACAGAGACAGAGACAGAGACAGAGACAGAGACAGAGACAGAGACAGAGACAGAGACAGAGACAGAGACAGAGACAGAGACATAGACAGAGACAGAGACAGAGACAGAGACGGAGACAGAGACAGAGACAGAGACAGAGACAGAGACAGAGACAGAGACAGACACAGAGACAGAGACAGAGACAGAGACAGAGACAGAGACAGAGACAGAGACCGAGACAGAGACAGAGACAGAGACAGAGACAGAGACAGAGACAGAGACAGAGACAGAGACAGAGACATAGACAGACACAGAGACAGAGACAGAGACAGAGACGGAGACAAAGACAGAGACAGAGACAGAGACGGAGACAGAGGCAGAGACAGAGCCAGGGATAGAGACGGAGATAGAGACAGAGGAAGAGACAGCGACAGAGACAGAGACAGAGACAGAGACAGAGACAGAGACAGAGACAGAGACAGAGACAGAGACAGAGACAGAGACAGAGACAGAGACAGAGACAGAGACAGAGACAGAGACAGAGACAGAGACAGAGACAGAGACAGAGACAGAGAGGGAGACAGAGACAGAGACAGAGACGGAGACAAAGACCGTGACAGACGCAGGGACTGAGACAGAGGCAGAGACAGAGACAGAGACAGAGATAGAGACAGGGCAGAGACAGAGGCAGAGACAGAGACAGAGGCAGAGACAGAGACAGAGACAGAGACAGAGACAGAGACAGAGACAGAGACGGAGACAAAGACCGAGACAGACGCTGGGACTGAGACAGAGGCAGAGACAGCGACAGAGATAGAGATAGAGGCAGACACAGAGACAGAGACAGAGACAGAGACAGAGACAGAGACAGAGACAGAGACAGAGACAGAGACAGAGACAGAGACAGAGACAGAGACAGAGACAGAGACAGAGACAGAGACAGAGACAGAGACAGAGACAGAGACAGAGACAGAGAGACAGAGACAGAGACAGAGACAGAGACAGAGACAGAGATAGAGACAGGGCAGAGACAGAGGCAGAGACAGAGACAGAGGCAGAGACAGAGACAGAGGCAGAGACAGAGACAGAGACAGAGATAGAGACAGGGCAGAGACAGAGGCAGAGACAGAGACAGAGGCAGAGACAGAGACAGAGACAGAGACAGAGACAGAGACAGAGACGGAGGCAGAGACAGAGACAGAGACAGAGACAGAGACAGAGACAGAGACAGAGACAGAGACAGAGACAGAGACAGAGACAGAGACAAAGACCGTGACAGACGCAGGGACTGAGACAGAGGCAGAGACAGAGACAGAGACAGAGATAGAGACAGGGCAGAGACAGAGACAGAGACAGAGACGGAGACAAAGACCGAGACAGAGGCAAAGACACAGACAGAGACAGAGACAGAGACAGAGACAAAGGCAGAGGGAGAGACAGAGACAGAGACAGAGGCAGAGACAGACACAGAGACGGAGGCAGAGACAGAGACAGAGACAGAGACAGAGACTGAGACAGAGACAGAGACAGAGACAGAGACAGAGACAGAGACAGAGACAGACACAGAGACAGAGACAGAGACAGAGACAGAGACAGAGACAGAGACAGAGACAGAGACAGAGACAGAGACAGAGACAGAGACAGAGACAGAGACAGAGACAGAGACAGAGACAGAGACAGAGACAGAGACAGAGACAGAGACAGAGACAGAGACAGAGACAGAGACAGAGACAGAGACAGAGACAGAGACAGAGACAGAGACAGAGACAGAGACACAGACAGAGACAGAGACAGAGACAGAGACAGAGACGGAGGCAGAGACGGAGACAGAGACAGAGACAGAGACAGAGACAGAGACAGAGACAGAGACAGAGACAGAGACAGAGACAGAGACAGAGACAGAGACAGAGACAGAGACAGAGACAGAGACAGAGACAGAGGCAGAGACAGAGACAGAGACAGAGACAGAGACGGAGACAGAGACAGAGACAGAGACAGAGACAGAGACAGAGACAGAGACAGAGACAGAGACAGAGACGGAGACAGAGGCAGAGACAGAGACAGAGACAGAGACAGAGACAGAGACAGAGACAGAGACAGAGACAGAGAGAGAGACAGAGACAGAGACAGAGACAGAGACAGAGACAGAGACAGAGACAGAGACAGAGACAGAGACAGAGACGGAGACAGAGACAGAGACAGAGACAGAGACAGAGACGGAGACAAAGACCGAGACAGACGCAGGGACTGAGACAGAGGCAGAGACAGCGACAGAGACAGAGATAGAGGCAGAGACAGAGACAGAGACAGAGACAGAGACAGAGACAGAGACAGAGACAGAGACAGAGACAGAGACAGAGACAGAGACAGAGACAGAGACAGAGACAGAGACAGAGACAGAGACAGAGACAGAGACAGAGACAGAGACAGAGACAGAGACAGAGACAGAGACAGAGACAGAGACAGAGACAGAGACAGAGACAGAGACAGAGACAGAGACAGAGACAGAGACAGAGACAGAGACAGAGACAGAGACAGAGACTGAGACAGAGACAGAGACATAGAGACATAGGCACGGAGGCAGAGATGCAGAGACAGAGACAAAGAGGCAGAGGCAGAGACATACAGACAGAGACCCAGAGACAGAGACAGAGACACAGACGGAGACAGAGACAGAGACAGAGACAGAGACAGAGACAGAGACAGAGACAGAGACAGAGAGAGAGACAGAGACAGAGACAGAGACAGAGACAGAGACAGAGACAGAGACAGAGACAGAGACGGAGACAGAGACAGAGACAGAGACAGAGACAGAGACGGAGACAAAGACCGAGACAGACGCAGGGACTGAGACAGAGGCAGAGACAGCGACAGAGACAGAGATAGAGGCAGAGACAGAGACAGAGACAGAGACAGAGACAGAGACAGAGACAGAGACAGAGACAGAGACACAGACAGAGACAGAGACAGAGACAGAGACAGAGACAGAGACAGAGACAGAGACAGAGACAGAGACAGAGACAGAGACAGAGACAGAGACAGAGACAGAGACAGAGACACAGACAGAGACAGAGACAGAGACAGAGACAGAGACGGAGGCAGAGACAGAGACTGAGACAGAGACAGAGACAGAGACAGAGACAGAGACAGAGACGGAGACGGAGGCAGAGACAGAGACAGAGAGAGAGACAGAGACAGCGACAGAGGCAGAGACAGAGACAGAGACAGAGACAGAGACAGAGACAGAGACAGAGACAGAGACAGAGACAGAGACAGAGACAGAGACAGAGACAGAGACAGAGACAGAGACAGAGACGGAGACAAAGACCGAGACAGAGGCAAAGACACAGACAGAGACAGAGACAGAGACAGAGACAAAGGCAGAGGGAGAGACAGAGACAGAGACAGAGGCAGAGACAGACACAGAGACGGAGGCAGAGACAGAGACAGAGACAGAGACAGAGACTGAGACAGAGACAGAGACATAGAGACATAGGCACGGAGGCAGAGATGCAGAGACAGAGACAAAGAAGCAGAGGCAGAGACATACAGACAGAGACCCAGAGACAGAGACAGAGACACAGACGGAGACAGAGACGGAGGCAGAGACAGAGACAGAGGCAGAGACAGAGCCAGGGACAGAGACGGAGAAAGAGACAGAGGAAGAGACAGCGACAGAGGCAGAGACAGAGACAGAGGCAGTGACAGAGACAGAGACAGAGACAGAGACAGAGACAGAGACAGAGACAGAGACAGAGACAGAGACAGAGACAGAGACAGAGACAGAGACAGACACAGAGACAGAGACAGAGACAGAGACAGAGACAGAGACAGAGACAGAGACAGAGACAGAGACAGAGACAGAGACAGAGACAGAGACAGAGACAGAGACAGAGACAGAGACAGAGACAGAGACAGAGACAGAGACAGAGACAGAGACAGAGACAGAGACAGAGACAGAGACAGAGACAGAGACAGAGACAGAGACAGAGACAGAGACAGAGACAGAGACGGAGACAGAGACAGAGACAGAGACAGAGACGGAGACAAAGACCGTGACAGACGCAGGGACTGAGACAGAGGCAGAGACAGAGACAGAGACAGAGACAGAGACAGAGACAGAGACAGAGACAGAGACAGAGACAGAGGCAGAGACAGAGACAGAGACAGAGACAGAGACAGAGACAGAGACAGAGACAGAGACAGAGGCAGAGACAGAGACAGAGACAGAGACAGAGACGGAGACAGAGACAGAGACAGAGACAGAGACAGAGACAGAGACAGAGACAGAGACAGAGACAGAGACGGAGACAGAGGCAGAGACAGAGACAGAGACAGAGACAGAGACAGAGACAGAGACAGAGACAGAGACAGAGAGAGAGACAGAGACAGAGACAGAGACAGAGACAGAGACAGAGACAGAGACAGAGACAGAGACAGAGACGGAGACAGAGACAGAGACAGAGACAGAGACAGAGACGGAGACAAAGACCGAGACAGACGCAGGGACTGAGACAGAGGCAGAGACAGCGACAGAGACAGAGATAGAGGCAGAGACAGAGACAGAGACAGAGACAGAGACAGAGACAGAGACAGAGACAGAGACAGAGACAGCGACAGAGACAGAGACAGAGACAGAGACAGAGACAGAGACAGAGACAGAGACAGAGACAGAGACAGAGACAGAGACAGAGACAGAGACAGAGACAGAGACAGAGACAGAGACAGAGACAGAGACAGAGACAGAGACAGAGACAGAGACAGAGACAGAGACAGAGACAGAGACTGAGACAGAGACAGAGACATAGAGACATAGGCACGGAGGCAGAGATGCAGAGACAGAGACAAAGAGGCAGAGGCAGAGACATACAGACAGAGACCCAGAGACAGAGACAGAGACACAGACGGAGACAGAGACAGAGACAGAGACAGAGACAGAGACAGAGACAGAGACAGAGAGAGAGACAGAGACAGAGACAGAGACAGAGACAGAGACAGAGACAGAGACAGAGACAGAGACAGAGACGGAGACAGAGACAGAGACAGAGACAGAGACAGAGACGGAGACGAAGACCGAGACAGACGCAGGGACTGAGACAGAGGCAGAGACAGCGACAGAGACAGAGATAGAGGCAGAGACAGAGACAGAGACAGAGACAGAGACAGAGACAGAGACAGAGACAGAGACAGAGACAGAGACAGAGACAGAGACAGAGACAGAGACAGAGACAGAGACAGAGACAGAGACAGAGACAGAGACAGAGACAGAGACAGAGACAGAGACAGAGACAGAGACAGAGACAGAGACACAGACAGAGACAGAGACAGAGACAGAGACAGAGACAGAGACAGAGACAGAGACAGAGACAGAGACAGAGACAGAGACAGAGACAGAGACAGAGGCAGAGACAGAGACAGAGACAGAGACAGAGACGGAGGCAGAGACAGAGACAGAGACAGAGACAGAGACAGAGACAAAGACGGAGGCAGAGACAGAGACAGAGAGAGAGACAGAGACAGCGACAGAGGCAGAGACAGAGACAAAGACGGAGACAGAGACAGAGACAGAGACAGAGACAGAGACAGAGACAGAGACAGAGACAGAGACAGAGACAGAGACAGAGACAGAGACAGAGGCAGAGACAGAGACAGAGACAGAGACAGAGACAGAGACAGAGACAGAGACAGAGACAGAGACAGAGACAGAGACAGGGACAGAGGCAGAGACAGAGACAGAGACAGAGACAGAGACGGAGACAGAGACAGAGACTGAGACAGAGACAGGGACAGAGACAGAGACAGAGACAGTGACAGAGACAGAGACAGGGACAGAGACAGAGACAGAGACAGAGACAGAGACAGAGACAGAGACAGAGACAGAGACGGAGACAAAGACCGAGACAGAGGCAGAGACACAGACAGAGACAGAGACAGAGACAAAGGCAGAGAGAGAGACAGAGACAGAGACAGAGGCAGAGACAGACACAGAGACGGAGGCAGAGACAGAGACAGAGACAGAGACAGAGACTGAGACAGAGACAGAGACATAGAGACATAGGCACGGAGGCAGAGATGCAGAGACAGAGACAGAGACAGAGACAGAGACAGAGACAGAGACAGAGACAGAGACAGAGACAGAGACAGAGACAGAGACAGAGACACAGACAGAGACAGAGACAGAGACAGAGACAGAGACGGAGGCAGAGACAGAGACTGAGACAGAGACAGAGACAGAGACAGAGACAGAGACAGAGACAGAGACGGAGGCAGAGACAGAGACAGAGAGAGAGACAGAGACAGCGACAGAGGCAGAGACAGAGACAAAGACGGAGACAGAGACCGAGACTGAGACAGAGACAGGGACAGAGACAGAGACAGAGACAGTGACAGAGACAGAGACAGAGACAGAGACAGAGACAGAGACAGAGACAGAGACAGAGACAGAGACAGAGACAGAGACAGAGACAGAGACAGAGACAGAGACAGAGACAGAGACAGAGACAGAGGCAGAGACAGAGACAGAGACAGAGACAGAGACGGAGGCAGAGACAGAGACAGAGACAGAGACAGAGACAGAGACAAAGACGGAGGCAGAGACAGAGACAGAGAGAGAGACAGAGACAGCGACAGAGGCAGAGACAGAGACAAAGACGGAGACAGAGACAGAGACAGAGACAGAGACAGAGACAGAGACAGAGACAGAGACAGAGACAGAGACAGAGACAGAGGCAGAGACAGAGACAGAGACAGAGACAGAGACAGAGACAGAGACAGAGACAGAGACAGAGACAGAGACAGGGACAGAGGCAGAGACAGAGACAGAGACAGAGACAGAGACGGAGACAGAGACAGAGACTGAGACAGAGACAGGGACAGAGACAGAGACAGAGACAGTGACAGAGACAGAGACAGGGACAGAGACAGAGACAGAGACAGAGACAGAGACAGAGACAGAGACAGAGACAGAGACGGAGACAAAGACCGAGACAGAGGCAGAGACACAGACAGAGACAGAGACAGAGACAAAGGCAGAGAGAGAGACAGAGACAGAGACAGAGGCAGAGACAGACACAGAGACGGAGGCAGAGACAGAGACAGAGACAGAGACAGAGACTGAGACAGAGACAGAGACATAGAGACATAGGCACGGAGGCAGAGATGCAGAGACAGAGACAAAGAGGCAGAGGCAGAGACATACAGACAGAGACCCAGAGACAGAGACAGAGACACAGACGGAGACAGAGACGGAGGCAGAGACAGAGACAGAGGCAGAGACAGAGCCAGGGACAGAGACGGAGAAAGGGACAGAGGAAGAGACAGCGACAGAGGCAGAGACAGAGACAGAGGCAGTGACAGAGACAGAGACAGAGACAGAGACAGAGACAGAGACAGAGACAGAGACAGAGACTGAGACAGACGCAGGGACTGAGACAGAGGCAGAGACAGAGACAGAGACAGAGATAGAGACAGGGCAGAGACAGAGGCAGAGACAGAGACAGAGGCAGAGACAGAGACAGAGACAGAGACAGAGACAGAGACAGAGACAGAGACAGAGACAGAGAGAGAGACAGAGACAGAGACAGAGACAGAGACAGAGACAGAGACAGAGACAGAGACAGAGACAGAGACGGAGACAGAGACAGAGACAGAGACAGAGACAGAGACGGAGACAAAGACCGAGACAGACGCAGGGACTGAGACAGAGGCAGAGACAGCGACAGAGACAGAGATAGAGGCAGAGACAGAGACAGAGACAGAGACAGAGACAGAGACAGAGACAGAGACAGAGACAGAGACAGAGACAGAGACAGAGACAGAGACAGAGACAGAGACAGAGACAGAGACAGAGACAGAGACAGAGACAGAGACAGAGACAGAGACAGAGACAGAGACAGAGACAGAGGCAGAGGCAGAGACAGAGACAGAGACAGAGACAGAGACGGAGGCAGAGACAGAGACAGAGACAGAGACAGAGACAGAGACAGAGACAGAGACAGAGACAGAGACGGAGGCAGAGACAGAGACAGAGAGAGAGACAGAGACAGAGACAGAGACAGAGACAGAGACAGAGACAGAGACAGAGACAGAGAGAGAGACAGAGACAGAGACAGAGGCAGAGACAGAGACAGAGACAGAGACGGAGACAGAGGCAGAGACAGCGACAGAGACAGAGATAGAGGCAGTGACAGAGACAGAGACAGAGACAGAGACAGAGACAGAGACAGAGACAGAGACAGAGACAGAGACAGAGACAGAGACAGAGACAGAGACAGAGACAGAGACAGAGACAGAGACAGAGGAAGAGGCAGCGACAGAGGAAGAGACAGAGACAGAGACAGAGACAGAGACAGAGACAGAGACAAAGAGGCAGAGGCAGAGACATACAGACAGAGACTCAGAGACAGAGACAGAGACACAGACGGAGACAGAGACGGAGGCAGAGACAGAGACAGAGGCAGAGACAGAGCCAGGGACAGAGACGGAGAAAGAGACAGAGGAAGAGACAGCGACAGAGGCAGAGACAGAGACAGAGGCAGTGACAGAGACAGAGACAGAGACAGAGACAGAGACAGAGACAGAGACAGACACAGAGACCGAGACAGAGACAGAGACAGAGACAGAGACAGAGACAGAGACAGAGACAGAGACAGAGACAGAGACAGAGACAGAGACAGAGACAGAGACAGAGACAGAGACAGAGACAGAGACAGAGACAGAGACAGAGACAGAGACAGAGACAGAGACATAGACAGAGACAGAGACAGAGACAGGGACAGAGACAGAGACAGAGACGGAGGCAGAGACAGAGACAGAGACAGAGACAGAGACAGAGACAGAGACGGAGGCAGAGACAGAGACAGAGAGAGAGACAGAGACAGCGACAGAGGCAGAGACAGAGACAAAGACGGAGACAGAGACAGAGACTGAGACAGAGACAGGGACAGAGACAGAGACAGAGACAGAGACAGAGACAGAGACAGAGACAGAGACAGAGACAGAGACAGAGACAGAGACAAAGACCGTGACAGACGCAGGGACTGAGACAGAGGCAGAGACAGAGACAGAGACAGAGATAGAGACAGGGCAGAGACAGAGGCAGAGACAGAGACAGAGGCAGAGACAGAGACAGAGGCAGAGACAGAGACAGAGACAGAGATAGAGACAGGGCAGAGACAGAGGCAGAGACAGAGACAGAGGCAGAGACAGAGACAGAGACAGAGACAGAGACAGAGACAGAGACAGAGACAGAGACGGAGGCAGAGACAGAGACAGAGACAGAGACAGAGACAGAGACAGAGACAGAGACAGAGACAGAGACAGAGACAGAGACAGAGACAGAGACAGAGACAGAGACAGAGACAGAGACAGAGACAGAGACAGAGACAGAGACAGAGACGGAGACAAAGACCGTGACAGACGCAGGGACTGAGACAGAGGCAGAGACAGAGACAGAGACAGAGATAGAGACAGGGCAGAGACAGAGGCAGAGACAGAGACAGAGACAGAGACAGAGACAGAGACAGAGACGGAGACAGAGACAGAGACAGAGACAGAGACAGAGACAGAGACAGAGACAGAGACAGAGACAGAGACAGAGACTGAGACAGAGACAGAGACAGAGACAGAGACAGAGACAGCGACAGAGACAGAGGCAGAGACAGAGACAGAGACAGAGACAGAGACGGAGGCAGAGACAGAGACAGAGACAGAGACAGAGACAGAGACAGAGACAGAGACAGAGAGAGAGACAGAGACAGCGACAGAGGCAGAGACAGAGACAAAGACGGAGACAGAGACAGAGACTGAGACAGAGACAGGGTCAGAGACAGAGACAGAGACAGAGACAGTGACAGAGACAGAGACAGAGACAGAGACAGAGACAGAGACAGAGACAGAGACAGAGACAGAGACAGAGACAGAGACAGAGACGGAGACAAAGACCGAGACAGAGGCAAAGACACAGACAGAGACAGAGACAGAGACAGAGACAAAGGCAGAGGGAGAGACAGAGACAGAGACAGAGGCAGAGACAGACACAGAGACGGAGGCAGAGACAGAGACAGAGACAGAGACAGAGACTGAGACAGAGACAGAGACATAGAGACATAGGCACGGAGGCAGAGATGCAGAGACAGAGACAAAGAGGCAGAGGCAGAGACATACAGACAGAGACCCAGAGACAGAGACAGAGACACAGACGGAGACAGAGACGGAGGCAGAGACAGAGACAGAGGCAGAGACAGAGCCAGGGACAGAGACGGAGAAAGAGACAGAGGAAGAGACAGCGACAGAGGCAGAGACAGAGACAGAGGCAGTGACAGAGACAGAGACAGAGACAGAGACAGAGACAGAGACAGAGACAGAGACAGAGACAGAGACAGAGACAGAGACAGACACAGAGACAGAGACAGAGACAGAGACAGAGACAGAGACAGAGACAGAGACAGAGACAGAGACACAGACAGAGACAGAGACAGAGACAGAGACAGAGACAGAGACAGAGACAGAGACAGAGACAGAGACAGAGACAGAGACAGAGACAGAGACAGAGACAGAGACAGAGACAGAGACAGAGAGAGAGACAGAGACAGAGACAGAGACAGAGACAGAGACAGAGACAGAGACAGAGACAGAGACGGAGACAGAGACAGAGACAGAGACAGAGACAGAGACGGAGACAAAGACCGAGACAGACGCAGGGACTGAGACAGAGGCAGAGACAGCGACAGAGACAGAGATAGAGGCAGAGACAGAGACAGAGACAGAGACAGAGACAGAGACAGAGACAGAGACAGAGACAGAGACAGAGACAGAGACAGAGACAGAGACAGAGACAGAGACAGAGACAGAGACAGAGACAGAGACAGAGACAGAGACAGAGACAGAGACAGAGGCAGAGACAGAGACAGAGACAGAGACAGAGACGGAGACAGAGACAGAGACAGAGACAGAGACAGAGACAGAGACAGAGACAGAGACAGAGACAGAGACGGAGACAGAGGCAGAGACAGAGACAGAGACAGAGACAGAGACAGAGACAGAGACAGAGACAGAGACAGAGAGAGAGACAGAGACAGAGACAGAGACAGAGACAGAGACAGAGACAGAGACAGAGACAGAGACAGAGACAGAGACGGAGACAGAGACAGAGACAGAGACAGAGACAGAGACGGAGACAAAGACCGAGACAGACGCAGGGACTGAGACAGAGGCAGAGACAGCGACAGAGACAGACATAGAGGCAGAGACAGAGACAGAGACAGAGACAGAGACAGAGACAGAGACAGAGACAGAGACAGAGACAGAGACAGGGACAGAGACAGAGACAGAGACAGAGACAGAGACAGAGACAGAGACAGAGACAGAGACAGAGACAGAGACAGAGACAGAGACAGAGACAGAGACAGAGACAGAGACAGAGACAGAGACAGAGACAGAGACTGAGACAGAGACAGAGACATAGAGACATAGGCACGGAGGCAGAGATGCAGAGACAGAGACAAAGAGGCAGAGGCAGAGACATACAGACAGAGACCCAGAGACAGAGACAGAGACACAGACGGAGACAGAGACAGAGACAGAGACAGAGACAGAGACAGAGACAGAGACAGAGACAGAGAGAGAGACAGAGACAGAGACAGAGACAGAGACAGAGACAGAGACAGAGACAGAGACAGAGACAGAGACGGAGGCAGAGACAGAGACAGAGAGAGAGACAGAGACAGCGACAGAGGCAGAGACAGAGACAAAGACGGAGACAGAGACAGAGACAGAGACAGAGACAGAGACAGAGACAGAGACAGAGACAGAGACAGAGACAGAGACAGAGACAGAGACAGAGACAGAGACAGAGACAGAGACAGAGACAGAGACAGAGACAGGGACAGAGACAGAGACAGAGACAGAGACAGAGACAGAGACAGAGACAGAGACAGAGACAGAGACAGAGACAGAGACAGAGACAGAGACAGAGACAGAGACAGAGGCAGAGACAGAGAGAGAGACAGAGACAGAGACAGAGACAGAGACAGAGACAGAGACAGAGACAGAGACAGAGACGGAGACAGAGACAGAGACAGAGACAGAGACAGAGACGGAGACAAAGACCGAGACAGACGCAGGGACTGAGACAGAGGCAGAGACAGCGACAGAGACAGAGATAGAGGCAGAGACAGAGACAGAGACAGAGACAGAGACAGAGACAGAGACAGAGACAGAGACAGAGACAGAGACAGAGACAGAGACAGAGACAGAGACAGAGACAGAGACAGAGACAGAGACAGAGACAGAGACAGAGACAGAGACAGAGGCAGAGACAGAGACAGAGACAGAGACAGAGACGGAGACAGAGACAGAGACAGAGACAGAGACAGAGACAGAGACAGAGACAGAGACAGAGACGGAGACAGAGGCAGAGACAGAGACAGAGACAGAGACAGAGACAGAGACAGAGAGAGAGACAGAGACAGCGACAGAGGCAGAGACAGAGACAAAGACGGAGACAGAGACAGAGACAGAGACAGAGACAGAGACAGAGACAGAGACAGAGACAGAGACAGAGACAGAGACAGAGACAGAGACAGAGACAGAGACAGAGACAGAGACAGAGACAGAGACAGAGACAGAGACAGAGACAGAGACAGAGACAGAGACAGAGACAGAGACAGAGACAGGGACAGAGGCAGAGACAGAGACAGAGACAGAGACAGAGACGGAGACAGAGACAGAGACTGAGACAGAGACAGGGACAGAGACAGAGACAGAGACAGTGACAGAGACAGAGACAGGGACAGAGACAGAGACAGAGGCAGAGACACAGACAGAGACAGAGACAGAGACAAAGGCAGAGAGAGAGACAGAGACAGAGACAGAGGCAGAGACAGACACAGAGACGGAGGCAGAGACAGAGACAGAGACAGAGACAGAGACTGAGACAGAGACAGAGACATAGAGACATAGGCACGGAGGCAGAGATGCAGAGACAGAGACAAAGAGGCAGAGGCAGAGACATACAGACAGAGACCCAGAGACAGAGACAGAGACACAGACGGAGACAGAGACGGAGGCAGAGACAGAGACAGAGGCAGAGACAGAGCCAGGGACAGAGACGGAGAAAGAGACAGAGGAAGAGACAGCGACAGAGGCAGAGACAGAGACAGAGGCAGTGACAGAGACAGAGACAGAGACAGAGACAGAGACAGAGACAGAGACAGAGACTGAGACAGACGCAGGGACTGAGACAGAGGCAGAGACAGAGACAGAGACAGAGATAGAGACAGGGCAGAGACAGAGACAGAGACAGAGACAGAGACAGAGACAGAGACAGAGACAGAGACAGAGACAGAGACAGAGACAGAGACAGAGACAGAGACAGAGAGAGAGACAGAGACAGAGACAGAGACAGAGACAGAGACAGAGACAGAGACAGAGACAGAGACAGAGACAGAGACAGAGACGGAGACAGAGACAGAGACAGAGACAGAGACAGAGACGGAGACAAAGACCGAGACAGACGCAGGGACTGAGACAGAGGCAGAGACAGCGACAGAGACAGAGATAGAGGCAGAGACAGAGACAGAGACAGAGACAGAGACAGAGACAGAGACAGAGACAGAGACAGAGACAGAGACAGAGACAGAGACAGAGACAGAGACAGAGACAGAGACAGAGACAGAGACAGAGACAGAGACAGAGACAGAGACAGAGACAGAGACAGAGACAGAGACAGAGACAGAGACAGAGACAGAGACAGAGACAGAGACAGAGACAGAGACGGAGGCAGAGACAGAGACAGAGACAGAGACAGAGACAGAGACAGAGACAGAGACAGAGACAGAGACGGAGGCAGAGACAGAGACAGAGAGAGAGACAGAGACAGAGACAGAGACAGAGACAGAGACAGAGACAGAGACAGAGAGAGAGACAGAGACAGAGACAGAGGCAGAGACAGAGACAGAGACAGAGACGGAGACAGAGACAGAGACAGAGACAGAGACAGAGACGGAGACAAAGACCGAGACAGACGCAGGGACTGAGACAGAGGCAGAGACAGCGACAGAGACAGAGATAGAGGCAGAGACAGAGATAGAGACAGAGACAGAGACAGAGACAGAGACAGAGACAGAGACAGAGACAGAGACAGAGACAGAGACAGAGACAGAGACAGAGACAGAGACAGAGACAGAGACAGAGACAGAGGAAGAGGCAGCGACAGAGGAAGAGACAGAGACAGAGACAGAGACAGAGACAGAGACAGAGACAGAGACAGAGACAGAGACAGAGACAGAGACAGAGACAGAGACAGAGACGGAGACAGAGACAGAGACAGAGACAGAGACGGAGACAAAGACCGTGACAGACGCAGGGACTGAGACAGAGGCAGAGACAGAGACAGAGACAGAGACAGAGACAGAGACAGAGACATAGACAGACACAGAGACAGAGACAGAGACAGAGACGGAGACAAAGACAGAGACAGAGACGGAGACAGAGGCAGAGACAGAGCCAGGGATAGAGACGGAGATAGAGACAGAGGAAGAGACAGCGACAGAGACAGAGACAGAGACAGAGACAGAGACAGAGACAGAGACAGAGACAGAGACAGAGACAGAGACAGAGACAGAGACAGAGACAGAGACAGAGACAGAGACAGAGACAGAGACAGAGACAGAGACAGAGAGGGAGACAGAGACAGAGACAGAGACGGAGACAAAGACCGTGACAGACGCAGGGACTGAGACAGAGGCAGAGACAGAGACAGAGACAGAGATAGAGACAGGGCAGAGACAGAGGCAGAGACAGAGACAGAGGCAGAGACAGAGACAGAGACAGAGACAGAGACAGAGACGGAGACAAAGACCGAGACAGACGCAGGGACTGAGACAGAGGCAGAGACAGCGACAGAGATAGAGATAGAGGCAGACACAGAGACAGAGACAGAGACAGAGACAGAGACAGAGACAGAGACAGAGAGGGAGACAGAGACAGAGACAGAGACGGAGACAAAGACCGTGACAGACGCAGGGACTGAGACAGAGGCAGAGACAGAGACAGAGACAGAGATAGAGACAGGGCAGAGACAGAGGCAGAGACAGAGACAGAGGCAGAGACAGAGACAGAGACAGAGACAGAGACAGAGACAGAGACGGAGACAAAGACCGAGACAGACGCAGGGACTGAGACAGAGGCAGAGACAGCGACAGAGATAGAGATAGAGGCAGACACAGAGACAGAGACAGAGACAGAGACAGAGACAGAGACAGAGACAGAGACAGAGACAGAGACAGAGACAGAGACAGAGACAGAGACAGAGACAGAGACAGAGACAGAGACAGAGACAGAGACAGAGACAGAGACAGAGACAGAGACGGAGACAGAGACAGAGACAGAGACAGAGACAGAGACAGAGACAGACACAGAGACAGAGACAGAGACAGAGACAGAGACAGGGACAGAGACAGACACAGAGACAGAGACAGAGACAGAGACAGAGACAGGGACAGAGACAGAGACAGAGAACGAGACAGAGACAGAGACAGAGACAGAGACAGAGACAGAGACAGAGACAGAGACAGAGACAGAGACGGAGACAGAGACAGAGACAGAGACAGAGACAGAGACAGAGACAGAGACAGAGACAGAGACAGAGACAGAGACAGAGACAGAGGCAGAGGCAGAGACAGAGACAGAGACAGAGACAGAGACGGAGGCAGAGACAGAGACAGAGACAGAGACAGAGACAGAGACAGAGACAGAGACAGAGACGGAGGCAGAGACAGAGACAGAGAGAGAGACAGAGACAGAGACAGAGACAGAGACAGAGACAGAGACAGAGACAGAGACAGAGAGAGAGACAGAGACAGAGACAGAGGCAGAGACAGAGACAGAGACAGAGACTGAGACAGACGCAGGGACTGAGACAGAGGCAGAGACAGAGACAGAGACAGAGATAGAGACAGGGCAGAGACAGAGGCAGAGACAGAGACAGAGGCAGAGACAGAGACAGAGACAGAGACAGAGACAGAGACAGAGACAGAGACAGAGACAGAGACAGAGACAGAGACAGAGACAGAGACAGAGACAGAGACAGAGACAGAGACAGAGACAGAGACAGAGACAGAGGCAGAGGCAGAGACAGAGACAGAGACAGAGACAGAGACGGAGGCAGAGACAGAGACAGAGACAGAGACAGAGACAGAGACAGAGACAGAGACAGAGACAGAGACAGAGACGGAGGCAGAGACAGAGACAGAGAGAGAGACAGAGACAGAGACAGAGACAGAGACAGAGACAGAGACAGAGACAGAGACAGAGAGAGAGACAGAGACAGAGACAGAGGCAGAGACAGAGACAGAGACAGAGACGGAGACAGAGACAGAGACAGAGACAGAGACAGAGACGGAGACAAAGACCGAGACAGACGCAGAGACAGCGACAGAGACAGAGATAGAGGCAGTGACAGAGACAGAGACAGAGACAGAGACAGAGACAGAGACAGAGACAGAGACAGAGACAGAGACAGAGACAGAGACAGAGACAGAGACAGAGACAGAGACAGAGACAGAGACAGAGACAGAGACAGAGACAGAGACAGAGGAAGAGGCAGCGACAGAGGAAGAGACAGAGACAGAGACAGAGACAGAGACAGAGACAGAGACAAAGAGGCAGAGGCAGAGACATACAGACAGAGACTCAGAGACAGAGACAGAGACACAGACGGAGACAGAGACGGAGGCAGAGACAGAGACAGAGGCAGAGACAGAGCCAGGGACAGAGACGGAGAAAGAGACAGAGGAAGAGACAGCGACAGAGGCAGAGACAGAGACAGAGGCAGTGACAGAGACAGAGACAGAGACAGAGACAGAGACAGAGACAGAGACAGACACAGAGACCGAGACAGAGACAGAGACAGAGACAGAGACAGAGACAGAGACAGAGACAGAGACAGAGACAGAGACAGAGACAGAGACAGAGACAGAGACAGAGACAGAGACAGAGACAGAGACAGAGACAGAGACAGAGACAGAGACAGAGACATAGACAGAGACAGAGACAGAGACAGAGACGGAGACAGAGACAGAGACAGAGACAGAGACAGAGACAGAGACAGACACAGAGACAGAGACAGAGACAGAGACAGAGACAGGGACAGAGACAGACACAGAGACAGAGACAGAGACAGAGACAGAGACAGGGACAGAGACAGAGACAGAGAACGAGACAGAGACAGAGACAGAGACAGAGACAGAGACAGAGACAGAGACAGAGACAGAGACAGAGACGGAGACAGAGACAGAGACAGAGACGGAGACAAAGACCGTGACAGACGCAGGGACTGAGACAGAGGCAGAGACAGAGACAGAGACAGAGATAGAGACAGGGCAGAGACAGAGGCAGAGACAGAGACAGAGGCAGAGACAGAGCCAGGGACAGAGACGGAGAAATAGACAGAGGAAGAGACAGCGACAGAGGCAGAGACAGAGACAGAGGCAGTGACAGAGACAGAGACAGAGACAGAGACAGACACAGAGACAGAGACAGAGACAGAGACAGAGACAGAGACAGAGACAGAGACAGAGACAGAGACAGAGACAGAGACAGAGACAGAGACAGAGACAGAGACAGAGACATAGACAGAGACAGAGACAGAGACAGAGACAGAGACAGAGACAGAGACAGAGACAGAGACAGAGACAGAGACAGAGACAGAGACAGAGACAGAGACAGAGACAGAGACAGAGACAGAGACAGAGACAGAGACAGAGACAGAGACAGAGAGGGAGACAGAGACAGAGACAGAGACGGAGACAAAGACCGTGACAGACGCAGGGACTGAGACAGAGGCAGAGACAGAGACAGAGACAGAGATAGAGACAGGGCAGAGACAGAGGCAGAGACAGAGACAGAGGCAGAGACAGAGACAGAGACAGAGACAGAGACAGAGACAGAGACGGAGACAAAGACCGAGACAGACGCAGGGACTGAGACAGAGGCAGAGACAGCGACAGAGATAGAGATAGAGGCAGACACAGAGACAGAGACAGAGACAGAGACAGAGACAGAGACAGAGACAGAGACAGAGACAGAGACAGAGACAGAGACAGAGACGGAGACAGAGACAGAGACAGAGACAGAGACAGAGACAGAGACAGAGACAGAGACAGAGACAGAGACAGAGACAGAGACAGAGAGAGAGACAGAGACAGAGACAGAGACAGAGACAGAGACAGAGGCAGAGACAGAGACAGAGACAGAGACAGAGACAGAGACAGAGACAGAGACAGAGACAGAGACAGAGACAGAGACAGAGACAGAGACAGAGACAGAGGCAGAGACAGAGACAGAGACAGAGACAGAGACGGAGGCAGAGACAGAGACAGAGACAGAGACAGAGACAGAGACAGAGACGGAGGCAGAGACAGAGACAGAGAGAGAGACAGAGACAGCGACAGAGGCAGAGACAGAGACAAAGACGGAGACAGAGACAGAGACTGAGACAGAGACAGGGACAGAGACAGAGACAGAGACAGAGACAGAGACAGAGACAGAGACAGAGGCAGAGACAGAGCCAGGGATAGAGACGGAGATAGAGACAGAGGAAGAGACAGCGACAGAGACAGAGACAGAGACAGAGACAGAGACAGAGACAGAGACAGAGACAGAGACAGAGACAGAGACAGAGACAGAGACAGAGACAGAGACAGAGACAGAGACAGAGACAGAGACAGAGACAGAGACAGAGACAGAGAGGGAGACAGAGACAGAGACAGAGACGGAGACAAAGACCGTGACAGACGCAGGGACTGAGACAGAGGCAGAGACAGAGACAGAGACAGAGATAGAGACAGGGCAGAGACAGAGGCAGAGACAGAGACAGAGGCAGAGACAGAGACAGAGACAGAGACAGAGACAGAGACAGAGACAGAGACAGAGACAGAGACAGAGACAGAGACAGAGACAGAGACAGAGACAGAGACAGAGACAGAGACAGAGACAGAGGCAGAGACAGAGACAGAGACAGAGACAGAGACGGAGGCAGAGACAGAGACAGAGACAGAGACAGAGACAGAGACGGAGGCAGAGACAGAGACAGAGAGAGAGACAGAGACAGCGACAGAGGCAGAGACAGAGACAAAGACGGAGACAGAGACAGAGACTGAGACAGAGACAGGGACAGAGACAGAGACAGAGACAGAGACAGAGACAGAGACAGAGACAGAGACAGAGACAGAGACAGAGACAGAGACAAAGACCGTGACAGACGCAGGGACAGAGACAGAGACAGAGACAGAGACAGAGACAGAGACAGAGACAGAGACAGAGACAGAGACAGAGACAGAGACAGAGACAGAGACAGAGACAGAGACAGAGACAGAGACAGAGACAGAGACAGAGACAGAGACATAGACAGACACAGAGACAGAGACAGAGACAGAGACGGAGACAAAGACAGAGACAGAGACAGAGACGGAGACAGAGGCAGAGACAGAGCCAGGGATAGAGACGGAGATAGAGACAGAGGAAGAGACAGCGACAGAGACAGAGACAGAGACAGAGACAGAGACAGAGACAGAGACAGAGACAGAGACAGAGACAGAGACAGAGACAGAGACAGAGACAGAGACAGAGACAGAGACAGAGACAGAGACAGAGACAGAGACAGAGACAGAGACAGAGACAGAGAGGGAGACAGAGACAGAGACAGAGACGGAGACAAAGACCGTGACAGACGCAGGGACTGAGACAGAGGCAGAGACAGAGACAGAGACAGAGATAGAGACAGGGCAGAGACAGAGGCAGAGACAGAGACAGAGGCAGAGACAGAGACAGAGACAGAGACAGAGACAGAGACAGAGACGGAGACAAAGACCGAGACAGACGCAGGGACTGAGACAGAGGCAGAGACAGCGACAGAGATAGAGATAGAGGCAGACACAGAGACAGAGACAGAGACAGAGACAGAGACAGAGACAGAGACAGAGACAGAGACAGAGACAGAGACAGAGACAGAGACAGAGACAGAGACAGAGACAGAGACAGAGACAGAGACAGAGACAGAGACAGAGACAGAGACAGAGACAGAGACAGAGACAGAGAGAGAGACAGAGACAGAGACAGAGACAGAGACAGAGACAGAGGCAGAGACAGAGACAGAGACAGAGACAGAGACAGAGACAGAGACAGAGACAGAGACAGAGACAGAGACAGAGACAGAGACAGAGACAGAGACAGAGGCAGAGACAGAGACAGAGACAGAGACAGAGACGGAGGCAGAGACAGAGACAGAGACAGAGACAGAGACAGAGACAGAGACGGAGGCAGAGACAGAGACAGAGAGAGAGACAGAGACAGCGACAGAGGCAGAGACAGAGACAAAGACGGAGACAGAGACAGAGACTGAGACAGAGACAGGGACAGAGACAGAGACAGAGACAGAGACAGAGACAGAGACAGAGACAGAGACAGAGACAGAGACAGAGACAGAGACAGAGACAGAGACAGAGACAGAGACAGAGACAAAGACCGTGACAGACGCAGGGACTGAGACAGAGGCAGAGACAGAGACAGAGACAGAGATAGAGACAGGGCAGAGACAGAGGCAGAGACAGAGACAGAGGCAGAGACAGAGACAGAGGCAGAGGCAGAGACAGAGACAGAGATAGAGACAGGGCAGAGACAGAGGCAGAGACAGAGACAGAGGCAGAGACAGAGACAGAGACAGAGACAGAGACAGAGACAGAGACAGAGACAGAGACGGAGGCAGAGACAGAGACAGAGACAGAGACAGAGACAGAGACAGAGACAGAGACAGAGACAGAGACAGAGACAGAGACAGAGACAGAGACAGAGACAGAGACAGAGACAGAGACAGAGACAGAGACAGAGACAGAGACAGAGACGGAGACAAAGACCGTGACAGACGCAGGGACTGAGACAGAGGCAGAGACAGAGACAGAGACAGAGACGGAGGCAGAGACAGAGACAGAGACAGAGACAGAGACAGAGACAGAGACAGAGACAGAGACAGAGAGAGAGACAGAGACAGCGACAGAGGCAGAGACAGAGACAAAGACGGAGACAGAGACAGAGACTGAGACAGAGACAGGGTCAGAGACAGAGACAGAGACAGAGACAGTGACAGAGACAGAGACAGAGACAGAGACAGAGACAGAGACAGAGACAGAGACAGAGACAGAGACAGAGACGGAGACAAAGACCGAGACAGAGGCAAAGACACAGACAGAGACAGAGACAGAGACAGAGACAAAGGCAGAGGGAGAGACAGAGACAGAGACAGAGGCAGAGACAGACACAGAGACGGAGGCAGAGACAGAGACAGAGACAGAGACAGAGACTGAGACAGAGACAGAGACATAGAGACATAGGCACGGAGGCAGAGATGCAGAGACAGAGACAAAGAGGCAGAGGCAGAGACATACAGACAGAGACCCAGAGACAGAGACAGAGACACAGACGGAGACAGAGACGGAGGCAGAGACAGAGACAGAGGCAGAGACAGAGCCAGGGACAGAGACGGAGAAAGAGACAGAGGAAGAGACAGCGACAGAGGCAGAGACAGAGACAGAGGCAGTGACAGAGACAGAGACAGAGACAGAGACAGAGACAGAGACAGAGACAGAGACAGAGACAGAGACAGAGACAGAGACAGAGACAGAGACAGAGACAGAGACAGAGACAGAGACAGACACAGAGACAGAGACAGAGACAGAGACAGAGACAGAGACAGAGACAGAGACAGAGACAGAGACAGAGACAGAGACAGAGACAGAGACAGAGACAGAGACAGAGACAGAGACAGAGACAGAGACAGAGACAGAGACAGAGACGGAGACAGAGACAGAGACAGAGACAGAGACGGAGACAAAGACCGTGACAGACGCAGGGACTGAGACAGAGGCAGAGACAGAGACAGAGACAGAGACAGAGACAGAGACAGAGACAGAGACAGAGACAGAGACATAGACAGAGACAGAGACAGAGACAGAGACAGAGGCAGAGACAGAGACAGAGACAGAGACAGAGACGGAGACAGAGACAGAGACAGAGACAGAGACAGAGACAGAGACAGAGACAGAGACAGAGACAGAGACGGAGACAGAGGCAGAGACAGAGACAGAGACAGAGACAGAGACAGAGACAGAGACAGAAACAGAGACAGAGAGAGAGACAGAGACAGAGACAGAGACAGAGACAGAGACAGAGACAGAGACAGAGACAGAGACAGAGACGGAGACAGAGACAGAGACAGAGACAGAGACAGAGACGGAGACAAAGACCGAGACAGACGCAGGGACTGAGACAGAGGCAGAGACAGCGACAGAGACAGAGATAGAGGCAGAGACAGAGACAGAGACAGAGACAGAGACAGAGACAGAGACAGAGACAGAGACAGAGACAAAGACAGAGACAGAGACAGAGACAGAGACAGAGACAGAGACAGAGACAGAGACAGAGACAGAGACAGAGACAGAGACAGAGACAGAGACAGAGACAGAGACAGAGACAGAGACAGAGACAGAGACAGAGACAGAGACAGAGACAGAGACAGAGACAGAGACAGAGACAGAGACTGAGACAGAGACAGAGACATAGAGACATAGGCACGGAGGCAGAGATGCAGAGACAGAGACAAAGAGGCAGAGGCAGAGACATACAGACAGAGACCCAGAGACAGAGACAGAGACACAGACGGAGACAGAGACAGAGACAGAGACAGAGACAGAGACAGAGACAGAGACAGAGACAGAGACAGAGAGAGAGACAGAGACAGAGACAGAGACAGAGACAGAGACAGAGACAGAGACAGAGACAGAGACGGAGACAGGGACAGAGACAGAGACAGAGACAGAGACGGAGACAAAGACCGAGACAGACGCAGAGACTGAGACAGAGGCAGAGACAGCGACAGAGACAGAGATAGAGGCAGAGACAGAGACAGAGACAGAGACAGAGACAGAGACAGAGACAGAGACAGAGACAGAGACAGAGACAGAGACAGAGACAGAGACAGAGACAGAGACAGAGACAGAGACAGAGACAGAGACAGAGACAGAGACAGAGACAGAGACAGAGACAGAGACAGAGACAGAGACTGAGACAGAGACAGAGACATAGAGACATAGGCACGGAGGCAGAGATGCAGAGACAGAGACAAAGAGGCAGAGGCAGAGACATACAGACAGAGACCCAGAGACAGAGACAGAGACACAGACGGAGACAGAGACAGAGACAGAGACAGAGACAGAGACAGAGACAGAGACAGAGACAGAGACAGAGAGAGAGACAGAGACAGAGACAGAGACAGAGACAGAGACAGAGACAGAGACAGAGACAGAGACAGAGACAGAGACAGAGACAGAGACAGAGACAGAGACAGAGACAGAGACAGAGACAGAGACAGAGACAGAGACAGAGACGGAGGCAGAGACAGAGACAGAGACAGAGACAGAGACAGAGACAGAGACAGAGACAGAGACAGAGACGGAGGCAGAGACAGAGACAGAGAGAGAGACAGAGACAGAGACAGAGACAGAGACAGAGACAGAGACAGAGACAGAGAGAGAGACAGAGACAGAGACAGAGGCAGAGACAGAGACAGAGACAGAGACGGAGACAGAGACAGAGACAGAGACAGAGACAGAGACGGAGACAGAGACAGAGACGGAGACAAAGACCGAGACAGAGGCAGAGACACAGACAGAGACAGAGACAGAGACAAAGGCAGAGAGAGAGACAGAGACAGAGACAGAGGCAGAGACAGACACAGAGACGGAGGCAGAGACAGAGACAGAGACAGAGACAGAGACTGAGACAGAGACAGAGACATAGAGACATAGGCACGGAGGCAGAGATGCAGAGACAGAGACAAAGAGGCAGAGGCAGAGACATACAGACAGAGACCCAGAGACAGAGACAGAGACACAGACGGAGACAGAGACGGAGGCAGAGACAGAGACAGAGGCAGAGACAGAGCCAGGGACAGAGACGGAGAAAGAGACAGAGGAAGAGACAGCGACAGAGGCAGAGACAGAGACAGAGGCAGTGACAGAGACAGAGACAGAGACAGAGACAGAGACAGAGACAGAGACAGAGACTGAGACAGACGCAGGGACTGAGACAGAGGCAGAGACAGAGACAGAGACAGAGATAGAGACAGGGCAGAGACAGAGGCAGAGACAGAGACAGAGGCAGAGACAGAGACAGAGACAGAGACAGAGACAGAGACAGAGACAGAGACAGAGACAGAGAGAGAGACAGAGACAGAGACAGAGACAGAGACAGAGACAGAGACAGAGACAGAGACAGAGACAGAGACAGAGACGGAGACAGAGACAGAGACAGAGACAGAGACAGAGACGGAGACAAAGACCGAGACAGACGCAGGGACTGAGACAGAGGCAGAGACAGCGACAGAGACAGAGATAGAGGCAGAGACAGAGACAGAGACAGAGACAGAGACAGAGACAGAGACAGAGACAGAGACAGAGACAGAGACAGAGACAGAGACAGAGACAGAGACAGAGACAGAGACAGAGACAGAGACAGAGACAGAGACAGAGACAGAGACAGAGACAGAGACAGAGACAGAGACAGAGACAGAGACAGAGACAGAGACAGAGACAGAGACAGAGACGGAGGCAGAGACAGAGACGGAGGCAGAGACAGAGACAGAGACAGAGACAGAGACAGAGACAGAGACGGAGGGAGAGACAGAGACAGAGAGAGAGACAGAGACAGAGACAGAGACAGAGACAGAGAGAGAGACAGAGACAGAGACAGAGGCAGAGGCAGAGACAGAGACAGAGACAGAGACGGAGACAGAGACAGAGACAGAGACAGAGACAGAGACGGAGACAAAGACCGAGACAGACGCAGGGACTGAGACAGAGGCAGAGACAGCGACAGAGACAGAGATAGAGGCAGAGACAGAGACAGAGACAGAGACTGAGACAGAGACAGAGACAGAGACAGAGGCAGAGACAGAGACAGAGACAGAGACAGAGACAGAGACAGAGACAGAGACAGAGACAGAGACAGAGACAGAGACAGAGACAGAGACAGAGGAAGAGGCAGCGACAGAGGAAGAGACAGAGACAGAGACAGAGACAGAGACAGAGACAGAGACAAAGAGGCAGAGGCAGAGACATACAGACAGAGACTCAGAGACAGAGACAGAGACACAGACGGAGACAGAGACGGCGGCAGAGACAGAGACAGAGGCAGAGACAGAGCCAGGGACAGAGACGGAGAAAGAGACAGAGGAAGAGACAGCGACAGAGGCAGAGACAGAGACAGAGGCAGTGACAGAGACAGAGACAGAGACAGAGACAGAGACAGAGACAGAGACAGACACAGAGACCGAGACAGAGACAGAGACAGAGACAGAGACAGAGACAGAGACAGAGACAGAGACAGAGACAGAGACAGAGACAGAGACAGAGACAGAGACAGAGACAGAGACAGAGACAGAGACATAGACAGAGACAGAGACAGAGACAGAGACGGAGACAGAGACAGAGACAGAGACAGAGACAGAGACAGAGACAGACACAGAGACAGAGACAGAGACAGAGACAGAGACAGGGACAGAGACAGAGACAGACACAGAGACAGAGACAGAGACAGAGACAGAGACAGGGACAGAGACAGAGACAGAGACAGAGACAGAGACAGAGACAGAGACAGAGACAGAGACAGAGACAGAGACAGAGACAGAGACAGAGACAGAGACAGAGACGGAGACAGAGACAGAGACAGAGACAGAGACGGAGACAAAGACCGTGACAGACGCAGGGACTGAGACAGAGGCAGAGACAGAGACAGAGACAGAGATAGAGACAGGGCAGAGACAGAGGCAGAGACAGAGACAGAGGCAGAGACAGAGCCAGGGACAGAGACGGAGAAAGAGACAGAGGAAGAGACAGCGACAGAGGCAGAGACAGAGACAGAGGCAGTGACAGAGACAGAGACAGAGACAGAGACAGAGACAGGGCAGAGACAGAGGCAGAGACAGAGACAGAGGCAGAGACAGAGACAGAGACAGAGACAGAGACAGAGACAGAGACGGAGACAAAGACCGAGACAGACGCAGGGACTGAGACAGAGGCAGAGACAGCGACAGAGATAGAGATAGAGGCAGACACAGAGACAGAGACAGAGACAGAGACAGAGACAGAGACAGAGACAGAGACAGAGACAGAGACAGAGACAGAGACAGAGACAGAGACAGAGACAGAGACAGAGACAGAGACCGAGACAGAGACAGAGACAGAGACAGAGACAGAGACAGAGACAGAGACAGAGACAGAGACAGAGACAGAGACAGAGACAGAGACAGAGACAGAGACAGAGACATAGACAGACACAGAGACAGAGACAGAGACAGAGACGGAGACAAAGACAGAGACAGAGACGGAGACAGAGGCAGAGACAGAGCCAGGGATAGAGACGGAGATAGAGACAGAGGAAGAGACAGCGACAGAGACAGAGACAGAGACAGAGACAGAGACAGAGACAGAGACAGAGACAGAGACAGAGACAGAGACAGAGACAGAGACAGAGACAGAGACAGAGACAGAGACAGAGACAGAGACAGAGACAGAGACAGAGAGGGAGACAGAGACAGAGACAGAGACGGAGACAAAGACCGTGACAGACGCAGGGACTGAGACAGAGGCAGAGACAGAGACAGAGACAGAGATAGAGACAGGGCAGAGACAGAGGCAGAGACAGAGACAGAGGCAGAGACAGAGACAGAGACAGAGACAGAGACAGAGACAGAGACGGAGACAAAGACCGAGACAGACGCAGGGACTGAGACAGAGGCAGAGACAGAGACAGAGACAGAGATAGAGACAGGGCAGAGACAGAGGCAGAGACAGAGACAGAGGCAGAGACAGAGACAGAGACAGAGACAGAGACAGAGACAGAGACGGAGACAAAGACCGAGACAGACGCAGGGACTGAGACAGAGGCAGAGACAGCGACAGAGATAGAGATAGAGGCAGAGACAGAGACAGAGACAGAGACAGAGACGGAGACAAAGACCGAGACAGACGCAGGGACTGAGACAGAGGCAGAGACAGCGACAGAGATAGAGATAGAGGCAGGGACAGAGACAGAGAGGGAGACAGAGACAGAGACAGAGACGGAGACAAAGACCGTGACAGACGCAGGGACTGAGACAGAGGCAGAGACAGAGACAGAGACAGAGATAGAGACAGGGCAGAGACAGAGGCAGAGACAGAGACAGAGGCAGAGACAGAGACAGAGACAGAGACAGAGACAGAGACAGAGACGGAGACAAAGACCGAGACAGACGCAGGGACTGAGACAGAGGCAGAGACAGCGACAGAGATAGAGATAGAGGCAGACACAGAGACAGAGACAGAGACAGAGACAGAGACAGAGACAGAGACAGAGACAGAGACAGAGACAGAGACAGAGACAGAGACAGAGACAGAGACAGAGACAGAGACAGAGACAGAGACAGAGACAGAGACAGAGACAGAGACAGAGACAGAGACAGAGACAGAGACAGAGAGAGAGACAGAGACAGAGACAGAGACAGAGACAGAGACAGAGGCAGAGACAGAGACAGAGACAGAGACAGAGACAGAGACAGAGGCAGAGACAGAGACAGAGACAGAGACAGAGACGGAGGCAGAGACAGAGACAGAGACAGAGACAGAGACAGAGACAGAGACGGAGGCAGAGACAGAGACAGAGAGAGAGACAGAGACAGCGACAGAGGCAGAGACAGAGACAAAGACGGAGACAGAGACAGAGACTGAGACAGAGACAGGGACAGAGACAGAGACAGAGACAGAGACAGAGACAGAGACAGAGACAGAGGCAGAGACAGAGCCAGGGATAGAGACGGAGATAGAGACAGAGGAAGAGACAGCGACAGAGACAGAGACAGAGACAGAGACAGAGACAGAGACAGAGACAGAGACAGAGACAGAGACAGAGACAGAGACAGAGACAGAGACAGAGACAGAGACAGAGACAGAGACAGAGACAGAGACAGAGACAGAGACAGAGACAGAGACAGAGAGGGAGACAGAGACAGAGACAGAGACGGAGACAAAGACCGTGACAGACGCAGGGACTGAGACAGAGGCAGAGACAGAGACAGAGACAGAGATAGAGACAGGGCAGAGACAGAGGCAGAGACAGAGACAGAGGCAGAGACAGAGACAGAGACAGAGACAGAGACAGAGACAGAGACGGAGACAAAGACCGAGACAGACGCAGGGACTGAGACAGAGGCAGAGACAGCGACAGAGATAGAGATAGAGGCAGACACAGAGACAGAGACAGAGACAGAGACAGAGACAGAGACAGAGACAGAGACAGAGACAGAGACAGAGACAGAGACAGAGACAGAGACAGAGACAGAGACAGAGACAGAGACAGAGACAGAGACAGAGACAGAGACAGAGACAGAGACAGAGACAGAGACAGAGACAGAGAGAGAGACAGAGACAGAGACAGAGACAGAGACAGAGACAGAGGCAGAGACAGAGACAGAGACAGAGACAGAGACAGAGACAGAGACAGAGACAGAGACAGAGACAGAGACAGAGACAGAGACAGAGACAGAGACAGAGACAGAGACAGAGGCAGAGACAGAGACAGAGACAGAGACAGAGACGGAGGCAGAGACAGAGACAGAGACAGAGACAGAGACAGAGACAGAGACGGAGGCAGAGACAGAGACAGAGAGAGAGACAGAGACAGCGACAGAGGCAGAGACAGAGACAAAGACGGAGACAGAGACAGAGACTGAGACAGAGACAGGGACAGAGACAGAGACAGAGACAGAGACAGAGACAGAGACAGAGACAGAGACATAGACAGAGACAGAGACAGAGACAGAGACAGAGACAGAGACAAAGACCGTGACAGACGCAGGGACAGAGACAGAGACAGAGACAGAGACAGAGACAGAGACAGAGACCGAGACAGAGACAGAGACAGAGACAGAGACAGAGACAGAGACAGAGACAGAGACAGAGACAGAGACAGAGACAGAGACAGAGACAGAGACAGAGACATAGACAGACACAGAGACAGAGACAGAGACAGAGACGGAGACAAAGACAGAGACAGAGACAGAGACGGAGACAGAGGCAGAGACAGAGCCAGGGATAGAGACGGAGATAGAGACAGAGGAAGAGACAGCGACAGAGACAGAGACAGAGACAGAGACAGAGACAGAGACAGAGACAGAGACAGAGACAGAGACAGAGACAGAGACAGAGACAGAGACAGAGACAGAGACAGAGACAGAGACAGAGACAGAGACAGAGACAGAGACAGAGAGGGAGACAGAGACAGAGACAGAGACGGAGACAAAGACCGTGACAGACGCAGGGACTGAGACAGAGGCAGAGACAGAGACAGAGACAGAGATAGAGACAGGGCAGAGACAGAGGCAGAGACAGAGACAGAGGCAGAGACAGAGACAGAGACAGAGACAGAGACAGAGACAGAGACGGAGACAAAGACCGAGACAGACGCAGGGACTGAGACAGAGGCAGAGACAGCGACAGAGATAGAGATAGAGGCAGACACAGAGACAGAGACAGAGACAGAGACAGAGACAGAGACAGAGACAGAGACAGAGACAGAGACAGAGACAGAGACAGAGACAGAGACAGAGACAGAGACAGAGACAGAGACAGAGACAGAGACAGAGACAGAGACAGAGAGAGAGACAGAGACAGAGACAGAGACAGAGACAGAGACAGAGGCAGAGACAGAGACAGAGACAGAGACAGAGACAGAGACAGAGACAGAGACAGAGACAGAGACAGAGACAGAGACAGAGACAGAGACAGAGACAGAGACAGAGACAGAGGCAGAGACAGAGACAGAGACAGAGACAGAGACGGAGGCAGAGACAGAGACAGAGACAGAGACAGAGACAGAGACAGAGACGGAGGCAGAGACAGAGACAGAGAGAGAGACAGAGACAGCGACAGAGGCAGAGACAGAGACAAAGACGGAGACAGAGACAGAGACTGAGACAGAGACAGGGACAGAGACAGAGACAGAGACAGAGACAGAGACAGAGACAGAGACAGAGACAGAGACAGAGACAGAGACAGAGACAGAGACAGAGACAGAGACAAAGACCGTGACAGACGCAGGGACTGAGACAGAGGCAGAGACAGAGACAGAGACAGAGATAGAGACAGGGCAGAGACAGAGGCAGAGACAGAGACAGAGGCAGAGACAGAGACAGAGGCAGAGACAGAGACAGAGACAGAGATAGAGACAGGGCAGAGACAGAGGCAGAGACAGAGACAGAGGCAGAGACAGAGACAGAGACAGAGACAGAGACAGAGACAGAGACAGAGACGGAGGCAGAGACAGAGACAGAGACAGAGACAGAGACAGAGACAGAGACAGAGACAGAGACAGAGACAGAGACAGAGACAGAGACAGAGACAGAGACAGAGACAGAGACAGAGACAGAGACAGAGACAGAGACGGAGACAAAGACCGTGACAGACGCAGGGACTGAGACAGAGGCAGAGACAGAGACAGAGACAGAGACGGAGGCAGAGACAGAGACAGAGACAGAGACAGAGACAGAGACAGAGACAGAGACAGAGACAGAGAGAGAGACAGAGACAGCGACAGAGGCAGAGACAGAGACAAAGACGGAGACAGAGACAGAGACTGAGACAGAGACAGGGTCAGAGACAGAGACAGAGACAGAGACAGTGACAGAGACAGAGACAGAGACAGAGACAGAGACAGAGACAGAGACAGAGACAGAGACAGAGACAGAGACGGAGACAAAGACCGAGACAGAGGCAAAGACACAGACAGAGACAGAGACAGAGACAGAGACAAAGGCAGAGGGAGAGACAGAGACAGAGACAGAGGCAGAGACAGACACAGAGACGGAGGCAGAGACAGAGACAGAGACAGAGACAGAGACTGAGACAGAGACAGAGACATAGAGACATAGGCACGGAGGCAGAGATGCAGAGACAGAGACAAAGAGGCAGAGGCAGAGACATACAGACAGAGACCCAGAGACAGAGACAGAGACACAGACGGAGACAGAGACGGAGGCAGAGACAGAGACAGAGGCAGAGACAGAGCCAGGGACAGAGACGGAGAAAGAGACAGAGGAAGAGACAGCGACAGAGGCAGAGACAGAGACAGAGGCAGTGACAGAGACAGAGACAGAGACAGAGACAGAGACAGAGACAGAGACAGAGACAGAGACAGAGACAGAGACAGAGACAGAGACAGAGACAGAGACAGAGACAGAGACAGAGACAGACACAGAGACAGAGACAGAGACAGAGACAGAGACAGAGACAGAGACAGAGACAGAGACAGAGACAGAGACAGAGACAGAGACAGAGACAGAGACAGAGACAGAGACAGAGACAGAGACAGAGACAGAGACAGAGACAGAGACAGAGACAGAGACAGAGACAGAGACAGAGACAGAGACAGAGACAGAGACGGAGACAGAGACAGAGACAGAGACAGAGACGGAGACAAAGACCGTGACAGACGCAGGGACTGAGACAGAGGCAGAGACAGAGACAGAGACAGAGACAGAGACAGAGACAGAGACAGAGACAGAGACATAGACAGAGACAGAGACAGAGACAGAGACAGAGGCAGAGACAGAGACAGAGACAGAGACAGAGACGGAGACAGAGACAGAGACAGAGACAGAGACAGAGACAGAGACAGAGACAGAGACAGAGACAGAGACGGAGACAGAGGCAGAGACAGAGACAGAGACAGAGACAGAGACAGAGACAGAGACAGAGACAGAGACAGAGAGAGAGACAGAGACAGAGACAGAGACAGAGACAGAGACAGAGACAGAGACAGAGACAGAGACAGAGACAGAGACGGAGACAGAGACAGAGACAGAGACAGAGACAGAGACGGAGACAAAGACCGAGACAGACGCAGGGACTGAGACAGAGGCAGAGACAGCGACAGAGACAGAGATAGAGGCAGAGACAGAGACAGAGACAGAGACAGAGACAGAGACAGAGATAGAGACAGAGACAGAGACAGAGACAGAGACAGAGACAGAGACAGAGACAGAGACAGAGACAGAGACAGAGACAGAGACAGAGACAGAGACAGAGACAGAGACAGAGACAGAGACAGAGACTGAGACAGAGACAGAGACATAGAGACATAGGCACGGAGGCAGAGATGCAGAGACAGAGACAAAGAGGCAGAGGCAGAGACATACAGACAGAGACCCAGAGACAGAGACAGAGACACAGACGGAGACAGAGACAGAGACAGAGACAGAGACAGAGACAGAGACAGAGACAGAGACAGAGACAGAGAGAGAGACAGAGACAGAGACAGAGACAGAGACAGAGACAGAGACAGAGACAGAGACAGAGACGGAGACAGGGACAGAGACAGAGACAGAGACAGAGACGGAGACAAAGACCGAGACAGACGCAGAGACTGAGACAGAGGCAGAGACAGCGACAGAGACAGAGATAGAGGCAGAGACAGAGACAGAGACAGAGACAGAGACAGAGACAGAGACAGAGACAGAGACAGAGACAGAGACAGAGACAGAGACAGAGACAGAGACAGAGACAGAGACAGAGACAGAGACAGAGACAGAGACAGAGACAGAGACAGAGACAGAGACAGAGACAGAGACAGAGACAGAGGCAGAGACAGAGACAGAGACAGAGACAGAGACGGAGGCAGAGACAGAGACTGAGACAGAGACAGAGACAGAGACAGAGACAGAGACAGAGACAGAGACGGAGGCAGAGACAGAGACAGAGAGAGAGACAGAGACAGCGACAGAGGCAGAGACAGAGACAAAGACGGAGACAGAGACCGAGACTGAGACAGAGACAGGGACAGAGACAGAGACAGAGACAGTGACAGATACAGAGACAGAGACAGAGACAGACACAGAGACAGAGACAGAGACAGAGACAGAGACAGAGACAGAGACATAGACAGAGACAGAGACAGAGACAGAGACAGAGACAGAGACAGAGACAGAGACAGAGACAGAGACAGAGACAGAGGCAGAGACAGAGACAGAGACAGAGACAGAGACGGAGGCAGAGACAGAGACAGAGACAGAGACAGAGACAGAGACAAAGGCGGAGGCAGAGACAGAGACAGAGAGAGAGACAGAGACAGCGACAGAGGCAGAGACAGAGACAAAGACGGAGACAGAGACAGAGACAGAGACAGAGACAGAGACAGAGACAGAGACAGAGACAGAGACAGAGACAGAGACAGAGACAGAGACAGAGACAGAGACAGAGACAGAGACAGAGACAGAGACAGAGACAGAGACAGAGACAGAGACAGAGACAGGGACAGAGGCAGAGACAGAGACAGAGACAGAGACAGAGACGGAGACAGAGACAGAGACTGAGACAGAGACAGGGACAGAGACAGAGACAGAGACAGTGACAGAGACAGAGACAGGGACAGAGACAGAGACAGAGACAGAGACAGAGACAGAGACAGAGACAGAGACAGAGACAGAGACAGAGACGGAGACAAAGACCGAGACAGAGGCAGAGACACAGACAGAGACAGAGACAGAGACAAAGGCAGAGAGAGAGACAGAGACAGAGACAGAGGCAGAGACAGACACAGAGACGGAGGCAGAGACAGAGACAGAGACAGAGACAGAGACTGAGACAGAGACAGAGACATAGAGACATAGGCACGGAGGCAGAGATGCAGAGACAGAGACAAAGAGGCAGAGGCAGAGACATACAGACAGAGACCCAGAGACAGAGACAGAGACACAGACGGAGACAGAGACGGAGGCAGAGACAGAGACAGAGGCAGAGACAGAGCCAGGGACAGAGACGGAGAAAGAGACAGAGGAAGAGACAGCGACAGAGGCAGAGACAGAGACAGAGGCAGTGACAGAGACAGAGACAGAGACAGAGACAGAGACAGAGACAGAGACAGAGACTGAGACAGACGCAGGGACTGAGACAGAGGCAGAGACAGAGACAGAGACAGAGATAGAGACAGGGCAGAGACAGAGGCAGAGACAGAGACAGAGGCAGAGACAGAGACAGAGACAGAGACAGAGACAGAGACAGAGACAGAGACAGAGACAGAGACAGAGAGAGAGACAGAGACAGAGACAGAGACAGAGACAGAGACAGAGACAGAGACGGAGGCAGAGACAGAGACAGAGACAGAGACAGAGACAGAGACAGAGACAGAGACAGAGACAGAGACAGAGACAGAGACAGAGACAGAGACAGAGACAGAGACAGAGACAGAGACAGAGACAGAGACAGAGACGGAGGCAGAGACAGAGACAGAGACAGAGACAGAGACAGAGACAGAGACAGAGACAGAGGCAGAGACGGAGACGGAGGCAGAGACAGAGACAGAGACAGAGACAGAGACAGAGACAGAGACAGAGACAGAGGCAGAGACGGAGGCAGAGACAGAGACAGAGAGAGAGACAGAGACAGAGACAGAGACAGAGACAGAGACAGAGACAGAGACAGAGACAGAGACAGAGAGAGAGACAGAGACAGAGACAGAGGCAGAGACAGAGACAGAGACAGAGACGGAGACAGAGACAGAGACAGAGACAGAGACAGAGAAGGAGACAAAGACCGAGACAGACGCAGGGACTGAGACAGAGGCAGAGACAGCGACAGAGACAGAGATAGAGGCAGAGACAGAGACAGAGACAGAGACAGAGACAGAGACAGAGACAGAGACAGAGACAGAGACAGAGACAGAGACAGAGACAGAGACAGAGACAGAGACAGAGACAGAGACAGAGACAGAGGAAGAGGCAGCGACAGAGGAAGAGACAGAGACAGAGACAGAGACAGAGACAGAGACAGAGACAAAGAGGCAGAGGCAGAGACATACAGACAGAGACTCAGAGACAGAGACAGAGACACAGACGGAGACAGAGACGGAGGCAGAGACAGAGACAGAGGCAGAGACAGAGCCAGGGACAGAGACGGAGAAAGAGACAGAGGAAGAGACAGCGACAGAGGCAGAGACAGAGACAGAGGCAGTGACAGAGACAGAGACAGAGACAGAGACAGAGACAGAGACAGAGACAGTGACAGAGACAGAGACAGAGACAGAGACAGAGACAGAGACAGAGACAGAGACAGAGACAGAGACAGAGACGGAGACAAAGACCGAGACAGAGGCAAAGACACAGACAGAGACAGAGACAGAGACAGAGACAAAGGCAGAGGGAGAGACAGAGACAGAGACAGAGGCAGAGACAGACACAGAGACGGAGGCAGAGACAGGGACAGAGACAGAGACAGAGACTGAGACAGAGACAGAGACATAGAGACATAGGCACGGAGGCAGAGATGCAGAGACAGAGACAAAGAGGCAGAGGCAGAGACATACAGACAGAGACAGAGACAGAGACAGAGACAGAGACAGAGACAGAGACAGAGACAGAGACGGAGACAAAGACCGAGACAGAGGCAAAGACACAGACAGAGACAGAGACAGAGACAGAGACAAAGGCAGAGGGAGAGACAGAGACAGAGACAGAGGCAGAGACAGACACAGAGACGGAGGCAGAGACAGAGACAGAGACAGAGACAGAGACTGAGACTGAGACAGAGACAGAGACATAGAGACATAGGCACGGAGGCAGAGATGCAGAGACAGAGACAAAGAGGCAGAGGCAGAGACATACAGACAGAGACCCAGAGACAGAGACAGAGACACAGACGGAGACAGAGACGGAGGCAGAGACAGAGACAGAGGCAGAGACAGAGCCAGGGACAGAGACGGAGAAAGAGACAGAGGAAGAGACAGCGACAGAGGCAGAGACAGAGACAGAGGCAGTGACAGAGACAGAGACAGAGACAGAGACAGAGACAGAGAGGGAGACAGAGACAGAGACAGAGACGGAGACAAAGACCGTGACAGACGCAGGGACTGAGACAGAGGCAGAGACAGAGACAGAGACAGAGATAGAGACAGGGCAGAGACAGAGGCAGAGACAGAGACAGAGGCAGAGACAGAGACAGAGACAGAGACAGAGACAGAGACAGAGACGGAGACAAAGACCGAGACAGACGCAGGGACTGAGACAGAGGCAGAGACAGCGACAGAGATAGAGATAGAGGCAGACACAGAGACAGAGACAGAGACAGAGACAGAGACAGAGACAGAGACAGAGACAGAGACAGAGACAGAGACAGAGACAGAGACAGAGACAGAGACAGAGACAGAGACAGAGACAGAGACAGAGACAGAGACAGGGACAGAGACAGAGACAGAGACAGAGACGGAGACAAAGACCGAGACAGACGCAGAGACTGAGACAGAGGCAGAGACAGCGACAGAGACAGAGACAGAGACAGAGACAGAGACAGAGACAGAGACAGAGACAGAGACAGAGACAGAGACAGAGACAGAGACAGAGACAGAGACAGAGACAGAGACAGAGACAGAGACAGAGACAGAGACAGAGACAGAGACAGAGACAGAGACAGAGGCAGAGACAGAGACAGAGACAGAGACAGAGACGGAGGCAGAGACAGAGAGTGAGACAGAGACAGAGACAGAGACAGAGACAGAGACAGAGACAGAGACGGAGGCAGAGACAGAGACAGAGAGAGAGACAGAGACAGCGACAGAGGCAGAGACAGAGACAAAGACGGAGACAGAGACCGAGACTGAGACAGAGACAGGGACAGAGACAGAGACAGAGACAGTGACAGATACAGAGACAGAGACAGAGACAGACACAGAGACAGAGACAGAGACAGAGACAGAGACAGAGACAGAGACATAGACAGAGACAGAGACAGAGACAGAGACAGAGACAGGGACAGAGACAGAGACAGAGGCAGAGACAGAGACAGAGACAGAGACAGAGACGGAGGCAGAGACAGAGACAGAGACAGAGACAGAGACAGAGACAAAGGCGGAGGCAGAGACAGAGACAGAGAGAGAGACAGAGACAGCGACAGAGGCAGAGACAGAGACAAAGACGGAGACAGAGACAGAGACAGAGACAGAGACAGAGACAGAGACAGAGACAGAGACAGAGACAGAGACAGAGACAGAGACAGAGACAGAGACAGAGACAGAGACAGAGACAGAGACAGAGACAGAGACAGAGACAGAGACAGAGACAGAGACAGAGACAGAGACAGAGACAGAGACAGAGACAGGGACAGAGGCAGAGACAGAGACAGAGACAGAGACAGAGACGGAGACAGAGAGAGACTGAGACAGAGACAGGGACAGAGACAGAGACAGAGACAGTGACAGAGACAGAGACAGGGACAGAGACAGAGACAGAGACAGAGACAGAGACAGAGACAGAGACAGAGACAGAGACGGAGACAAAGACCGAGACAGAGGCAGAGACACAGACAGAGACGGAGACAGAGACAAAGGCAGAGAGAGAGACAGAGACAGAGACAGAGGCAGAGACAGACACAGAGACGGAGGCAGAGACAGAGACAGAGACAGAGACAGAGACTGGGACAGAGACAGAGACATAGAGACATAGGCACGGAGGCAGAGATGCAGAGACAGAGACAAAGAGGCAGAGGCAGAGACATACAGACAGAGACCCAGAGACAGAGACAGAGACACAGACGGAGACAGAGACGGAGGCAGAGACAGAGACAGAGGCAGAGACAGAGCCAGGGACAGAGACGGAGAAAGAGACAGAGGAAGAGACAGCGACAGAGGCAGAGACAGAGACAGAGGCAGTGACAGAGACAGAGACAGAGACAGAGACAGAGACAGAGACAGAGACAGAGACTGAGACAGACGCAGGGACTGAGACAGAGGCAGAGACAGAGACAGAGACAGAGATAGAGACAGGGCAGAGACAGAGGCAGAGACAGAGACAGAGGCAGAGACAGAGACAGAGACAGAGACAGAGACAGAGACAGAGACAGAGACAGAGACAGAGACAGAGAGAGAGACAGAGACAGAGACAGAGACAGAGACAGAGACAGAGACAGAGACAGAGACAGAGACAGAGACAGAGACAGAGACGGAGACAGAGACAGAGACAGAGACAGAGACAGAGACGGAGACAAAGACCGAGACAGACGCAGGGACTGAGACAGAGGCAGAGACAGCGACAGAGACAGAGATAGAGGCAGAGACAGTGACAGAGACAGAGACAGAGACAGAGACAGAGACAGAGACAGAGACAGAGACAGAGACAGAGACAGAGACAGAGACAGAGACAGAGACAGAGACAGAGACAGAGACAGAGACAGAGGCAGAGGCAGAGACAGAGACAGAGACAGAGACTGAGACAGACGCAGGGACTGAGACAGAGGCAGAGACAGAGAAAGAGACAGAGATAGAGACAGGGCAGAGACAGAGGCAGAGACAGAGACAGAGGCAGAGACAGAGACAGAGACAGAGACAGAGACAGAGACAGAGACAGAGACAGAGACAGAGACAGAGAGAGAGACAGAGACAGAGACAGAGACAGAGACAGAGACAGAGACAGAGACAGAGACAGAGACAGAGACAGAGACAGAGACGGAGACAGAGACAGAGACAGAGACAGAGACAGAGACGGAGACAAAGACCGAGACAGACGCAGGGACTGAGACAGAGGCAGAGACAGCGACAGAGACAGAGATAGAGGCAGAGACAGTGACAGAGACAGAGACAGAGACAGAGACAGAGACAGAGACAGAGACAGAGACAGAGACAGAGACAGAGACAGAGACAGAGACAGAGACAGAGACAGAGACAGAGACAGAGACAGAGACAGAGACAGAGACAGAGACAGAGACAGAGACAGAGACAGAGACAGAGACAGAGACAGAGACAGAGACAGAGACAGAGACAGAGACAGAGGCAGAGGCAGAGACAGAGACAGAGACAGAGACAGAGACGGAGGCAGAGACAGAGACAGAGACAGAGACAGAGACAGAGGCAGAGACGGAGGCAGAGACAGAGACAGAGAGAGAGACAGAGACAGAGACAGAGACAGAGACAGAGACAGAGACAGAGACAGAGACAGAGAGAGAGACAGAGACAGAGACAGAGGCAGAGACAGAGACAGAGACAGAGACGGAGACAGAGACAGAGGCAGAGACAGCGACAGAGACAGAGATAGAGGCAGAGACAGAGACAGAGACAGAGACAGAGACAGAGACAGAGACAGAGACAGAGACAGAGACAGAGACAGAGACAGAGACAGAGACAGAGACAGAGGAAGAGGCAGCGACAGAGGAAGAGACAGAGACAGAGACAGAGACAGAGACAGAGACAGAGACAAAGAGGCAGAGGCAGAGACATACAGACAGAGACTCAGAGACAGAGACAGAGACACAGACGGAGACAGAGACGGAGGCAGAGACAGAGACAGAGGCAGAGACAGAGCCAGGGACAGAGACGGAGAAAGAGACAGAGGAAGAGACAGCGACAGAGGCAGAGACAGAGACAGAGGCAGTGACAGAGACAGAGACAGAGACAGAGACAGAGACAGAGACAGAGACAGTGACAGAGACAGAGACAGAGACAGAGACAGAGACAGAGACAGAGACAGAGACAGAGACAGAGACAGAGACGGAGACAAAGACCGAGACAGAGGCAAAGACACAGACAGAGACAGAGACAGAGACAGAGACAAAGGCAGAGGGAGAGACAGAGACAGAGACAGAGGCAGAGACAGACACAGAGACGGAGGCAGAGACAGGGACAGAGACAGAGACAGAGACTGAGACAGAGACAGAGACATAGAGACATAGGCACGGAGGCAGAGATGCAGAGACAGAGACAAAGAGGCAGAGGCAGAGACATACAGACAGAGACAGAGACAGAGACAGAGACAGAGACAGAGACAGAGACAGAGACAGAGACGGAGACAAAGACCGAGACAGAGGCAAAGACACAGACAGAGACAGAGACAGAGACAGAGACAAAGGCAGAGGGAGAGACAGAGACAGAGACAGAGGCAGAGACAGACACAGAGACGGAGGCAGAGACAGAGACAGAGACAGAGACAGAGACTGAGACTGAGACAGAGACAGAGACATAGAGACATAGGCACGGAGGCAGAGATGCAGAGACAGAGACAAAGAGGCAGAGGCAGAGACATACAGACAGAGACCCAGAGACAGAGACAGAGACACAGACGGAGACAGAGACGGAGGCAGAGACAGAGACAGAGGCAGAGACAGAGCCAGGGACAGAGACGGAGAAAGAGACAGAGGAAGAGACAGCGACAGAGGCAGAGACAGAGACAGAGGCAGTGACAGAGACAGAGACAGAGACAGAGACAGAGACAGAGAGGGAGACAGAGACAGAGACAGAGACGGAGACAAAGACCGTGACAGACGCAGGGACTGAGACAGAGGCAGAGACAGAGACAGAGACAGAGATAGAGACAGGGCAGAGACAGAGGCAGAGACAGAGACAGAGGCAGAGACAGAGACAGAGACAGAGACAGAGACAGAGACAGAGACGGAGACAAAGACCGAGACAGACGCAGGGACTGAGACAGAGGCAGAGACAGCGACAGAGATAGAGATAGAGGCAGACACAGAGACAGAGACAGAGACAGAGACAGAGACAGAGACAGAGACAGAGACAGAGACAGAGACAGAGACAGAGACAGAGACAGAGACAGAGACAGAGACAGAGACAGAGACAGAGACAGAGACAGAGACAGGGACAGAGACAGAGACAGAGACAGAGACGGAGACAAAGACCGAGACAGACGCAGAGACTGAGACAGAGGCAGAGACAGCGACAGAGACAGAGACAGAGACAGAGACAGAGACAGAGACAGAGACAGAGACAGAGACAGAGACAGAGACAGAGACAGAGACAGAGACAGAGACAGAGACAGAGACAGAGACAGAGACAGAGACAGAGACAGAGACAGAGACAGAGACAGAGACAGAGACAGAGGCAGAGACAGAGACAGAGACAGAGACAGAGACGGAGGCAGAGACAGAGACTGAGACAGAGACAGAGACAGAGACAGAGACAGAGACAGAGACAGAGACGGAGGCAGAGACAGAGACAGAGAGAGAGACAGAGACAGCGACAGAGGCAGAGACAGAGACAAAGACGGAGACAGAGACCGAGACTGAGACAGAGACAGGGACAGAGACAGAGACAGAGACAGTGACAGATACAGAGACAGAGACAGAGACAGACACAGAGACAGAGACAGAGACAGAGACAGAGACAGAGACAGAGACATAGACAGAGACAGAGACAGAGACAGAGACAGAGACAGAGACAGAGACAGAGACAGAGGCAGAGACAGAGACAGAGACAGAGACAGAGACGGAGGCAGAGACAGAGACAGAGACAGAGACAGAGACAGAGACAAAGGCGGAGGCAGAGACAGAGACAGAGAGAGAGACAGAGACAGCGACAGAGGCAGAGACAGAGACAAAGACGGAGACAGAGACAGAGACAGAGACAGAGACAGAGACAGAGACAGAGACAGAGACAGAGACAGAGACAGAGACAGAGACAGAGACAGAGACAGAGACAGAGACAGAGACAGAGACAGAGACAGAGACAGAGACAGAGACAGAGACAGAGACAGAGACAGAGACAGAGACAGAGACAGGGACAGAGGCAGAGACAGAGACAGAGACAGAGACAGAGACGGAGACAGAGAGAGACTGAGACAGAGACAGGGACAGAGACAGAGACAGAGACAGTGACAGAGACAGAGACAGGGACAGAGACAGAGACAGAGACAGAGACAGAGACAGAGACAGAGACAGAGACAGAGACGGAGACAAAGACCGAGACAGAGGCAGAGACACAGACAGAGACAGAGACAGAGACAAAGGCAGAGAGAGAGACAGAGACAGAGACAGAGGCAGAGACAGACACAGAGACGGAGGCAGAGACAGAGACAGAGACAGAGACAGAGACTGAGACAGAGACAGAGACATAGAGACATAGGCACGGAGGCAGAGATGCAGAGACAGAGACAAAGAGGCAGAGGCAGAGACATACAGACAGAGACCCAGAGACAGAGACAGAGACACAGACGGAGACAGAGACGGAGGCAGAGACAGAGACAGAGGCAGAGACAGAGCCAGGGACAGAGACGGAGAAAGAGACAGAGACAGAGACAGAGACAGAGACAGAGACAGAGACAGAGACAGAGACAGAGACAGAGACAGAGACAGAGACAGAGACAGAGAGGGAGACAGAGACAGAGACAGAGACGGAGACAAAGACCGTGACAGACGCAGGGACTGAGACAGAGGCAGAGACAGAGACAGAGACAGAGATAGAGACAGGGCAGAGACAGAGGCAGAGACAGAGACAGAGGCAGAGACAGAGACAGAGACAGAGACAGAGACAGAGACAGAGACGGAGACAAAGACCGAGACAGACGCAGGGACTGAGACAGAGGCAGAGACAGCGACAGAGATAGAGATAGAGGCAGACACAGAGACAGAGACAGAGACAGAGACAGAGACAGAGACAGAGACAGAGACAGAGACAGAGACAGAGACAGAGACAGAGACAGAGACAGAGACAGAGACAGAGACAGAGACAGAGACAGAGACAGAGACAGAGACAGAGACAGAGACAGAGACAGAGACAGAGACAGAGAGAGAGACAGAGACAGAGACAGAGACAGAGACAGAGACAGAGGCAGAGACAGAGACAGAGACAGAGACAGAGACAGAGACAGAGACAGAGACAGAGACAGAGACAGAGACAGAGACAGAGACAGAGACAGAGACAGAGACAGAGACAGAGGCAGAGACAGAGACAGAGACAGAGACAGAGACGGAGGCAGAGACAGAGACAGAGACAGAGACAGAGACAGAGACAGAGACAGAGACGGAGGCAGAGACAGAGACAGAGAGAGAGACAGAGACAGCGACAGAGGCAGAGACAGAGACAAAGACGGAGACAGAGACAGAGACTGAGACAGAGACAGGGACAGAGACAGAGACAGAGACAGAGACAGAGACAGAGACAGAGACAGAGACAGAGACAGAGACAGAGACGGAGACAGAGACAGAGACAGAGACGGAGACAAAGACCGTGACAGACGCAGGGACTGAGACAGAGGCAGAGACAGAGACAGAGACAGAGATAGAGACAGGGCAGAGACAGAGGCAGAGACAGAGACAGAGGCAGAGACAGAGACAGAGACAGAGACAGAGACAGAGACAGAGACGGAGACAAAGACCGAGACAGACGCAGGGACTGAGACAGAGGCAGAGACAGCGACAGAGATAGAGATAGAGGCAGACACAGAGACAGAGACAGAGACAGAGACAGAGACAGAGACAGAGACAGAGACAGAGACAGAGACAGAGACAGAGACAGAGACAGAGACAGAGACAGAGACAGAGACAGAGACAGAGACAGAGACAGAGACAGAGACAGAGACAGAGAGAGAGACAGAGACAGAGACAGAGACAGAGACAGAGACAGAGACAGAGGCAGAGACAGAGACAGAGACAGAGACAGTGACAGAGACAGAGACAGAGACAGAGACAGAGACAGAGACAGAGACAGAGACAGAGACAGAGACAGAGACAGAGACAGAGACAGAGACAGAGACGGAGACAAAGACCGAGACAGAGGCAAAGACACAGACAGAGACAGAGACAGAGACAGAGAAAAAGGCAGAGGGAGAGACAGAGACAGAGACAGAGGCAGAGACAGACACAGAGACGGAGGCAGAGACAGAGACAGAGACAGAGACAGAGACAGAGACAGAGACAGAGACAGAGAGAGAGACAGAGACAGAGACAGAGACAGAGACAGAGACAGAGACAGAGACAGAGACAGAGACAGAGACAGAGACAGAGACAGAGACAGAGACAGAGACAGAGACAGAGACAGAGACAGAGACAGAGACAGAGACAGAGACAGAGACAGAGACAGAGACAGAGACAGAGACAGAGACAGAGACAGAGACAGAGACAGAGACAGAGACAGAGACAGAGACAGAGACAGAGACAGAGACAGAGACAGAGACAGAGACAGAGACAGAGACAGAGACAGAGACAGAGACAGAGACAGAGACAGAGACAGAGACAGAGACAGAGACAGAGACGGAGACAGAGACAGAGACAGAGACAGAGACGGAGACAAAGACCGTGACAGACGCAGGGACTGAGACAGAGGCAGAGACAGAGACAGAGACAGAGATAGAGACAGGGCAGAGACAGAGGCAGAGACTGAGACAGAGGCAGAGACAGAGACAGAGACAGAGACAGAGACAGAGACAGAGACAGAGACAGAGACAGAGACAGAGACAGAGACAGAGACAGAGACAGAGACAGAGACAGAGACAGAGACAGAGACAGAGACAGAGAGAGAGACAGAGACAGAGACAGAGACAGAGACAGAGACAGAGACAGAGACAGAGACAGAGACGGAGACAGAGACAGAGACAGAGATAGAGACAGAGACGGAGACAAAGACCGAGACAGACGCAGGGACTGAGACAGAGGCAGAGACAGCGACAGAGACAGAGATAGAGGCAGAGACAGAGACAGAGACAGAGACAGAGACAGAGACAGAGACTGAGACAGAGACACAGACAGAGACAGAGACAGAGACAGAGACAGAGACAGAGACAGAGACAGAGACAGAGACAGAGACAGAGACAGAGACAGAGACAGAGACAGAGACAGAGACAGAGACAGAGACAGAGACAGAGACAGAGACAGAGACAGAGACAGAGACAGAGACAGAGACAGAGACAGAGACAGAGACAGAGACAGAGACAGAGACAGAGACAGAGACTGAGACAGAGACAGAGACAGAGACAGAGACAGAGACAGAGACAGAGACAGAGACAGAGACGGAGGCAGAGACAGAGACAGAGAGAGAGACAGAGACAGCGACAGAGGCAGAGACAGAGACATAGAGACATAGGCACGGAGGCAGAGATGCAGAGACAGAGACAAAGAGGCAGAGGCAGAGACATACAGACAGAGACCCAGAGACAGAGACAGAGACAGAGACAGAGACAGAGACAGAGACAGAGACAGAGACAGAGGAAGAGGCAGCGACAGAGGAAGAGACAGAGACAGAGACAGAGACAGAGACAGAGACAGAGACAAAGAGGCAGAGGCAGAGACATACAGACAGAGACTCAGAGACAGAGACAGAGACACAGACGGAGACAGAGACGGAGGCAGAGACAGAGACAGAGGCAGAGACAGAGCCAGGGACAGAGACGGAGAAAGAGACAGAGGAAGAGACAGCGACAGAGGCAGAGACAGAGACAGAGGCAGTGACAGAGACAGAGACAGAGACAGAGACAGAGACAGAGACAGAGACAGTGACAGAGACAGAGACAGAGACAGAGACAGAGACAGAGACAGAGACAGAGACAGAGACAGAGACAGAGACGGAGACAAAGACCGAGACAGAGGCAAAGACACAGACAGAGACAGAGACAGAGACAGAGACAAAGGCAGAGGGAGAGACAGAGACAGAGACAGAGGCAGAGACAGACACAGAGACGGAGGCAGAGACAGGGACAGAGACAGAGACAGAGACTGAGACAGAGACAGAGACATAGAGACATAGGCACGGAGGCAGAGATGCAGAGACAGAGACAAAGAGGCAGAGGCAGAGACATACAGACAGAGACAGAGACAGAGACAGAGACAGAGACAGAGACAGAGACGGAGACAAAGACCGAGACAGAGGCAAAGACACAGACAGAGACAGAGACAGAGACAGAGACAAAGGCAGAGGGAGAGACAGAGACAGAGACAGAGGCAGAGACAGACACAGAGACGGAGGCAGAGACAGAGACAGAGACAGAGACAGAGACTGAGACTGAGACAGAGACAGAGACATAGAGACATAGGCACGGAGGCAGAGATGCAGAGACAGAGACAAAGAGGCAGAGGCAGAGACATACAGACAGAGACCCAGAGACAGAGACAGAGACACAGACGGAGACAGAGACGGAGGCAGAGACAGAGACAGAGGCAGAGACAGAGCCAGGGACAGAGACGGAGAAAGAGACAGAGGAAGAGACAGCGACAGAGGCAGAGACAGAGACAGAGGCAGTGACAGAGACAGAGACAGAGACAGAGACAGAGACAGAGAGGGAGACAGAGACAGAGACAGAGACGGAGACAAAGACCGTGACAGACGCAGGGACTGAGACAGAGGCAGAGACAGAGACAGAGACAGAGATAGAGACAGGGCAGAGACAGAGGCAGAGACAGAGACAGAGGCAGAGACAGAGACAGAGACAGAGACAGAGACAGAGACAGAGACGGAGACAAAGACCGAGACAGACGCAGGGACTGAGACAGAGGCAGAGACAGCGACAGAGATAGAGATAGAGGCAGACACAGAGACAGAGACAGAGACAGAGACAGAGACAGAGACAGAGACAGAGACAGAGACAGAGACAGAGACAGAGACAGAGACAGAGACAGAGACAGAGACAGAGACAGAGACAGAGACAGAGACAGAGACAGAGACAGAGACAGAGACAGAGACAGAGACAGAGAGAGAGACAGAGACAGAGACAGAGACAGAGACAGAGACAGAGGCAGAGACAGAGACAGAGACAGAGACAGTGACAGAGACAGAGACAGAGACAGAGACAGAGACAGAGACAGAGACAGAGACAGAGACAGAGACAGAGACAGAGACAGAGACGGAGACAAAGACCGAGACAGAGGCAAAGACACAGACAGAGACAGAGACAGAGACAGAGAAAAAGGCAGAGGGAGAGACAGAGACAGAGACAGAGGCAGAGACAGACACAGAGACGGAGGCAGAGACAGAGACAGAGACAGAGACAGAGACAGAGACAGAGACAGAGAGAGAGACAGAGACAGAGACAGAGACAGAGACAGAGACAGAGACAGAGACAGAGACAGAGACAGAGACAGAGACAGAGACAGAGACAGAGACAGAGACAGAGACAGAGACAGAGACAGAGACAGAGACAGAGACAGAGACAGAGACAGAGACAGAGACAGAGACAGAGACAGAGACAGAGACAGAGACAGAGACAGAGACAGAGACAGAGACAGAGACAGAGACAGAGACAGAGACAGAGACAGAGACAGAGACAGAGACAGAGACAGAGACAGAGACAGAGACAGAGACAGAGACAGAGACAGAGACAGAGACAGAGACAGAGACAGAGACAGAGACAGAGACAGAGACAGAGACAGAGACAGAGACGGAGACAGAGACAGAGACAGAGACAGAGACGGAGACAAAGACCGTGACAGACGCAGGGACTGAGACAGAGGCAGAGACAGAGACAGAGACAGAGATAGAGACAGGGCAGAGACAGAGGCAGAGACTGAGACAGAGGCAGAGACAGAGACAGAGACAGAGACAGAGACAGAGACAGAGACAGAGACAGAGACAGAGACAGAGACAGAGACAGAGACAGAGACAGAGACAGAGACAGAGACAGAGACAGAGACAGAGACAGAGACAGAGACAGAGAGAGAGACAGAGACAGAGACAGAGACAGAGACAGAGACAGAGACAGAGACAGAGACGGAGACAGAGACAGAGACAGAGATAGAGACAGAGACGGAGACAAAGACCGAGACAGACGCAGGGACTGAGACAGAGGCAGAGACAGCGACAGAGACAGAGATAGAGGCAGAGACAGAGACAGAGACAGAGACAGAGACAGAGACAGAGACTGAGACAGAGACACAGACAGAGACAGAGACAGAGACAGAGACAGAGACAGAGACAGAGACAGAGACAGAGACAGAGACAGAGACAGAGACAGAGACAGAGACAGAGACAGAGACAGAGACAGAGACAGAGACAGAGACAGAGACAGAGACAGAGACAGAGACAGAGACAGAGACAGAGACAGAGACAGAGACAGAGACAGAGACAGAGACAGAGACAGAGACAGAGACAGAGACAGAGACAGAGACAGAGACAGAGACAGAGACAGAGACAGAGACAGAGACAGAGACAGAGACAGAGACAGAGACAGAGACAGAGACAGAGACGGAGGCAGAGACAGAGACAGAGAGAGAGACAGAGACAGCGACAGAGGCAGAGACAGAGACAAAGACGGAGACAGAGACAGAGACTGAGCCAGAGACAGGGACAGAGACAGAGACAGAGACAGTGACAGAGACAGAGACAGAGACAGAGACAGAGACAGAGACAGAGACAGAGACAGAGACAGAGACAGAGACAGAGACAGAGACGGAGACAGAGACAGAGACAGAAACGGAGACAAAGACCGTGACAGACGCAGGGACTGAGACAGAGGCAGAGACAGAGACAGAGACAGAGATAGAGACAGGGCAGAGACAGAGGCAGAGACAGAGACAGAGGCAGAGACAGAGACAGAGACAGAGACAGAGACAGAGACAGAGACAGAGACAGAGACAGAGACAGAGACAGAGACAGAGACAGAGACAGAGACAGAGACAGAGACAGAGACAGAGAGAGAGACAGAGACAGAGACAGAGACAGAGACAGAGACAGAGACAGAGACAGAGACAGAGACGGAGACAGAGACAGAGACAGAGACAGAGACAGAGACAGAGACAGAGACAGAGACAGAGACAGAGACAGAGACAGAGACGGAGACAAAGAACGAGACAGAGGCAGAGACACAGACAGAGACAGAGACAGAGACAAAGGCAGAGAGAGAGAGAGAGACAGAGACAGAGGCAGAGACAGACACAGAGACGGAGGCAGAGACAGAGACAGAGACAGAGACAGAGACTGAGACAGAGACAGAGACATAGAGACATAGGCACGGAGGCAGAGATGCAGAGACAGAGACAAAGAGGCAGAGGCAGAGACATACAGACAGAGACCCAGATACAGAGACAGAGACACAGACGGAGACAGAGACGGAGGCAGAGACAGAGACAGAGGCAGAGACAGAGCCAGGGACAGAGACGGAGAAAGAGTCAGAGGAAGAGACAGCGACAGAGGCAGAGACAGAGACAGAGGCAGTGACAGAGACAGAGACAGAGACAGAGACAGAGACAGAGACTGAGACAGAGACAGAGACAGAGACAGAGACAGAGACAGAGACAGAGACAGAGACAGAGACAGAGACAGAGACAGAGACAGAGACAGAGACAGAGACAGAGACAGAGACAGAGACAGAGACAGAGACAGAGACAGAGACAGAGACTGAGACAGAGACAGAGACAGAGACGGAGACGGAGATAGAGGCAGAGACAGAGATAGAGACAGAGACAGAGACAGAGACAGAGACAGAGACAGAGACGGAGACAAAGACAGAGACAGAGACAGAGACGGAGACAGAGGCAGAGACAGTGCCAGGGATAGAGACGGAGATAGAGACAGAGGAAGAGACAGCGACAGAGACAGAGACATAGACAGAGACAGAGACAGAGACAGAGACAGAGACAGAGACAGAGACAGAGACAGAGACAGAGACAGAGACAGAGACAGAGACAGAGACAGAGACAGAGACGGAGACAGAGGAA
>OX243798.1:1065000-1112500 GCA_945859595.2 Megachile willughbiella
GAGACAGAGACAGAGACAGAGGAAGAGACAGCGACAGAGACAGCGACAGAGGCAGAGACAGAGACAGAGACAGAGACAGAGACAGTGACAGAGACAGAGACAGAGACAGAGACAGAGACAGAGACAGAGACAGAGACAGAGACAGAGACAGAGACAGAGACAGAGACAGAGACAGAGACAGAGACGGAGACAGAGGCAAATAGACACAGATTCAGGGTAAGAGACACAGAGACAGAGTCACCGAGACAGAGACACAGAGACAGGGGCAGAGACACAGAGACAGAGACCCAGAGACAGAGACAGAGACAGACACGTAAACAGAGACAGAGACAGAGGCAGAGACAGAGACAGAGACAGAGACAGAGACAGAGATGAAGACGGCGACGGAGACAGAGACAGGGACAGAGCCAGACACAGAAACGGACACAGAGCCAGACACAGAAACGGAGACAGAGACAGAGACAGAGACAGAGACAGAGACGGAGACAGAGACAGAGACGGAGGCAGAGACAGAGACAGAGAGAGAGACAGAGACAGCGACAGAGGCAGAGACAGAGACAGAGACAGAGACAGAGACAGAGACAGAGACAGAGACAGAGACAGAGACAGAGACAGAGACAGAGACAGAGACAGAGACAGAGACAGAGACAGAGACAGAGACAGAGAAAGAGACAGAGACAGAGACAGAGACAGAGACAGAGACAGAGACAGAGACAGAGACAGAGACAGAGACAGAGACAGAGACAGAGACAGAGACAGAGACAGAGACAGAGACAGAGACAGAGACAGAGACAGAGACAGAGACAGAGACAGAGACAGAGACAGAGACGGAGACAGAGACAGAGACAGAGACGGAGACAAAGACCGTGACAGACGCAGGGACTGAGACAGAGGCAGAGACAGAGACAGAGACAGAGAGAGAGACAGGGACAGAGACAGAGACAGAGACAGAGACAGAGACAGAGACAGAGACAGAGACAGAGACAGAGACAGAGACAGAGGAAGAGGCAGCGACAGAGGAAGAGACAGAGACAGAGACAGAGACAGAGACAGAGGAAGAGACAGCGACAGAGACAGCGACAGAGGCAGAGACAGAGACAGAGACAGAGACAGAGACAGTGACAGAGACAGAGACAGAGACAGAGACTGAGACAGAGACAGAGACAGAGACAGAGACAGAGACAGAGACAGAGACAGAGACAGAGACAGAGACGGAGACAGAGGCCAATAGACACAGATTCAGGGAAAGAGACACAGAGACAGAGTCACCGAGACAGAGACACAGAGACAGGGGCAGAGACACAGAGACAGAGACCCAGAGACAGAGACAGAGACAGACACGTAAACAGAGACAGAGACAGAGGCAGAGACAGAGACAGAGACAGAGACAGAGACAGAGATGAAGACGGCGACGGAGACAGAGACAGGGACAGAGCCAGACACAGAAACGGACACAGAGCCAGACACAGAAACGGAGACAGAGACAGAGACAGAGACGGAGGCAGAGACAGAGACAGAGACAGAGACAGAGACAGAGACAGAGACAGAGACAGAGACAGATACAGAGACAGAGACAGAGACAGAGACAGAGACAGAGACAGAGGAAGAGGCAGCGACAGAGGAAGAGACAGAGACAGAGACAGAGACAGAGACAGAGACAGAGACAGAGACAGAGACAGAGACAGAGACAGAGACAGAGACAGAGACAGAGACTGAGACAGAGACAGAGACAGAGACGGAGACGGAGATAGAGGCAGAGACAGAGATAGAGACAGAGACAGAGACAGAGACAGAGACAGAGACAGAGACGGAGACAAAGACAGAGACAGAGACAGAGACGGAGACAGAGGCAGAGACAGTGCCAGGGATAGAGACGGAGATAGAGACAGAGGAAGAGACAGCGACAGAGACAGAGACATAGACAGAGACAGAGACAGAGACAGAGACAGAGACAGAGACAGAGACAGAGACAGAGACAGAGACAGAGACAGAGACAGAGACAGAGACAGAGACGGAGACAGAGGAAGAGGCAGCGACAGAGGAAGAGACAGAGACAGAGACAGAGACAGAGACAGAGGAAGAGACAGCGACAGAGACAGCGACAGAGGCAGAGACAGAGACAGAGACAGAGACAGAGACAGTGACAGAGACAGAGACAGAGACAGAGACAGAGACAGAGACAGAGACAGAGACAGAGACAGAGACAGAGACAGAGACAGAGAAAGAGACAGAGACAGAGACAGAGACAGAGACAGAGACAGAGACAGAGACAGAGACAGAGACAGAGACAGAGACAGAGACAGAGACAGAGGAAGAGGCAGCGACAGAGGAAGAGACAGAGACAGAGACAGAGACAGAGACAGAGGAAGAGACAGCGACAGAGACAGCGACAGAGGCAGAGACAGAGACAGAGACAGAGACAGAGACAGTGACAGAGACAGAGACAGAGACAGAGACAGAGACAGAGACAGAGACAGAGACAGAGACAGAGACAGAGACAGAGACAGAGACAGAGACAGAGACAGAGACGGAGACAGAGGCCAATAGACACAGATTCAGGGAAAGAGACACAGAGACAGAGTCACCGAGACAGAGACACAGAGACAGGGGCAGAGACACAGAGACAGAGACCCAGAGACAGAGACAGAGACAGACACGTAAACAGAGACAGAGACAGAGGCAGAGACAGAGACAGAGACAGAGACAGAGACAGAGATGAAGACGGCGACGGAGACAGAGACAGGGACAGAGCCAGACACAGAAACGGACACAGAGCCAGACACAGAAACGGAGACAGAGACAGAGACAGAGACGGAGGCAGAGACAGAGACAGAGACAGAGACAGAGACAGAGACAGAGACAGAGACAGAGACAGATACAGAGACAGAGACAGAGACAGAGACAGAGACAGAGACAGAGGAAGAGGCAGCGACAGAGGAAGAGACAGAGACAGAGACAGAGACAGAGACAGAGGAAGAGACAGCGACAGAGACAGCGACAGAGGCAGAGACAGAGACAGAGACAGAGACAGAGACAGTGACAGAGACAGAGACAGAGACAGAGACAGAGACAGAGACAGAGACAGAGACAGAGACAGAGACAGAGACAGAGACAGAGACAGAGAAACAGACAGAGACAGAGACAGAGACAGAGACAGAGACAGAGACAGAGACAGAGACAGAGACAGAGGAAGAGGCAGCGACAGAGGAAGAGACAGAGACAGAGACAGAGACAGAGACAGAGGAAGAGACAGCGACAGAGACAGCGACAGAGGCAGAGACAGAGACAGAGACAGAGACAGAGACAGTGACAGAGACAGAGACAGAGACAGAGACAGAGACAGAGACAGAGACAGAGACAGAGACAGAGACAGAGACAGAGACAGAGACAGAGACAGAGACAGAGACGGAGACAGAGGCAAATAGACACAGATTCAGGGTAAGAGACACAGAGACAGAGTCACCGAGACAGAGACACAGAGACAGGGGCAGAGACACAGAGACAGAGACCCAGAGACAGAGACAGAGACAGACACGTAAACAGAGACAGAGACAGAGGCAGAGACAGAGACAGAGACAGAGACAGAGACAGAGATGAAGACGGCGACGGAGACAGAGACAGGGACAGAGCCAGACACAGAAACGGACACAGAGCCAGACACAGAAACGGAGACAGAGACAGAGACAGAGACAGAGACAGAGACGGAGACAGAGACAGAGACGGAGGCAGAGACAGAGACAGAGAGAGAGACAGAGACAGCGACAGAGGCAGAGACAGAGACAGAGACAGAGACAGAGACAGAGACAGAGACAGAGACAGAGACAGAGACAGAGACAGAGACAGAGACAGAGACAGAGACAGAGACAGAGACAGAGACAGAGAAAGAGACAGAGACAGAGACAGAGACAGAGACAGAGACAGAGACAGAGACAGAGACAGAGACAGAGACAGAGACAGAGACAGAGACAGAGACAGAGACAGAGACAGAGACAGAGACAGAGACAGAGACAGAGACAGAGACAGAGACAGAGACAGAGACAGAGACAGAGACAGAGACGGAGACAGAGACAGAGACAGAGACGGAGACAAAGACCGTGACAGACGCAGGGACTGAGACAGAGGCAGAGACAGAGACAGAGACAGAGAGAGAGACAGGGACAGAGACAGAGACAGAGACAGAGACAGAGACAGAGACAGAGACAGAGACAGAGACAGAGACAGAGACAGAGACAGAGACAGAGACAGAGACAGAGACAGAGACAGAGACAGAGACAGAGACAGAGACAGAGGCAGTGACAGAGACAGAGACAGAGACAGAGACAGAGACAGAGACAGAGACAGAGACTGAGACAGAGACAGAGACAGAGACGGAGACGGAGATAGAGGCAGAGACAGAGATATAGACAGAGACAGAGACTGAGACAGAGATAGAGACAGAGACAGAGACAGAGACGGAGACAAAGACAGAGACAGAGACAGAGACGGAGACAGAGGCAGAGACAGAGCCAGGGATAGAGACGGAGATAGAGACAGAGGAAGAGACAGCGACAGAGACAGAGACAGAGACAGAGACAGAGACAGAGACAGAGACAGAGACAGAGACAGAGACAGAGACAGAGACAGAGACAGAGACAGAGACAGAGACAGAGACAGAGACAGAGACAGAGACAGAGACAGATACAGAGACAGAGACAGAGACAGAGACAGAGACAGAGACAGAGGAAGAGGCAGCGACAGAGGAAGAGACAGAGACAGAGACAGAGACAGAGACAGAGGAAGAGACAGCGACAGAGACAGCGACAGAGGCAGAGACAGAGACAGAGACAGAGACAGAGACAGTGACAGAGACAGAGACAGAGACAGAGACAGAGACAGAGACAGAGACAGAGACAGAGACAGGGACAGAGACAGAGACAGAGAAAGAGACAGAGACAGAGACAGAGACAGAGACAGAGACAGAGACAGAGACAGAGACAGAGACAGAGACAGAGAGAGAGACAGAGACGGAGACAGAGGCAAATAGACACAGATTCAGGGAAAGAGACACAGAGACAGAGTCACCGAGACAGAGACACAGAGACAGGGGCAGAGACACAGAGACAGAGACCCAGAGACAGAGACAGAGACAGACACGTAAACAGAGACAGAGACAGAGGCAGAGACAGAGACAGAGACAGAGACAGAGACAGAGATGAAGACGGCGACGGAGACAGAGACAGGGACAGAGCCAGACACAGAAACGGACACAGAGCCAGACACAGAAACGGAGACAGAGACAGAGACATTGACATGGGCAGAGACAGAGACAGAGACGGAGGCAGAGACAGAGACAGAGACAGAGACAGAGACAGAGACAGAGACAGAGACAGAGACAGAGACGGAGGCAGAGACAGAGACAGAGAGAGAGACAGAGACAGCGACAGAGGCAGGGACAGAGACAAAGACGGAGACAGAGACAGAGACTGAGACAGAGACAGGGACAGAGACAGAGACAGAGACAGTGACAGAGACAGAGACAGAGACAGAGTCAGAGACAGAGACAGAGACAGAGACAGAGACAGAGACAGAGACAGAGACAGAGACAGAGACAGAGACAGAGACAGAGACAGAGACAGAGACAGAGACAGAGACAGAGACAGAGACGGAGATAAATACCGAGACAGAGGCAGAGACACAGACAGAGACAGAGACAGAGACAAAGGCAGAGAGAGAGAGACAGAGACAGAGACAGAGGCAGAGACAGACACAGAGACGGACGCAGAGACAGAGACAGAGACAGAGACAGAGACTGAGACAGAGACAGAGACATAGAGACATAGGCACGGAGGCAGAGATGCAGAGACAGAGACAAAGAGGCAGAGGCAGAGACATACAGACAGAGACCCAGAGACAGAGACAGAGACACAGAGGGAGACAGAGGCGGAGGCAGAGACAGAGACAGAGGCAGAGACAGAGCCAGGGACAGAGACGGAGAAAGAGACAGAGGAAGAGACAGAGACATAGAGAGACACAGAGACAGAGACAGAGACAGAGACAGAGACAGAGACGGAGACAAAGACAGAGACAGAGACAGAGACGGAGACAGAGGCAGAGACAGAGCCAGGGATAGAGACGGAGATAGAGACAGAGGAAGAGACAGCGACAGAGACAGAGACAGAGACAGAGACAGAGACAGAGACAGAGACAGAGACAGAGACAGAGACAGAGACAGAGACAGAGACAGAGACAGAGACAGAGACAGAGACAGAGACAGAGACAGAGACAGAGACAGAGACAGAGACAGAGACAGAGACAGAGACAGAGACAGAGACGGAGATAAAGACCGAGACAGAGGCAGAGACACAGACAGAGATAGAGACAGAGACAAAGGCAGAGAGAGAGACAGAGACAGAGACAGAGGCAGAGACAGACACAGAGACGGACGCAGAGACAGAGACAGAGACAGAGACAGAGACTGAGACAGAGACAGAGACATAGAGACATAGGCACGGAGGCAGAGATGCAGAGACAGAGACAAAGAGGCAGAGGCAGAGACATACAGACAGAGACCCAGAGACAGAGACAGAGACACAGAGGGAGACAGAGGCGGAGGCAGAGACAGAGACAGAGGCAGAGACAGAGCCAGGGACAGAGACGGAGAAAGAGACAGAGGAAGAGACAGAGACATAGAGAGACACAGAGACAGAGACAGAGACAGAGACAGAGACAGAGACGGAGACAAAGACAGAGACAGAGACAGAGACGGAGACAGAGGCAGAGACAGAGCCAGGGATAGAGACGGAGATAGAGACAGAGGAAGAGACAGCGACAGAGACAGAGACAGAGACAGAGACAGAGACAGAGACAGAAACAGAGACAGAGACAGAGACAGAGACAGAGACAGAGACAGAGACAGAGACAGAGACAGAGACAGAGACAGAGACAGAGACAGAGACAGAGACAGAGACAGAGACAGAGACAGAGACAGAGACAGAGACAGAGACAGAGACAGAGACGGAGATAAAGACCGAGACAGAGGCAGAGACACAGACAGAGACAGAGACAGAGACAAAGGCAGAGAGAGAGACAGAGACAGAGACAGAGGCAGAGACAGACACAGAGACGGACGCAGAGACAGAGACAGAGACAGAGACAGAGACTGAGACAGAGACAGAGACATAGAGACATAGGCACGGAGGCAGAGATGCAGAGACAGAGACAAAGAGGCAGAGGCAGAGACATACAGACAGAGACCCAGAGACAGAGACAGAGACACAGAGGGAGACAGAGGCGGAGGCAGAGACAGAGACAGAGGCAGAGACAGAGCCAGGGACAGAGACGGAGAAAGAGACAGAGGAAGAGACAGAGACATAGAGAGACACAGAGACAGAGACAGAGACAGAGACAGAGACAGAGACGGAGACAAAGACAGAGACAGAGACAGAGACGGAGACAGAGGCAGAGACAGAGCCAGGGATAGAGACGGAGATAGAGACAGAGGAAGAGACAGCGACAGAGACAGAGACAGAGACAGAGACAGAGACAGAGACAGATACAGAGACAGAGACAGAGACAGAGACAGAGACAGAGACAGAGACAGAGACAGAGACAGAGACAGAGACAGAGAGAGAGACAGAGACAGAGACAGAGACAGAGACAGAGACAGAGACAGAGACAGAGACGGAGACAGAGACAGAGACAGAGACAGAGACCGAGACAGACGCAGGGACTGAGACAGAGGCAGAGACAGCGACAGAGACAGAGATAGAGGCAGAGACAGAGACAGAGACAGAGACAGAGACAGAGACAGAGACAGAGACAGAGACAGAGACAGAGACAGAGACAGAGACAGAGACAGAGACAGAGACAGAGACAGAGACAGAAACAGAGGAAGAGGCAGCGACAGAGGAAGAGACAGAGACAGAGACAGAGACAGAGACAGAGACAGAGACAAAGAGGCAGAGGCAGAGACATACAGACAGAGGCTCAGAGACAGAGACAGAGACACAGACGGAGACAGAGACGGAGGCAGAGACAGAGACAGAGGCAGAGACAGAGCCAGGGACAGAGACGGAGAAAGAGACAGAGGAAGAGACAGCGACAGAGGCAGAGACAGAGACAGAGGCAGTGACAGAGACAGAGACAGAGACAGAGACAGAGACAGACACAGAGACAGAGACAGAGACAGAGACAGAGACAGAGACAGAGACATAGACAGAGACAGAGACAGAGACAGAGACAGAGACAGAGACAGAGACCGAGACAGAGACAGAGACAGAGACAGAGACAGAGACAGAGACAGAGACAGAGACAGAGACATAGACAGACACAGAGACAGAGACAGAGGCAGAGACGGAGACAAAGACAGAGACAGAGACAGAGACGGAGACAGAGGCAGAGACAGAGCCAGGGATAGAGACGGAGATAGAGACAGAGGAAGAGACAGCGACAGAGACAGAGACAGAGACAGAGACAGAGACAGAGACAGAGACAGAGACAGAGACAGAGACAGAGACAGAGACAGAGACAGAGACAGAGACAGAGACAGAGACAGAGACAGAGACAGAGACAGAGACAGAGACAGAGACAGAGACAGAGACAGAGACAGAGACAGAGACAGAGACAGAGACAGAGACAGAGACAGAGACAGAGACAGAGACAGAGACAGAGACAGAGACAGAGACAGAGACAGAGACAGAGACAAAGACCGTGACAGACGCAGGGACTGAGACAGAGGCAGAGACAGAGACAGAGACAGAGATAGAGACAGGGCAGAGACAGAGGCAGAGACAGAGACAGAGGCAGAGACAGAGACAGAGGCAGAGACAGAGACAGAGACAGAGATAGCGACAGGGCAGAGACAGAGGCAGAGACAGAGACAGAGGCAGAGACAGAGACAGAGACAGAGACAGAGACAGAGACAGAGACAGAGACAGAGACAGAGACAGAGACAGAGACAGAGACAGAGACAGAGACAGAGAGAGAGACAGAGACAGAGACAGAGACAGAGACAGAGACAGAGACAGAGACAGAGTCAGAGACAGAGACGGAGACAGAGACAGAGACAGAGACAGAGACGGAGACAAAGACCGAGACAGACGCAGGGACTGAGACAGAGGCAGAGACAGCGACAGAGATAGAGATAGAGGCAGACACAGAGACAGAGACAGAGACAGAGACAGAGACAGAGACAGAGACAGAGACAGAGACAGAGACAGAGACAGAGACAGAGACAGAGACAGAGACAGAGACAGAGACAGAGACAGAGACAGAGACAGAGACAGAGACAGAGACAGAGACAGAGACAGAGACAGAGACGGAGACAAAGACCGAGACAGAGGCAAAGACACAGACAGAGACAGAGACAGAGACAAAGGCAGAGGGAGAGACAGAGACAGAGACAGAGGCAGAGACAGACACAGAGACGGAGGCAGAGACAGAGACAGAGACAGAGACAGAGACTGAGACAGAGACAGAGACATAGAGACATAGGCACGGAGGCAGAGATGCAGAGACAGAGACAAAGAGGCAGAGGCAGAGACATACAGACAGAGACCCAGAGACAGAGACAGAGACACAGACGGAGACAGAGACGGAGGCAGAGACAGAGACAGAGGCAGAGACAGAGCCAGGGACAGAGACGGAGAAAGAGACAGAGGAAGAGACAGCGACAGAGGCAGAGACAGAGACAGAGGCAGTGACAGAGACAGAGACAGAGACAGAGACAGAGACAGAGACAGAGACAGAGACAGAGACAGAGACAGAGACAGAGACAGAGACAGACACAGAGACAGAGACAGAGACAGAGACAGAGACAGAGACAGAGACAGAGACAGAGACAGAGACAGAGACAGAGACAGAGACAGAGACAGAGACAGAGGCAGAGACAGAGACAGAGACAGAGACAGAGACAGAGACAGAGACAGAGACAGAGACAGAGACAGAGACAGAGACAGAGACAGAGACGGAGACAGAGACAGAGAGAGAGACGGAGACAAAGACCGTGACAGACGCAGGGACTGAGACAGAGGCAGAGACAGAGACAGAGACAGAGATAGAGACAGGGCAGAGACAGAGGCAGAGACTGAGACAGAGGCAGAGACAGAGACAGAGACAGAGACAGAGACAGAGACAGAGACAGAGACAGAGACAGAGACAGAGACAGAGACAGAGACAGAGACAGAGACAGAGACAGAGACAGAGACAGAGACTGAGACAGAGACAGAGACAGAGACAGAGACAGAGACAGAGACAGAGACAGAGACAGAGACAGAGACAGAGACAGAGACAGAGACAGAGACAGAGACAGAGACAGAGACAGAGACAGAGACAGAGACAGAGACAGAGACAGAGACGGAGGCAGAGACAGAGACAGAGAGAGAGACAGAGACAGCGACAGAGGCAGAGACAGAGACAAAGACGGAGACAGAGACAGAGACTGAGACAGAGACAGGGACAGAGACAGAGACAGAGACAGCGACAGAGATAGAGATACAGGCAGACACAGAGACAGAGACAGAGACAGAGACAGAGACAGAGACGGAGACAAAGACCGAGACAGAGGCAGAGACACAGACAGAGACAGAGACAGAGACAAAGGCAGAGAGAGAGACAGAGACAGAGACAGAGGCAGAGACAGACACAGAGACGGAGGCAGAGACAGAGACAGAGACAGAGACAGAGACTGAGACAGAGACAGAGACAGAGACAGAGACAGAGACAGAGACAGAGACAGAGACAGAGACAGAGACAGAGACAGAGACAGAGACAGAGACAGAGACAGAGACAGAGACAGAGACAGAGACAGAGACAGAGACAGAGGCAGTGACAGAGACAGAGACAGAGACAGAGACAGAGACAGAGACAGAGACAGAGACAGAGACTGAGACAGAGACAGAGACAGAGACGGAGACGGAGATAGAGGCAGAGACAGAGATAGAGACAGAGACAGAGACAGAGACAGAGACAGAGACAGAGACAGAGACAGAGACAGAGACGGAGACAAAGACAGAGACAGAGACAGAGACGGAGACAGAGGCAGAGACAGAGCCAGGGATAGAGACGGAGATAGAGACAGAGGAAGAGACATCGACAGAGACAGAGACAGAGACAGAGACAGAGACAGAGACAGAGATAGAGAGAGAGACAGAGACAGAGACAGAGACAGAGACAGAGACAGAGACAGATACAGAGACAGAGACAGAGACAGAGACAGAGACAGAGACAGAGACAGAGGAAGAGGCAGCGACAGAGGAAGAGACAGAGACAGAGACAGAGACAGAGACAGAGGAAGAGACAGCGACAGAGACAGCGACAGAGGCAGAGACAGAGACAGAGACAGAGACAGAGACAGTGACAGAGACAGAGACAGAGACAGAGACAGAGACAGAGACAGAGACAGAGACAGAGACAGAGACAGAGACAGAGACAGAGACAGAGACAGAGAAAGAGACAGAGACAGAGACAGAGACAGAGACAAAGACGGAGACACAGACAGAGACTGAGACAGAGACAGGGACAGAGACAGAGACAGAGACAGCGACAGAGATAGAGATACAGGCAGACACAGAGACAGAGACAGAGACAGAGACAGAGACAGAGACAGAGACGGAGACAAAGACCGAGACAGAGGCAGAGACACAGACAGAGACAGAGACAGAGACAAAGGCAGAGAGAGAGACAGAGACAGAGACAGAGGCAGAGACAGACACAGAGACGGAGGCAGAGACAGAGACAGAGACAGAGACAGAGACTGAGACAGAGACAGAGACAGAGACAGAGACAGAGACAGAGACAGAGACAGAGACAGAGACAGAGACAGAGACAGAGACAGAGACAGAGACAGAGACAGAGACAGAGACAGAGACAGAGACAGAGACAGAGACAGAGACAGAGACAGAGACAGAGACAGAGACAGAGGCAGTGACAGAGACAGAGACAGAGACAGAGACAGAGACAGAGACAGAGACAGAGACAGAGACAGAGACAGAGACTGAGACAGAGACAGAGACAGAGACGGAGACGGAGATAGAGGCAGAGGCAGAGATAGAGACAGAGACAGAGACAGAGACAGAGACAGAGACAGAGACAGAGACAGAGACAGAGACGGAGACAAAGACAGAGACAGAGACAGAGACGGAGACAGAGGCAGAGACAGAGCCAGGGATAGAGACGGAGATAGAGACAGAGGAAGAGACATCGACAGAGACAGAGACAGAGACAGAGACAGAGACAGAGACAGAGATAGAGACAGAGACAGAGACAGAGACAGAGACAGAGACAGAGACAGAGACAGAGGAAGAGGCAGCGACAGAGGAAGAGACAGAGACAGAGACAGAGACAGAGGAAGAGACAGCGACAGAGACAGCGACAGAGGCAGAGACAGAGACAGAGACAGAGACAGAGACAGTGACAGAGACAGAGACAGAGACAGAGACAGAGACAGAGACAGAGACAGAGACAGAGACAGAGACAGAGACAGAGACAGAGACAGAGACAGAGACAGAGACAGAGAAAGAGACAGAGACAGAGACAGAGACAGAGACAGAGACAGAGACAGAGACAGAGACAGAGACAGAGACAGAGACAGAGGAAGAGGCAGCGACAGAGATAGAGACAGAGACAGAGACAGAGACAGAGACAGAGACAGAGACAGAGACGGAGACAAAGACAGAGACAGAGACAGAGACGGAGACAGAGGCAGAGACAGAGCCAGGGATAGAGACGGAGATAGAGACAGAGGAAGAGACAGCGACAGAGACAGAGACAGAGACAGAGACAGAGACAGCGACAGAGACAGAGACAGAGACAGAGACAGAGACAGAGACAGAGATGAAGACGGCGACGGAGACAGAGACAGGGACAGAGCCAGGGATAGAGACGGAGATAGAGACAGAGGAAGAGACAGCGACAGAGACAGAGAAAGAGACAGAGACAGAGACAGAGACAGAGACAGAGACAGAGACAGAGACAGAGACAGAGACAGAGACAGAGACAGAGGAAGAGGCAGCGACAGAGATAGAGACAGAGACAGAGACAGAGACAGAGACAGAGACAGAGACAGAGACGGAGACAAAGACAGAGACAGAGACAGAGACGGAGACAGAGGCAGAGACAGAGCCAGGGATAGAGACGGAGATAGAGACAGAGGAAGAGACAGCGACAGAGACAGAGACAGAGACAGAGACAGAGACAGAGACAGAGCCAGGGATAGAGACGGAGATAGAGACAGAGGAAGAGACAGCGACAGAGACAGAGAAAGAGACAGAGACAGAGACAGAGACAGAGACAGAGACAGAGACAGAGACAGAGACAGAGACAGAGGCAGTGACAGAGACAGAGACAGAGACAGAGACAGAGACAGAGACAGAGACAGAGACTGAGACAGAGACAGAGACAGAGACGGAGACGGAGATAGAGGCAGAGACAGAGATAGAGACAGAGACAGAGACAGAGACAGAGACAGAGACAGAGACAGAGACAGAGACAGAGACAGAGACGGAGACAAAGACAGAGACAGAGACAGAGACGGAGACAGAGGCAGAGACAGAGCCAGGGATAGAGACGGAGATAGAGACAGAGGAAGAGACATCGACAGAGACAGAGACAGAGACAGAGACAGAGACAGAGACAGAGATAGAGACAGAGACAGAGACAGAGACAGAGACAGAGACAGAGACAGAGACAGATACAGAGACAGAGACAGAGACAGAGACAGAGACAGAGACAGAGACAGAGGAAGAGTCAGCGACAGAGGAAGAGACAGAGACAGAGACAGAGACAGAGACAGAGGAAGAGACAGCGACAGAGACAGCGACAGAGGCAGAGACAGAGACAGAGACAGAGACGGAGACAGTGACAGAGACAGAGACAGAGACAGAGACAGAGACAGAGACAGAGACAGAGACAGAGACAGAGACAGAGACAGAGACAGAGACAGAGACAGAGACAGAGACAGAGACAGAGACAGAGACAGAGACAGAGAAAGAGACAGAGACAGAGACAGAGACAGAGACAGAGACAGAGACAGAGACAGAGACAGAGACAGAGACAGAGACAGAGGAAGAGGCAGCGACAGAGATAGAGACAGAGACAGAGACAGAGACAGAGACAGAGACAGAGACAGAGACGGAGACAAAGACAGAGACAGAGACAGAGACGGAGACAGAGGCAGAGACAGAGCCAGGGATAGAGACGGAGATAGAGACAGAGGAAGAGACAGCGACAGAGACAGAGACAGAGACAGAGACAGAGACAGAGACAGAGACAGAGACAGAGACAGAGACAGAGACAGAGATGAAGACGGCGACGGAGACAGAGACAGGGACAGAGCCAGGGATAGAGACGGAGATAGAGACAGAGGAAGAGACAGCGACAGAGACAGAGAAAGAGACAGAGACAGAGACAGAGACAGAGACAGAGACAGAGACAGAGACAGAGACAGAGACAGAGACAGAGACAGAGACAGAGACAGAGACAGAGACAGAGGAAGAGGCAGCGACAGAGATAGAGACAGAGACAGAGACAGAGACAGAGACAGAGACAGAGACAGAGACGGAGACAAAGACAGAGACAGAGACAGAGACGGAGACAGAGGCAGAGACAGAGCCAGGGATAGAGACGGAGATAGAGACAGAGGAAGAGACAGCGACAGAGACAGAGACAGAGACAGAGACAGAGACAGAGACAGAGCCAGGGATAGAGACGGAGATAGAGACAGAGGAAGAGACAGCGACAGAGACAGAGAAAGAGACAGAGACAGAGACAGAGACAGAGACAGAGACAGAGACAGAGACAGAGACAGAGACAGAGACAGAGACAGAGGAAGAGGCAGCGACAGAGATAGAGACAGAGACAGAGACAGAGACAGAGACAGAGACAGAGACGGAGACAAAGACAGAGACAGAGACAGAGACGGAGACAGAGGCAGAGACAGAGCCAGGGATAGAGACGGAGATAGAGACAGAGGAAGAGACAGCGACAGAGACAGAGACAGAGACAGAGACAGAGACAGAGACAGAGACAGAGACAGAGACAGAGACAGAGACAGAGATGAAGACGGCGACGGAGACAGAGACAGGGACAGAGCCAGACACAGAAACGGACACAGAGCCAGACACAGAAACGGAGACAGAGACAGAGACATTGACATGGGCAGAGACAGAGACAGAGACGGAGGCAGAGACAGAGACAGAGACAGAGACAGAGACAGAGACAGAGACAGAGACAGAGACGGAGACAGAGACAGAGACGGAGGCAGAGACAGAGACAGAGAGAGAGACAGAGACAGCGACAGAGGCAGAGACAGAGACAGAGACAGAGACGGAGACAGAGACAGAGACAGAGACAGAGACTGAGACAGAGACAGAGACAGAGACAGACACAGAGACAGAGACAGAGACAGAGACAGAGACAGAGACAGAGACAGAGACTGAGACAGAGACAGAGACAGAGACAGACACAGAGACAGAGACAGAGACAGAGACAGAGACAGAGACAGAGACAGAGACAGAGACAGAGACAGAGACAGAGACAGAGACAGAGACAGAGACAGAGACAGAGACAGAGACAGAGACAGAGACAGAGACAGAGACAGAGGCAGAGAGAGAGACAGAGACAGAGACAGAGACGGAGGCAGAGACAGAGACAGAGACAGAGGCAGTGACAGAGACAGAGACAGAGACAGAGACAGAGACAGAGACAGAGACAGAGACAGAGACTGAGACAGAGACAGAGACAGAGACGGAGACGGAGATAGAGGCAGAGACAGAGATAGAGACAGAGACAGAGACAGAGACAGAGACAGAGACAGAGACAGAGACAGAGACAGAGACGGAGACAAAGACAGAGACAGAGACAGAGACGGAGACAGAGGCAGAGACAGAGCCAGGGATAGAGACGGAGATAGAGACAGAGGAAGAGACATCGACAGAGACAGAGACAGAGACAGAGACAGAGACAGAGACAGAGACAGAGATAGAGACAGAGACAGAGACAGAGACAGAGACAGAGACAGAGACAGAGACAGAGACAGAGACAGATACAGAGACAGAGACAGAGACAGAGACAGAGACAGAGACAGAGACAGATACAGAGGAAGAGGCAGCGACAGAGGAAGAGACAGAGACAGAGACAGAGACAGAGACAGAGACAGAGGAAGAGACAGCGACAGAGACAGCGACAGAGGCAGAGACAGAGACAGAGACAGAGACAGAGACAGTGACAGAGACAGAGACAGAGACAGAGACAGAGACAGAGACAGAAACAGATACAGAGACAGAGACAGAGACAGAGACAGAGACAGAGACAGAGAAAGAGACAGAGACAGAGACAGAGACAGAGACAGAGACAGAGACAGAGACAGAGACAGAGACAGAGGAAGAGGCAGCGACAGAGATAGAGACAGAGACAGAGACAGAGACAGAGACAGAGACAGAGACGGAGACAGAGACAGAGACAGAGACGGAGACAAAGACCGTGACAGACGCAGGGACTGAGACAGAGGCAGAGACAGAGACAGAGACAGAGATAGAGACAGGGCAGAGACTGAGACAGAGGCAGAGACAGAGACAGAGACAGAGACAGAGACAGAGACAGAGACAGAGACAGAGACAGAGACAGAGACAGAGACAGAGACAGAGACAGAGACAGAGACAGAGACAGAGACAGAGACAGAGACTGAGACAGAGACAGAGACAGAGACAGAGACAGAGACAGAGACAGAGACAGAGACAGAGACAGAGACAGAGACAGAGACAGAGACAGAGACAGAGACAGAGCCAGAGACAGAGACAGAGACAGAGACAGAGACAGAGACAGAGACAGAGACGGAGGCAGAGACAGAGACAGAGAGAGAGACAGAGACAGCGACAGAGGCAGAGACAGAGACAAAGACGGAGACAGAGACAGAGACTGAGACAGAGACAGGGACAGAGACAGAGACAGAGACAGCGACAGAGATAGAGATACAGGCAGACACAGAGACAGAGACAGAGACAGAGACAGAGACAGAGACGGAGACAAAGACCGAGACAGAGGCAGAGACACAGACAGAGACAGAGACAGAGACAAAGGCAGAGAGAGAGACAGAGACAGAGACAGAGGCAGAGACAGACGCAGAGACGGAGGCAGAGACAGAGACAGAGACAGAGAAAGAGACTGAGACAGAGACAGAGACAGAGACAGAGACAGAGACAGAGACAGAGACAGAGACAGAGACAGAGACAGAGACAGAGACAGAGACAGAGACAGAGACAGAGGCAGAGACAGAGACAGAGACAGAGACAGAGACAGAGACAGAGACAGAGACAGAGACAGAGACAGAGGCAGTGACAGAGACAGAGACAGAGACAGAGACAGAGACAGAGACAGAGACAGAGACAGAGACTGAGACAGAGACAGAGACAGAGACGGAGACGGAGATAGAGGCAGAGACAGAGATAGAGACAGAGACAGAGACAGAGACAGAGACAGAGACAGAGACAGAGACAGAGACGGAGACAAAGACAGAGACAGAGACAGAGACGGAGACAGAGGCAGAGACAGAGCCAGGGATAGAGACGGAGATAGAGACAGAGGAAGAGACATCGACAGAGACAGAGACAGAGACAGAGACAGAGACAGAGACAGAGATAGAGAGAGAGACAGAGACAGAGACAGAGACAGAGACAGAGACAGAGACAGAGACAGATACAGAGACAGAGACAGAGACAGAGACAGAGGAAGAGGCAGCGACAGAGGAAGAGACAGAGACAGAGACAGAGACAGAGACAGAGGAAGAGACAGCGACAGAGACAGCGACAGAGGCAGAGACAGAGACAGAGACAGAGACAGAGACAGTGACAGAGACAGAGACAGAGACAGAGACAGAGACAGAGACAGAGACAGAGACAGAGACAGAGACAGAGACAGAGACAGAGACAGAGACAGAGAAAGAGACAGAGACAGAGACAGAGACAGAGACAAAGACGGAGACAGAGACAGAGACTGAGACAGAGACAGGGACAGAGACAGAGACAGAGACAGCGACAGAGATAGAGATACAGGCAGACACAGAGACAGAGACAGAGACAGAGACAGAGACAGAGACGGAGACAAAGACCGAGACAGAGGCAGAGACACAGACAGAGACAGAGACAGAGACAAAGGCAGAGAGAGAGACAGAGACAGAGACAGAGGCAGAGACAGACACAGAGACGGAGGCAGAGACAGAGACAGAGACAGAGACAGAGACAGAGACAGAGATGAAGACGGCGACGGAGACAGAGACAGGGACAGAGCCAGGGATAGAGACGGAGATAGAGACAGAGGAAGAGACAGCGACAGAGACAGAGAAAGAGACAGAGACAGAGACAGAGACAGAGACAGAGACAGAGACAGAGACAGAGACAGAGACAGAGACAGAGACAGAGACAGAGGAAGAGGCAGCGACAGAGATAGAGACAGAGACAGAGACAGAGACAGAGACAGAGACTGAGACAGAGACAGAGACAGAGACGGAGACGGAGATAGAGGCAGAGGCAGAGATAGAGACAGAGACAGAGACAGAGACAGAGACAGAGACAGAGACAGAGACAGAGACGGAGACAAAGACAGAGACAGAGACAGAGACGGAGACAGAGGCAGAGACAGAGCCAGGGATAGAGACGGAGATAGAGACAGAGGAAGAGACATCGACAGAGACAGAGACAGAGACAGAGACAGAGACAGAGACAGAGATAGAGACAGAGACAGAGACAGAGACAGAGACAGAGACAGAGACAGAGACAGATACAGAGACAGAGACAGAGACAGAGACAGAGACAGAGACAGAGACAGAGGAAGAGGCAGCGACAGAGGAAGAGACAGAGACAGAGACAGAGACAGAGGAAGAGGCAGCGACAGAGGAAGAGACAGAGACAGAGACAGAGACAGAGACAGAGACTGAGACAGAGACAGAGACAGAGACGGAGACGGAGATAGAGGCAGAGGCAGAGATAGAGACAGAGACAGAGACAGAGACAGAGACAGAGACAGAGACAGAGACAGAGACAGAGACGGAGACAAAGACAGAGACAGAGACAGAGACGGAGACAGAGGCAGAGACAGAGCCAGGGATAGAGACGGAGATAGAGACAGAGGAAGAGACATCGACAGAGACAGAGACAGAGACAGAGACAGAGACAGAGACAGAGATAGAGACAGAGACAGAGACAGAGACAGAGACAGAGACAGAGACAGAGACAGATACAGAGACAGAGACAGAGACAGAGACAGAGACAGAGACAGAGACAGAGGAAGAGGCAGCGACAGAGGAAGAGACAGAGACAGAGACAGAGACAGAGACAGAGGAAGAGACAGCGACAGAGACAGCGACAGAGGCAGAGACAGAGACAGAGACAGAGACAGAGACAGTGACAGAGACAGAGACAGAGACAGAGACAGAGACAGAGACAGAGACAGAGACAGAGACAGAGACAGAGACAGAGACAGAGACAGAGACAGAGACAGAGACAGAGAAAGAGACAGAGACAGAGACAGAGACAGAGACAGAGACAGAGACAGAGACAGAGACAGAGACAGAGACAGAGACAGAGGAAGAGGCAGCGATAGAGATAGAGACAGAGACAGAGACAGAGACAGAGACAGAGACAGAGACAGAGACGGAGACAAAGACAGAGACAGAGACAGAGACGGAGACAGAGGCAGAGACAGAGCCAGGGATAGAGACGGAGATAGAGACAGAGGAAGAGACAGCGACAGAGACAGAGACAGAGACAGAGACAGAGACAGAGACAGAGACAGAGACAGAGACAGAGACAGAGACAGAGACAGAGATGAAGACGGCGACGGAGACAGAGACAGGGACAGAGCCAGGGATAGAGACGGAGATAGAGACAGAGGAAGAGACAGCGACAGAGACAGAGAAAGAGACAGAGACAGAGACAGAGACAGAGACAGAGACAGAGACAGAGACAGAGACAGAGACAGAGGAAGAGGCAGCGACAGAGATAGAGACAGAGACAGAGACAGAGACAGAGACAGAGACAGAGACGGAGACAAAGACAGAGACAGAGACAGAGACGGAGACAGAGGCAGAGACAGAGCCAGGGATAGAGACGGAGATAGAGACAGAGGAAGAGACAGCGACAGAGACAGAGACAGAGACAGAGACAGAGACAGAGACAGAGCCAGGGATAGAGACGGAGATAGAGACAGAGGAAGAGACAGCGACAGAGACAGAGAAAGAGACAGAGACAGAGACAGAGACAGAGACAGAGACAGAGACAGAGACAGAGGCAGTGACAGAGACAGAGACAGAGACAGAGACAGAGACAGAGACAGAGACAGAGACAGAGACTGAGACAGAGACAGAGACAGAGACGGAGACGGAGATAGAGGCAGAGACAGAGATAGAGACAGAGACAGAGACAGAGACAGAGACAGAGACAGAGACAGAGACAGAGACGGAGACAAAGACAGAGACAGAGACAGAGACGGAGACAGAGGCAGAGACAGAGCCAGGGATAGAGACGGAGATAGAGACAGAGGAAGAGACATCGACAGAGACAGAGACAGAGACAGAGACAGAGACAGAGACAGAGATAGAGACAGAGACAGAGACAGAGACAGAGACAGAGACAGAGACAGAGACAGATACAGAGACAGAGACAGAGACAGAGACAGAGACAGAGACGGAGACAGAGGAAGAGGCAGCGACAGAGGAAGAGACAGAGACAGAGACAGAGACAGAGACAGAGACAGAGACAGAGACGGAGACAAAGACAGAGACAGAGACAGAGACGGAGACAGAGGCAGAGACAGAGCCAGGGATAGAGACGGAGATAGAGACAGAGGAAGAGACAGCGACAGAGACAGAGACAGAGACAGAGACAGAGACAGAGACAGAGACAGAGACAGAGACAGAGACAGAGATGAAGACGGCGACGGAGACAGAGACAGGGACACAGCCAGACACAGAAACGGACACAGAGCCAGACACAGAAACGGAGACAGAGACAGAGACATTGACATGGGCAGAGACAGAGACAGAGACGGAGGCAGAGACAGAGACAGAGACAGAGACAGAGACAGAGACAGAGACAGAGACAGAGACAGAGACGGAGACAGAGACAGAGACGGAGGCAGAGACAGAGACAGAGAGAGAGACAGAGACAGCGACAGAGGCAGAGACAGAGACAGAGACAGAGACGGAGACAGAGACAGAGACGGAGGCAGAGACAGAGACAGAGAGAGAGACAGAGACAGCGACAGAGGCAGAGACAGAGACAGAGACAGAGACAGAGACAGAGACAGAGACAGAGACAGAGACAGAGACAGAGACAGAGACAGAGACAGAGACAGAGACAGAGACAGAGACAGAGACAGAGACAGAGACAGAGACAGAGACAGAGACAGAGACAGAGACAGAGACAGAGACAGAGACAGAGACAGAGACAGAGACAGAGACAGAGACAGAGACAGAGACAGAGACAGAGACAGAGACAGAGACAGAGACAGAGACAGAGACAGAGACAGAGACAGAGACAGAGACAGAGACAGAGACAGAGACAGAGACAGAGACAGAGACAGAGACAGAGACAGAGACAGAGACGGAGGCAGAGACAGAGACAGAGACGGAGACAAAGACCGTGACAGACGCAGGGACTGAGACAGAGGCAGAGACAGAGACAGAGACAGAGAGAGAGACAGGGCAGAGACAGAGGCAGAGACAGAGACAGAGGCAGAGACAGAGACAGAGACAGAGACAGAGACAGAGACAGAGACAGAGACAGAGACAGAGACAGAGACAGAGACAGAGACTGAGACAGAGACAGAGACAGAGACAGACACAGAGACAGAGACAGAGACAGAGACAGAGACAGAGACAGAGACAGAGACTGAGACAGAGACAGAGACAGAGACAGACACAGAGACAGAGACAGAGACAGAGACAGAGACAGAGACAGAGACAGAGACAGAGACAGAGACAGAGACAGAGACAGAGACAGAGACAGAGACAGAGACAGAGACAGAGACAGAGACAGAGACAGAGACAGAGACAGAGACAGAGACAGAGGCAGAGAGAGAGACAGAGACAGAGACAGAGACGGAGGCAGAGACAGAGACAGAGACAGAGGCAGAGACAGAGACAGAGACAGAGAGAGAGACAGGGCAGAGACAGAGGCAGAGACAGAGACAGAGGCAGAGACAGAGACAGAGACAGAGACAGAGACAGAGACAGAGACAGAGACAGAGACAGAGACAGAGACAGAGACTGAGACAGAGACAGAGACAGAGACAGACACAGAGACAGAGACAGAGACAGAGACAGAGACAGAGACAGAGACAGAGACTGAGACAGAGACAGAGACAGAGACAGACACAGAGACAGAGACAGAGACAGAGACAGAGACAGAGACAGAGACAGAGACAGAGACAGAGACAGAGACAGAGACAGAGACAGAGACAGAGACAGAGACAGAGACAGAGACAGAGACAGAGACAGAGACAGAGACAGAGACAGAGACAGAGACAGAGACAGAGACAGAGGCAGAGGCAGAGAGAGAGACAGAGACAGAGACAGAGACGGAGGCAGAGACAGAGACAGAGACAGAGACAGAGACGGAGACAAAGACAGAGACAGAGACAGAGACAGAGGCAGAGACAGAGCCAGGGATAGAGACGGAGATAGAGACAGAGGAAGAGACATCGACAGAGACAGAGACAGAGACAGAGACAGAGACAGAGACAGAGACAGAGACAGAGATAGAGACAGAGACAGAGACAGAGACAGAGACAGAGACAGAGACAGAGACAGAGACAGATACAGAGACAGAGACAGAGACAGAGACAGAGACAGAGACAGAGACAGAGGAAGAGGCAGCGACAGAGGAAGAGACAGAGACAGAGACAGAGACAGAGACAGAGACAGAGGAAGAGACAGCGACAGAGACAGCGACAGAGGCAGAGACAGAGACAGAGACAGAGACAGAGACAGTGACAGAGACAGAGACAGAGACAGAGACAGAGACAGAGACAGAGACAGAGACAGAGACAGAGACAGAGACAGAGACAGAGACAGAGACAGAGAAAGAGACAGAGACAGAGACAGAGACAGAGACAGAGACAGAGACAGAGACAGAGACAGAGACAGAGACAGAGACAGAGACAGAGGAAGAGGCAGCGACAGAGATAGAGACAGAGACAGAGACAGAGACAGAGACAGAGACAGAGACAGAGACAGAGACAGAGACGGAGACAAAGACAGAGACAGAGACAGAGACGGAGACAGAGGCAGAGACAGAGCCAGGGATAGAGACGGAGATAGAGACAGAGGAAGAGACAGCGACAGAGACAGAGACAGAGACAGAGACAGAGACAGAGACAGAGACAGAGACAGAGACAGAGACAGAGACAGAGATGAAGACGGCGACGGAGACAGAGACAGGGACAGAGCCAGACACAGAAACGGACACAGAGCCAGACACAGAAACGGAGACAGAGACAGAGACATTGACATGGGCAGAGACAGAGACAGAGACGGAGGCAGAGACAGAGACAGAGACAGAGACAGAGACAGAGACAGAGACAGAGACGGAGACAGAGACAGAGACGGAGGCAGAGACAGAGACAGAGAGAGAGACAGAGACAGCGACAGAGGCAGAGACAGAGACAGAGACAGAGACGGAGACAGAGACAGAGACGGAGGCAGAGACAGAGACAGAGAGAGAGACAGAGACAGCGACAGAGGCAGAGACAGAGACAGAGACAGAGACAGAGACAGAGACAGAGACAGAGACAGAGACAGAGACAGAGACAGAGACAGAGACGGAGACAGAGACAGAGACAGAGACAGAGACAGAGACAGAGACAGAGACAGAGACAGAGACAGAGACAGAGACAGAGACAGAGACAGAGACAGAGACAGAGACAGAGACAGAGACAGAGACAGAGACAGAGACAGAGACAGAGACAGAGACAGAGACAGAGACAGAGACAGAGACAGAGACAGAGACGGAGACAGAGACAGAGACAGAGACGGAGACAAAGACCGTGACAGACGCAGGGACTGAGACAGAGGCAGAGACAGAGACAGAGACAGAGAGAGAGACAGGGCAGAGACAGAGGCAGAGACAGAGACAGAGGCAGAGACAGAGACAGAGACAGAGACAGAGACAGAGACAGAGACAGAGACAGAGACAGAGACAGAGACTGAGACAGAGACAGAGACAGAGACAGACACAGAGACAGAGACAGAGACAGAGACAGAGACAGAGACAGAGACAGAGACAGAGACTGAGACAGAGACAGAGACAGAGACAGACACAGAGACAGAGACAGAGACAGAGACAGAGACAGAGACAGAGACAGAGACAGAGACAGAGATAGAGACAGAGACAGAGACAGAGACAGAGACAGAGACAGAGACAGAGACAGAGACAGAGACAGAGACAGAGACAGAGACAGAGACAGAGACAGAGACAGAGACAGAGACAGAGGCAGAGACAGAGACAGAGACAGAGACAGAGACGGAGGCAGAGACAGAGACAGAGACAGAGACAGAGACAGAGACAGAGACAGAGAGAGAGACAGAGACAGCGACAGAGGCAGAGACAGAGACAAAGACGGAGACAGAGACAGAGACTGAGACAGAGACAGGGACAGAGACAGAGACAGAGACAGTGACAGAGACAGAGACAGAGACAGAGACAGAGACAGAGACAGAGACAGAGACAGAGACAGAGACAGAGACAGAGACGGAGACAAAGACCGAGACAGAGGCAGAGACACAGACAGAGACAGAGACAGAGACAAAGGCAGAGAGAGAGACAGAGACAGAGACAGAGGCAGAGACAGACACAGAGACGGAGGCAGAGACAGAGACAGAGACAGAGACAGAGACTGAGACAGAGACAGAGACATAGACAGAGACAGAGACAGAGACAGAGACAGAGACAGAGACAGAGACAGAGACAGAGACAGAGACAGAGACGGAGGCAGAGACAGAGACAGAGAGAGAGACAGAGACAGCGACAGAGGCAGAGACAGAGACAAAGACGGAGACAGAGACAGAGACTGAGACAGAGGCAGGGACAGAGACAGAGACAGAGACAGTGACAGAGACAGAGACAGAGACAGAGACAGAGACAGAGACAGAGACAGAGACAGAGACAGAGACAGAGACAGAGACAGAGACAGAGACAGAGACAGAGACGGAGACAGAGACAGAGACAGAAACGGAGACAAAGACCGTGACAGACGCAGGGACTGAGACAGAGGCAGAGACAGAGACAGAGACAGAGATAGAGACAGGGCAGAGACAGAGGCAGAGACAGAGACAGAGGCAGAGACAGAGACAGAGACAGAGACAGAGACAGAGACAGAGACAGAGGCAGAGACAGAGACAGAGACAGAGACAGAGACAGAGACAGAGACAGAGACAGAGACAGAGAGAGAGACAGAGACAGAGACAGAGACAGAGACAGAGACAGAGACAGAGACGGAGACAGAGACAGAGACAGAGACAGAGACGGAGACAAAGACCGAGACAGACGCAGGGACTGAGACAGAGGCAGAGACAGCGACAGAGATAGAGATAGAGGCAGACACAGAGACGGAGGCAGAGACAGAGACAGAGACAAAGACAGAGACTGAGACAGAGACAGAGACATAGAGACATAGGCACGGAGGCAGAGATGCAGAGACAGAGACAAAGAGGCAGAGGCAGAGACATACAGACAGAGACCCAGAGACAGAGACAGAGACACAGACGGAGACAGAGACGGAGGCAGAGACAGAGACAGAGGCAGAGACAGAGCCAGGGACAGAGACGGAGAAAGAGTCAGAGGAAGAGACAGCGACAGAGGCAGAGACAGAGACAGAGGCAGTGACAGAGACAGAGACAGAGACAGAGACAGAGACTGAGACAGAGACAGAGACAGAGACAGAGACAGAGACAGAGACAGAGACAGAGACAGAGACAGAGACAGAGACAGAGACAGAGACAGAGACAGAGACAGAGACAGAGACAGAGACAGAGACAGAGACAGAGACAGAGACAGAGACAGAGACAGAGACAGAGACAGAGACAGAGACAGAGACAGAGACAGAGACAGAGACAGAGACAGAGACAGAGACAGAGACAGAGACAGAGACAGAGGCAGTGACAGAGACAGAGACAGAGACAGAGACAGAGACAGAGACAGAGACTGAGACAGAGACAGAGACAGAGACAGAGACGGAGACGGAGATAGAGGCAGAGACAGAGATAGAGACAGAGACAGAGACAGAGACAGAGACAGAGACAGAGACGGAGACAAAGACAGAGACAGAGGCAGAGACGGAGACAGAGGCAGAGACAGAGCCAGGGATAGAGACGGAGATAGAGACAGAGGAAGAGACAGCGACAGAGACAGAGACAGAGACAGAGACAGAGACAGAGACAGAGACAGAGACAGAGACAGAGACAGAGACAGAGACAGAGACAGAGACAGAGACAGAGACAGAGACAGATACAGAGACAGAGACAGAGACAGAGACAGAGACAGAGACAGAGACAGAGGAAGAGGCAGCGACAGAGGAAGAGACAGAGACAGAGACAGAGACAGAGGAAGAGACAGCGGCAGAGACAGCGACAGAGGCAGAGACAGAGACAGAGACAGAGACAGAGACAGTGACAGAGACAGAGACAGAGACAGAGACAGAGACAGAGACAGAGACAGAGACAGAGACAGAGACAGAGACAGAGACAGAGACGGAGACAGAGACAGAGACAGAGATAGAGACAGAGACGGAGACAAAGACCGAGACAGACGCAGGGACTGAGACAGAGGCAGAGACAGCGACAGAGACTGAGATAGAGGCAGAGACAGAGACAGAGACAGAGACAGAGACAGAGACAGAGACAGAGACAGAGACAGAGACAGAGACAGAGACAGAGACAGAGACAGAGACAGAGACAGAGACAGAGACAGAGACAGAGACAGAGACAGAGACAGAGACAGAGACAGAGACAGAGACAGAGACAGAGACAGAGACAGAGACAGAGACAGAGACAGAGACAGAGACAGAGACAGAGACAGAGACAGAGACAGAGACAGAGACAGAGACAGAGACAGAGACAGAGACTGAGACAGAGACAGAGACAGAGACAGACACAGAGACAGAGACAGAGACAGAGACAGAGACGGAGACAAAGACCGAGACAGACGCAGGGACTGAGACAGAGGCAGAGACAGCGACAGAGATAGAGATAGAGGCAGACACAGAGACGGAGGCAGAGACAGAGACAGAGACAAAGACAGAGACTGAGACAGAGACAGAGACATAGAGACATAGGCACGGAGGCAGAGATGCAGAGACAGAGACAAAGAGGCAGAGGCAGAGACATACAGACAGAGACCCAGAGACAGAGACAGAGACACAGACGGAGACAGAGACGGAGGCAGAGACAGAGACAGAGGCAGAGACAGAGCCAGGGACAGAGACGGAGAAAGAGTCAGAGGAAGAGACAGCGACAGAGGCAGAGACAGAGACAGAGGCAGTGACAGAGACAGAGACAGAGACAGAGACAGAGACTGAGCCAGAGACAGAGACAGAGACAGAGACAGAGACAGAGACAGAGACAGAGACAGAGACAGAGACAGAGACAGAGACAGAGACAGAGACAGAGACAGAGACAGAGACAGAGACAGAGACAGAGACAGAGACGGAGACAAAGACAGAGACAGAGGCAGAGACGGAGACAGAGGCAGAGACAGAGCCAGGGATAGAGACGGAGATAGAGACAGAGGAAGAGACAGCGACAGAGACAGAGACAGAGACAGAGACAGAGACAGAGACAGAGACAGAGACAGAGACAGAGACAGAGACAGAGACAGAGACAGAGACAGAGACAGATACAGAGACAGAGACAGAGACAGAGACAGAGACAGAGACAGAGACAGAGGAAGAGGCAGCGACAGAGGAAGAGACAGAGACAGAGACAGAGACAGAGGAAGAGACAGCGGCAGAGACAGCGACAGAGGCAGAGACAGAGACAGAGACAGAGACAGAGACAGTGACAGAGACAGAGACAGAGACAGAGACAGAGACAGAGACAGAGACAGAGACAGAGACAGAGACAGAGACAGAGACAGAGACAGAGACAGAGACGGAGACAGAGACAGAGACAGAGATAGAGACAGAGACGGAGACAAAGACCGAGACAGACGCAGGGACTGAGACAGAGGCAGAGACAGCGACAGAGACTGAGATAGAGGCAGAGACAGAGACAGAGACAGAGACAGAGACAGAGACAGAGACAGAGACAGAGACAGAGACAGAGACAGAGACAGAGACAGAGACAGAGACAGAGACAGAGACAGAGACAGAGACAGAGACAGAGACAGAGACAGAGACAGAGACAGAGACAGAGACAGAGACAGAGACAGAGACAGAGACAGAGACAGAGACAGAGACAGAGACAGAGACAGAGACAGAGACAGAGACAGAGACAGAGACAGAGACAGAGACAGAGACAGAGACAGAGACAGAGACAGAGACAGAGGCAGAGAGAGAGACAGAGACAGAGACAGAGACGGAGGCAGAGACAGAGACAGAGACAGAGGCAGAGACAGAGACAGAGACAGAGAGAGAGACAGGGCAGAGACAGAGGCAGAGACAGAGACAGAGGCAGAGACAGAGACAGAGACAGAGACAGAGACAGAGACAGAGACAGAGACAGAGACAGAGACTGAGACAGAGACAGAGACAGAGACAGACACAGAGACAGAGACAGAGACAGAGACAGAGACAGAGACAGAGACAGAGACAGAGACAGATACAGAGACAGAGACAGAGACAGAGACAGAGACAGAGACAGAGACAGAGGAAGAGGCAGCGACAGAGGAAGAGACAGAGACAGAGACAGAGACAGAGACAGAGACAGAGACAGAGACAGAGGCAGTGACAGAGACAGAGACAGAGACAGAGACAGAGACAGAGACAGAGACAGAGACAGAGACAGAGACTGAGACAGAGACAGAGACAGAGACGGAGACGGAGATAGAGGCAGAGGCAGAGATAGAGACAGAGACAGAGACAGAGACAGAGACAGAGACAGAGACAGAGACGGAGACAAAGACAGAGACAGAGACAGAGACGGAGACAGAGGCAGAGACAGAGCCAGGGATAGAGACGGAGATAGAGACAGAGGAAGAGACATCGACAGAGACAGAGACAGAGACAGAGACAGAGACAGAGACAGAGATAGAGACAGAGACAGAGACAGAGACAGAGACAGAGACAGAGACAGAGACAGATACAGAGACAGAGACAGAGACAGAGACAGAGACAGAGACAGAGACAGAGGAAGAGGCAGCGACAGAGGAAGAGACAGAGACAGAGACAGAGACAGAGACAGAGGAAGAGACAGCGACAGAGACAGCGACAGAGAAAGAGACAGAGACAGAGACAGAGACAGAGACAGAGACAGAGACAGAGACAGAGACAGAGACAGAGGAAGAGGCAGCGATAGAGATAGAGACAGAGACAGAGACAGAGACAGAGACAGAGACAGAGACAGAGACGGAGACAAAGACAGAGACAGAGACAGAGACGGAGACAGAGGCAGAGACAGAGCCAGGGATAGAGACGGAGATAGAGACAGAGGAAGAGACAGCGACAGAGACAGAGACAGAGACAGAGACAGAGACAGAGACAGAGACAGAGACAGAGACAGAGACAGAGACAGAGATGAAGACGGCGACGGAGACAGAGACAGGGACAGAGCCAGGGATAGAGACGGAGATAGAGACAGAGGAAGAGACAGCGACAGAGACAGAGAAAGAGACAGAGACAGAGACAGAGACAGAGACAGAGACAGAGACAGAGACAGAGACAGAGACAGAGACAGAGACAGAGGAAGAGGCAGCGACAGAGATAGAGACAGAGACAGAGACAGAGACAGAGACAGAGACAGAGACGGAGACAAAGACAGAGACAGAGACAGAGACGGAGACAGAGGCAGAGACAGAGCCAGGGATAGAGACGGAGATAGAGACAGAGGAAGAGACAGCGACAGAGACAGAGACAGAGACAGAGACAGAGACAGAGACAGAGCCAGGGATAGAGACGGAGATAGAGACAGAGGAAGAGACAGCGACAGAGACAGAGAAAGAGACAGAGACAGAGACAGAGACAGAGACAGAGACAGAGACAGAGACAGAGGCAGTGACAGAGACAGAGACAGAGACAGAGACAGAGACAGAGACAGAGACAGAGACAGAGACTGAGACAGAGACAGAGACAGAGACGGAGACGGAGATAGAGGCAGAGACAGAGATAGAGACAGAGACAGAGACAGAGACAGAGACAGAGACAGAGACAGAGACAGAGACAGAGACGGAGACAAAGACAGAGACAGAGACAGAGACGGAGACAGAGGCAGAGACAGAGCCAGGGATAGAGACGGAGATAGAGACAGAGGAAGAGACATCGACAGAGACAGAGACAGAGACAGAGACAGAGACAGAGACAGAGATAGAGACAGAGACAGAGACAGAGACAGAGACAGAGACAGAGACAGAGACAGAGACAGAGACAGAGACAGAGACAGAGACAGAGACAGAGACAGAGACAGAGACAGAGACAGAGACAGAGAAAGAGACAGAGACAGAGACAGAGACAGAGACAGAGACAGAGACAGAGACAGAGACAGAGACAGAGACAGAGACAGAGACAGAGACAGAGGAAGAGGCAGCGACAGAGATAGAGACAGAGACAGAGACAGAGACAGAGACAGAGACAGAGACAGAGACAGAGACGGAGACAGAGAAAGAGACAGAGACAGAGACAGAGACAGAGACAGAGACAGAGACAGAGACAGAGACAGAGACAGAGACAGAGGAAGAGGCAGCGACAGAGATAGAGACAGAGACAGAGACAGAGACAGAGACAGAGACAGAGACAGAGACGGAGACAAAGACAGAGACAGAGACAGAGACGGAGACAGAGGCAGAGACAGAGCCAGGGATAGAGACGGAGATAGAGACAGAGGAAGAGACAGCGACAGAGACAGAGACAGAGACAGAGACAGAGACAGAGACAGAGACAGAGACAGAGACAGAGACAGAGATGAAGACGGCGACGGAGACAGAGACAGGGACAGAGCCAGACACAGAAACGGACACAGAGCCAGACACAGGAACGGAGACAGAGACAGAGACATTGACATGGGCAGAGACAGAGACAGAGACGGAGGCAGAGACAGAGACAGAGACAGAGACAGAGACAGAGACAGAGACAGAGACAGAGACGGAGACAGAGACAGAGACAGAGACAGAGACAGAGACAGAGACAGAGACAGAGACAGAGACAGAGACAGAGACAGAGACAGAGACAGAGACAGAGACGGAGACAGAGACAGAGACAGAGACGGAGACAAAGACCGTGACAGACGCAGGGACTGAGACAGAGGCAGAGACAGAGACAGAGACAGAGAGAGAGACAGAGACAGAGACAGAGACAGAGACAGAGACAGAGACAGAGACAGAGACAGAGACAGAGACAGAGACAGAGACAGAGACGGAGACAGAGACAGAGACAGAGACGGAGACAAAGACCGTGACAGACGCAGGGACTGAGACAGAGGCAGAGACAGAGACAGAGACAGAGAGAGAGACAGAGACAGAGACAGAGACAGAGACAGAGACAGAGACAGAGACAGAGACAGAGACAGAGACTGAGACAGAGACAGAGACAGAGACAGACACAGAGACAGAGACAGAGACAGAGACAGAGACAGAGACAGAGACAGAGACTGAGACAGAGACAGAGACAGAGACAGACACAGAGACAGAGACAGAGACAGAGACAGAGACAGAGACAGAGACAGAGACAGAGACAGAGACAGAGACAGAGACAGAGACAGAGACAGAGACAGAGACAGAGACAGAGACAGAGGAAGAGGCAGCGACAGAGGAAGAGACAGAGACAGAGACAGAGACAGAGACAGAGGAAGAGACAGCGACAGAGACAGCGACAGAGGCAGAGACAGAGACAGAGACAGAGACAGAGACAGTGACAGAGACAGAGACAGAGACAGAGACAGAGACAGAGACAGAGACAGAGACGGAGACAAAGACCGAGACAGAGGCAGAGACACAGACAGAGACAGAGACAGAGACAAAGGCAGAGAGAGAGACAGAGACAGAGACAGAGGCAGAGACAGACACAGAGACGGAGGCAGAGACAGAGACAGAGACAGAGACAGAGACTGAGACAGAGACAGAGACAGAGACAGAGACAGAGACAGAGACAGAGACAGAGACAGAGACAGAGACAGAGACAGAGACAGAGACAGAGACAGAGACAGAGACAGAGACAGAGACAGAGACAGAGACAGAGACAGAGACAGAGACAGAGACAGAGACAGAGACAGAGACAGAGACAGAGGCAGTGACAGAGACAGAGACAGAGACAGAGACAGAGACAGAGACAGATACAGAGACAGAGACAGAGACTGAGACAGAGACAGAGACAGAGACGGAGACGGAGATAGAGGCAGAGGCAGAGATAGAGACAGAGACAGAGACAGAGACAGAGACAGAGACAGAGACAGAGACAGAGACGGAGACAAAGACAGAGACAGAGACAGAGACGGAGACAGAGGCAGAGACAGAGCCAGGGATAGAGACGGAGATAGAGACAGAGGAAGAGACATCGACAGAGACAGAGACAGAGACAGAGACAGAGACAGAGACAGAGATAGAGACAGAGACAGAGACAGAGACAGAGACAGAGACAGAGACAGAGACAGATACAGAGACAGAGACAGAGACAGAGACAGAGACAGAGACAGAGACAGAGGAAGAGGCAGCGACAGAGGAAGAGACAGAGACAGAGACAGAGACAGAGACAGAGGAAGAGACAGCGACAGAGACAGCGACAGAGAAAGAGACAGAGACAGAGACAGAGACAGAGACAGAGACAGAGACAGAGACAGAGACAGAGACAGAGACAGAGACAGAGGAAGAGGCAGCGATAGAGATAGAGACAGAGACAGAGACAGAGACAGAGACAGAGACAGAGACAGAGACGGAGACAAAGACAGAGACAGAGACAGAGACGGAGACAGAGGCAGAGACAGAGCCAGGGATAGAGACGGAGATAGAGACAGAGGAAGAGACAGCGACAGAGACAGAGACAGAGACAGAGACAGAGACAGAGACAGAGACAGAGACAGAGACAGAGACAGAGACAGAGATGAAGACGGCGACGGAGACAGAGACAGGGACAGAGCCAGGGATAGAGACGGAGATAGAGACAGAGGAAGAGACAGCGACAGAGACAGAGAAAGAGACAGAGACAGAGACAGAGACAGAGACAGAGACAGAGACAGAGACAGAGACAGAGACAGAGACAGAGACAGAGGAAGAGGCAGCGACAGAGATAGAGACAGAGACAGAGACAGAGACAGAGACAGAGACAGAGACGGAGACAAAGACAGAGACAGAGACAGAGACGGAGACAGAGGCAGAGACAGAGCCAGGGATAGAGACGGAGATAGAGACAGAGGAAGAGACAGCGACAGAGACAGAGACAGAGACAGAGACAGAGACAGAGACAGAGACAGAGCCAGGGATAGAGACGGAGATAGAGACAGAGGAAGAGACAGCGACAGAGACAGAGAAAGAGACAGAGACAGAGACAGAGACAGAGACAGAGACAGAGACAGAGACAGAGGCAGTGACAGAGACAGAGACAGAGACAGAGACAGAGACAGAGACAGAGACAGAGACAGAGACTGAGACAGAGACAGAGACAGAGACGGAGACGGAGATAGAGGCAGAGACAGAGATAGAGACAGAGACAGAGACAGAGACAGAGACAGAGACAGAGACAGAGACAGAGACGGAGACAAAGACAGAGACAGAGACAGAGACGGAGACAGAGGCAGAGACAGAGCCAGGGATAGAGACGGAGATAGAGACAGAGGAAGAGACATCGACAGAGACAGAGACAGAGACAGAGACAGAGACAGAGACAGAGATAGAGACAGAGACAGAGACAGAGACAGAGACAGAGACAGAGACAGAGACAGATACAGAGACAGAGACAGAGACAGAGACAGAGACAGAGACGGAGACAGAGGAAGAGGCAGCGACAGAGGAAGAGACAGAGACAGAGACAGAGACAGAGACAGAGGAAGAGACAGCGACAGAGACAGCGACAGAGGCAGAGACAGAGACAGAGACAGAGACAGAGACAGTGACAGAGACAGAGACAGAGACAGAGACAGAGACAGAGACAGAGACAGAGACAGAGACAGAGACAGAGACAGAGACAGAGACAGAGACAGAGACAGAGACAGAGAAAGAGACAGAGACAGAGACAGAGACAGAGACAGAGACAGAGACAGAGACAGAGACAGAGACAGAGACAGAGACAGAGACAGAGGAAGAGGCAGCGACAGAGATAGAGACAGAGACAGAGACAGAGACAGAGACAGAGACAGAGACAGAGACAGAGACAGAGACGGAGACAGAGAAAGAGACAGAGACAGAGACAGAGACAGAGACAGAGACAGAGACAGAGACAGAGACAGAGACAGAGACAGAGACAGAGGAAGAGGCAGCGACAGAGATAGAGACAGAGACAGAGACAGAGACAGAGACAGAGACAGAGACGGAGACAAAGACAGAGACAGAGACAGAGACGGAGACAGAGGCAGAGACAGAGCCAGGGATAGAGACGGAGATAGAGACAGAGGAAGAGACAGCGACAGAGACAGAGACAGAGACAGAGACAGAGACAGAGACAGAGACAGAGACAGAGACAGAGACAGAGATGAAGACGGCGACGGAGACAGAGACAGGGACAGAGCCAGACACAGAAACGGACACAGAGCCAGACACAGAAACGGAGACAGAGACAGAGACATTGACATGGGCAGAGACAGAGACAGAGACGGAGGCAGAGACAGAGACAGAGACAGAGACAGAGACAGAGACAGAGACAGAGACAGAGACGGAGACAGAGACAGAGACAGAGACAGAGACAGAGACAGAGACAGAGACAGAGACAGAGACAGAGACAGAGACAGAGACAGAGACAGAGACAGAGACAGAGACGGAGACAGAGACAGAGACAGAGACGGAGACAAAGACCGTGACAGACGCAGGGACTGAGACAGAGGCAGAGACAGAGACAGAGACAGAGAGAGAGACAGAGACAGAGACAGAGACAGAGACAGAGACAGAGACAGAGACAGAGACAGAGACAGAGACAGAGACAGAGACAGAGACGGAGACAGAGACAGAGACAGAGACGGAGACAAAGACCGTGACAGACGCAGGGACTGAGACAGAGGCAGAGACAGAGACAGAGACAGAGAGAGAGACAGAGACAGAGACAGAGACAGAGACAGAGACAGAGACAGAGACAGAGACAGAGACAGAGACTGAGACAGAGACAGAGACAGAGACAGACACAGAGACAGAGACAGAGACAGAGACAGAGGCAGAGACAGAGACAGAGACTGAGACAGAGACAGAGACAGAGACAGACACAGAGACAGAGACAGAGACAGAGACAGAGACAGAGACAGAGACAGAGACAGAGACAGAGACAGAGACAGAGACAGAGACAGAGACAGAGACAGAGACAGAGACAGAGACAGAGACAGAGACAGAGACAGAGACAGAGACAGAGACAGAGACAGAGACAGAGACAGAGACAGAGACAGAGACAGAGACAGAGGCAGAGACAGAGACAGAGACAGAGACAGAGACGGAGGCAGAGACAGAGACAGAGACAGAGACAGAGACAGAGACAGAGACAGAGAGAGAGACAGAGACAGAGACAGAGACAGAGACAGAGACAGAGACGGAGGCAGAGACAGAGACAGAGAGAGAGACAGAGACAGCGACAGAGGCAGAGACAGAGACAAAGACGGAGACAGAGACAGAGACTGAGACAGAGGCAGGGACAGAGACAGAGACAGAGACAGTGACAGAGACAGAGACAGAGACAGAGACAGAGACAGAGACAGAGACAGAGACAGAGACAGAGACAGAGACAGAGACAGAGACAGAGACAGAGACGGAGACAGAGACAGAGACAGAAACGGAGACAAAGACCGTGACAGACGCAGGGACTGAGACAGAGGCAGAGACAGAGACAGAGACAGAGATAGAGACAGGGCAGAGACAGAGGCAGAGACAGAGACAGAGGCAGAGACAGAGACAGAGACAGAGACAGAGACAGAGACAGAGACAGAGACAGAGACAGAGACAGAGACAGAGACAGAGACAGAGACAGAGAGAGAGACAGAGACAGAGACAGAGACAGAGACAGAGACAGAGACAGAGACAGAGACGGAGACAGAGACAGAGACAGAGACAGAGACGGAGACAAAGACCGAGACAGACGCAGGGACTGAGACAGAGGCAGAGACAGCGACAGAGATAGAGATAGAGGCAGACACAGAGACGGAGGCAGAGACAGAGACAGAGACAGAGACAGAGACTGAGACAGAGACAGAGACATAGAGACATAGGCACGGAGGCAGAGATGCAGAGACAGAGACAAAGAGGCAGAGGCAGAGACATACAGACAGAGACCCAGAGACAGAGACAGAGACACAGACGGAGACAGAGACGGAGGCAGAGACAGAGACAGAGGCAGAGACAGAGCCAGGGACAGAGACGGAGAAAGAGTCAGAGGAAGAGACAGCGACAGAGGCAGAGACAGAGACAGAGGCAGTGACAGAGACAGAGACAGAGACAGAGACAGAGACTGAGACAGAGACAGAGACAGAGACAGAGACAGAGACAGAGACAGAGACAGAGACAGAGACAGAGACAGAGACAGAGACAGAGACAGAGACAGAGACAGAGACAGAGACAGAGACAGAGACAGAGACAGAGACAGAGACAGAGACAGAGACAGAGACAGAGACAGAGACAGAGACAGAGACAGAGACAGAGACAGAGACAGAGACAGAGACAGAGACAGAGACAGAGACAGAGACAGAGACAGAGACAGAGACAGAGACAGAGACAGAGACAGAGACAGAGACAGAGACAGAGGCAGTGACAGAGACAGAGACAGAGACAGAGACAGAGACAGAGACAGAGACAGAGACTGAGACAGAGACAGAGACAGAGACGGAGACGGAGATAGAGGCATCGACAGAGATAGAGACAGAGACAGAGACAGAGACAGAGACAGAGACAGAGACGGAGACAAAGACAGAGACAGAGACAGAGACGGAGACAGAGGCAGAGACAGAGCCAGGGATAGAGACGGAGATAGAGACAGAGGAAGAGACAGCGACAGAGACAGAGACAGAGACAGAGACAGAGACAGAGACAGAGACAGAGACAGAGACAGAGACAGAGACAGAGACAGAGACAGAGACAGAGACAGATACAGAGACAGAGACAGAGACAGAGACAGAGACAGAGACAGAGACAGAGGAAGAGGCAGCGACAGAGGAAGAGACAGAGACAGAGACAGAGACAGAGGAAGAGACAGCGGCAGAGACAGCGACAGAGGCAGAGACAGAGACAGAGACAGTGACAGAGACAGAGACAGAGACAGAGACAGAGACAGAGACAGAGACAGAGACAGAGACAGAGACAGAGACAGAGACAGAGACAGAGACAGAGACAGAGACAGAGACGGAGACAGAGACAGAGACAGAGATAGAGACAGAGACGGAGACAAAGACCGAGACAGACGCAGGGACTGAGACAGAGGCAGAGACAGCGACAGAGACTGAGATAGAGGCAGAGACAGAGACAGAGACAGAGACAGAGACAGAGACAGAGACAGAGACAGAGACAGAGACAGAGACAGAGACAGAGACTGAGACAGAGACAGAGACAGAGACAGAGACAGAGACAGAGACAGAGACAGAGACAGAGACAGAGACAGAGACAGAGACAGAGACAGACACAGAGACAGAGACAGAGACAGAGACAGAGACAGAGACAGAGACAGAGACAGAGACAGAGACAGAGACAGAGACAGAGACAGAGACAGAGACAGAGACAGAGACAGAGACAGAGACAGAGACAGAGACAGAGACAGAGACAGAGGCAGAGAGAGAGACAGAGACAGAGACAGAGACGGAGGCAGAGACAGAGACAGAGACAGAGACAGAGACGGAGACAAAGACAGAGACAGAGACAGAGACGGAGACGGAGACAGAGGCAGAGACAGAGCCAGGGATAGAGACGGAGATAGAGACAGAGGAAGAGACAGCGACAGAGACAGAGACAGAGACAGAGACAGAGACAGAGACAGAGACAGAGACAGAGACAGAGACAGAGATGAAGACGGCGACGGAGACAGAGACAGGGACAGAGCCAGACACAGAAACGGACACAGAGCCAGACACAGAAACGGAGACAGAGACAGAGACATTGACATGGGCAGAGACAGAGACAGAGACGGAGGCAGAGACAGAGACAGAGACAGAGACAGAGACAGAGACAGAGACAGAGACAGAGACGGAGACAGAGACAGAGACGGAGGCAGAGACAGAGACAGAGAGAGAGACAGAGACAGCGACAGAGGCAGAGACAGAGACAGAGACAGAGACGGAGACAGAGACAGAGACGGAGGCAGAGACAGAGACAGAGAGAGAGACAGAGACAGCGACAGAGGCAGAGACAGAGACAGAGACAGAGACAGAGACAGAGACAGAGACAGAGACAGAGACAGAGACAGAGACGGAGACAGAGACAGAGACAGAGACAGAGACAGAGACAGAGACAGAGACAGAGACAGAGACAGAGACAGAGACAGAGACAGAGACAGAGACAGAGACAGAGACAGAGACAGAGACAGAGACAGAGACAGAGACAGAGACAGAGACAGAGACAGAGACAGAGACAGAGACAGAGACAGAGACAGAGACAGAGACAGAGACGGAGACAGAGACAGAGACAGAGACGGAGACAAAGACCGTGACAGACGCAGGGACTGAGACAGAGGCAGAGACAGAGACAGAGACAGAGAGAGAGACAGGGCAGAGACAGAGGCAGAGACAGAGACAGAGGCAGAGACAGAGACAGAGACAGAGACAGAGACAGAGACAGAGAAAGAGACAGAGACAGAGACTGAGACAGAGACAGAGACAGAGACAGACACAGAGACAGAGACAGAGACAGAGACAGAGACAGAGACAGAGACAGAGACTGAGACAGAGACAGAGACAGAGACAGACACAGAGACAGAGACAGAGACAGAGACAGAGACAGAGACAGAGACAGAGACAGAGACAGAGACAGGGACAGAGACAGAGACAGAGACAGAGACAGAGACAGAGACAGAGACAGAGACAGAGACAGAGACAGAGACAGAGACAGAGACAGAGACAGAGACAGAGACAGAGACAGAGACAGAGACAGAGGCAGAGACAGAGACAGAGACAGAGACAGAGACGGAGGCAGAGACAGAGACAGAGACAGAGACAGAGACAGAGACAGAGACAGAGAGAGAGACCGAGACAGAGACAGAGACAGAGACAGAGACAGAGACGGAGGCAGAGAAAGAGACAGAGAGAGAGACAGAGACAGCGACAGAGGCAGAGACAGAGACAAAGACGGAGACAGAGACAGAGACTGAGACAGAGGCAGGGACAGAGACAGAGACAGAGACAGTGACAGAGACAGAGACAGAGACAGAGACAGAGACAGAGACAGAGACAGAGACAGAGACAGAGACAGAGACAGAGACAGAGACAGAGACAGAGACAGAGACAGAGACGGAGACAGAGACAGAGACAGAAACGGAGACAAAGACCGTGACAGACGCAGGGACTGAGACAGAGGCAGAGACAGAGACAGAGACAGAGATAGAGACAGGGCAGAGACAGAGGCAGAGACAGAGACAGAGGCAGAGACAGAGACAGAGACAGAGACAGAGACAGAGACAGAGACAGAGACAGAGACAGAGACAGAGACAGAGACAGAGACAGAGACAGAGACAGAGACAGAGACAGAGACAGAGAGAGAGACAGAGACAGAGACAGAGACAGAGACAGAGACAGAGACAGAGACAGAGACGGAGACAGAGACAGAGACAGAGACAGAGACGGAGACAAAGACCGAGACAGACGCAGGGACTGAGACAGAGGCAGAGACAGCGACAGAGATAGAGATAGAGGCAGACACAGAGACGGAGGCAGAGACAGAGACAGAGACAGAGACAGAGACTGAGACAGAGACAGAGACATAGAGACATAGGCACGGAGGCAGAGATGCAGAGACAGAGACAAAGAGGCAGAGGCAGAGACATACAGACAGAGACCCAGAGACAGAGACAGAGACACAGACGGAGACAGAGACGGAGGCAGAGACAGAGACAGAGGCAGAGACAGAGCCAGGGACAGAGACGGAGAAAGAGTCAGAGGAAGAGACAGCGACAGAGGCAGAGACAGAGACAGAGGCAGTGACAGAGACAGAGACAGAGACAGAGACAGAGACTGAGACAGAGACAGAGACAGAGACAGAGACAGAGACAGAGACAGAGACAGAGACAGAGACAGAGACAGAGACAGAGACAGAGACAGAGACAGAGACAGAGACAGAGACAGAGACAGAGACAGAGACAGAGACAGAGACAGAGACAGAGACAGAGACAGAGACAGAGACAGAGACAGATACAGAGACAGAGACAGAGACAGAGACAGAGACAGAGACAGAGACAGAGGAAGAGGCAGCGACAGAGGAAGAGACAGAGACAGAGACAGAGACAGAGGAAGAGACAGCGGCAGAGACAGCGACAGAGGCAGAGACAGAGACAGAGACAGAGACAGAGACAGTGACAGAGACAGAGACAGAGACAGAGACAGAGACAGAGACAGAGACAGAGACAGAGACGGAGACAGAGACAGAGACAGAGATAGAGACAGAGACGGAGACAAAGACCGAGACAGACGCAGGGACTGAGACAGAGGCAGAGACAGCGACAGAGACTGAGATAGAGGCAGAGACAGAGACAGAGACAGAGACAGAGACAGAGACAGAGACAGAGACAGAGACAGAGACAGAGACAGAGACAGAGACAGAGACAGAGACAGAGACAGAGACAGAGACAGAGACAGAGACAGAGACAGAGACAGAGACGGAGGCAGAGACAGAGACAGAGAGAGAGACAGAGACAGCGACAGAGGCAGAGACAGAGACAAAGACGGAGACAGAGACAGAGACTGAGACAGAGACAGGGACAGAGACAGAGACAGAGACAGAGACAGTGACAGAGACAGAGACAGAGACAGAGACGGAGACAGAGACAGAGACAGAGACAGAGACAGAGACAGAGACAGAGACAGAGACAGAGACAGAGACAGAGACAGAGGCAGAGACAGAGACAGAGGCAGAGACAGAGACAGAGGCAGAGACAGAGACAGAGGCAGTGACAGAGACAGAGACAGAGACAGAGACAGAGACAGAGACTGAGACAGAGACAGAGACAGAGACAGAGACGGAGACGGAGATAGAGGCAGAGACAGAGATAGAGACAGAGACAGAGACAGAGACAGAGACAGGGAGAGAGACAGAGACAGAGACAGAGACAGAGACAGAGACGGAGACAAAGACCGAGACAGACGCAGGGACTGAGACAGAGGCAGAGACAGAGACAGAGACAGAGACGGAGACAAAGACCGAGACAGACGCAGGGACTGAGACAGAGGCAGAGACAGAGACAGAGACAGAGATAGAGACAGGGCGGAGACAGAGACAGAGACAGAGACAGAGACATAGACAGAGACAGAGACAGAGACAGAGACAGAGACGGAGACAAAGACAGAGACAGAGACAGAGACGGAGACAGAGGCAGAGACAGAGCCAGGGATAGAGACGGAGATAGAGACAGAGGAAGAGACAGCGACAGAGACAGAGACAGAGACAGAGACAGAGACAGAGACAGAGACAGAGACAGAGACAGAGACAGAGACAGAGACAGAGACAGAGACAGATACAGAGACAGAGACAGAGACAGAGACAGAGACAGAGACAGAGACAGAGGAAGAGGCAGCGACAGAGGAAGAGACAGAGACAGAGACAGAGACAGAGACAGAGGAAGAGACAGCGACAGAGACAGCGACAGAGGCAGAGACAGAGACAGAGACAGAGACAGAGACAGTGACAGAGACAGAGACAGAGACAGAGACAGAGACAGAGACAGAGACAGAGACAGAGACAGAGACAGAGACAGAGACAGAGACAGAGACAGAGACAGAGACAGAGACAGAGAAAGAGACAGAGACAGAGACAGAGACAGAGACAGAGACAGAGACAGAGACAGAGACAGAGACAGAGACAGAGACAGAGACAGAGACAGAGACAGAGGAAGAGGCAGCGACAGAGGAAGAGACAGAGACAGAAACAGAGACAGAGACAGAGGAAGAGACAGCGACAGAGACAGCGACAGAGGCGGAGACAGAGACAGAGACAGAGACAGAGACAGTGACAGAGACAGAGACAGAGACAGAGACAGAGACAGAGACAGAGACAGAGACAGATACAGAGACAGAGACAGAGACAGAGACAGAGACAGAGACAGAGACGGAGACAGAGGCAAATAGACACAGATTCAGGGAAAGAGACACAGAGACAGAGTCACCGAGACAGAGACACAGAGACAGGGGCAGAGACACAGAGACAGAGACCCAGAGACAGAGACAGAGACAGACACATAAACAGAGACAGAGACAGAGGCAGAGACAGAGACAGAGACAGAGACAGAGACAGAGATGAAGACGGCGACGGAGACAGAGACAGGGACAGAGCCAGACACAGAAACGGACACAGAGCCAGACACAGAAACGGAGACAGAGACAGAGACATTGACATGGGCAGAGACAGAGACAGAGACGGAGGCAGAGACAGAGACAGAGACAGAGACAGAGACAGAGACAGAGACAGAGACAGAGACAGAGACAGAGACAGAGACAGAGACAGAGACAGAGACAGAGACAGAGACAGAGACAGAGACAGAGACAGAGACAGAGACAGAGACAGAGACAGAGACGGAGGCAGAGACAGAGACAGAGAGAGAGACAGAGACAGCGACAGAGGCAGAGACAGAGACAGAGACAGAGACAGAGACAGAGGCAGAGACAGAGACAGAGACAGAGACAGAGACGGAGACAAAGACCGAGACAGACGCAGGGACTGAGACAGAGGCAGAGACAGAGACAGAGACAGAGATAGAGACAGGGCGGAGACAGAGACAGAGACAGAGACAGAGACATAGACAGAGACAGAGACAGAGACAGAGACAGAGACGGAGACAAAGACAGAGACAGAGACAGAGACGGAGACAGAGGCAGAGACAGAGCCAGGGATAGAGACGGAGATAGAGACAGAGGAAGAGACAGCGACAGAGACAGAGACAGAGACAGAGACAGAGACAGAGACAGAGACAGAGACAGAGACAGAGACAGAGACAGAGACAGAGACAGATACAGAGACAGAGACAGAGACAGAGACAGAGACAGAGACAGAGACAGAGGAAGAGGCAGCGACAGAGGAAGAGACAGAGACAGAGACAGAGACAGAGACAGAGACAGATACAGAGACAGAGACAGAGACAGAGACAGAGACAGAGACAGAGACAGAGGAAGAGGCAGCGACAGAGGAAGAGACAGAGACAGAGACAGAGACAGAGACAGAGACAGAGACAGAGACAGAGACAGAGACAGAGACAGAGACAGAGACAGAGACAGAGACAGAGACAGAGACAGAGACAGAGACAGAGACAGAGACAGAGACAGAGACAGAGACAGAGACAGAGACGGAGGCAGAGACAGAGACAGAGAGAGAGACAGAGACAGCGACAGAGGCAGAGACAGAGACAGAGACAGAGACAGAGACAGAGGCAGAGACAGAGACAGAGACAGGGACAGAGACAGAGACAGAGACAGAGACAGAGACAGAGACAGAGACGGAGACAAAGACAGAGACAGAGACAGAGACGGAGACAGAGGCAGAGACAGAGCCAGGGATAGAGACGGAGATAGAGACAGAGGAAGAGACATCGACAGAGACAGAGACAGAGACAGAGACAGAGACAGAGACAGAGATAGAGAGAGAGACAGAGACAGAGACAGAGACAGAGACAGAGACAGAGACAGAGACACAGACAGAGACAGAGACAGAGACGGAGACAAAGACCGAGACAGAGGCAGAGACACAGACAGAGACAGAGACAGAGACAAAGACGGAGACAGAGACAGAGACTGAGACAGAGACAGGGACAGAGACAGAGACAGAGACAGTGACAGAGACACAGAGACAGAGACAGAGACACAGAGGGAGACAGAGACGGAGGCAGAGACAGAGACAGAGGCAGAGACAGAGCCAGGAACAGAGACGGAGAAAGAGACAGAGGAAGAGACAGCGACAGAGGCAGAGACAGAGACAGAGGCAGTGACAGAGACAGAGACAGAGACAGAGACAGAGACAGAGACAGAGACAGAGACAGAGACAGAGACAGAGACAGAGACTGAGACAGAGACAGAGACAGAGACGGAGACGGAGATAGAGGCAGAGACAGAGATAGAGACAGAGACAGAGACAGAGACAGAGACAGAGACAGAGACAGAGACAGAGACAGAGACAGAGACAGAGACAGAGACAGAGACAGAGACAGAGACAGAGACAGAGACAGATACAGAGACAGAGACAGAGACAGAGACAGAGACAGAGACAGAGACAGAGGAAGAGGCAGCGACAGAGGAAGAGACAGAGTCAGAGACAGAGACAGAGACAGAGGAAGAGACAGCGACAGAGACAGCGACAGAGGCAGAGACAGAGACAGAGACAGAGACAGAGACAGAGACAGTGACAGAGACAGAGACAGAGACAGAGACAGAGACAGAGACAGAGACAGAGACAGAGACAGAGACAGAGACAGAGACAGAGACAGAGACAGAGACAGAGACAGAGACAGAGACAGAGACAGAGACAGAGACAGAGACAGAGACAGAGACAGAGACAGAGACAGAGACAGAGACAGAGACAGAGACAGAGGCAGAGACAGAGACAGAGACAGAGACAGAGACGGATGCAGAGACAGAGACAGAGACAGAGACAGAGACAGAGACAGAGACAGAGACAGAGACAGAGACAGAGACGGAGGCAGAGACAGAGACAGAGAGAGAGACAGAGACAGAGAGAGAGACAGAGACAGCGACAGAGGCAGAGACAGAGACAAAGACGGAGACAGAGACAGAGACTGAGACAGAGACAGGGACAGAGACAGAGACAGAGACAGTGACAGAGACAGAGACAGAGACAGAGACAGAGACAGAGACAGAGACAGAGACAGAGACATAGAGAGACACAGAGACAGAGACAGAGACAGAGACAGAGACAGAGACAGAGACAGAGACAGAGACAGAGACAGAGACAGAGACAGAGACAGAGACAGAGACAGAGACAGAGACAGAGACAGAGACGGAGACAAAGACCGAGACAGAGGCAGAGACACAGACAGAGACAGAGACAGAGACAGAGACAGAGACAGAGGAAGAGGCAGCGACAGAGGAAGAGACAGAGACAGAGACAGAGACAGAGACAGAGGAAGAGACAGCGACAGAGACAGCGACAGAGAAAGAGACAGAGACAGAGACAGAGACAGAGACAGAGACAGAGACAGAGACAGAGACAGAGACAGAGACAGAGACAGAGATGAAGACGGCGACGGAGACAGAGACAGGGACAGAGCCAGGGATAGAGACGGAGATAGAGACAGAGGAAGAGACAGCGACAGAGACAGAGAAAGAGACAGAGACAGAGACAGAGACAGAGACAGAGACAGAGACAGAGACAGAGACAGAGACAGAGACAGAGACAGAGGAAGAGGCAGCGACAGAGATAGAGACAGAGACAGAGACAGAGACAGAGACAGAGACAGAGACGGAGACAAAGACAGAGACAGAGACAGAGACGGAGACAGAGGCAGAGACAGAGCCAGGGATAGAGACGGAGATAGAGACAGAGGAAGAGACAGCGACAGAGACAGAGACAGAGACAGAGACAGAGACAGAGACAGAGCCAGGGATAGAGACGGAGATAGAGACAGAGGAAGAGACAGCGACAGAGACAGAGAAAGAGACAGAGACAGAGACAGAGACAGAGACAGAGACAGAGACAGAGACAGAGGCAGTGACAGAGACAGAGACAGAGACAGAGACAGAGACAGAGACAGAGACAGAGACAGAGACTGAGACAGAGACAGAGACAGAGACGGAGACGGAGATAGAGGCAGAGACAGAGATAGAGACAGAGACAGAGACAGAGACAGAGACAGAGACAGAGACAGAGACAGAGACGGAGACAAAGACAGAGACAGAGACAGAGACGGAGACAGAGGCAGAGACAGAGCCAGGGATAGAGACGGAGATAGAGACAGAGGAAGAGACATCGACAGAGACAGAGACAGAGACAGAGACAGAGACAGAGACAGAGATAGAGACAGAGACAGAGACAGAGACAGAGACAGAGACAGAGACAGAGACAGAGACAGATACAGAGACAGAGACAGAGACAGAGACAGAGACAGAGACGGAGACAGAGGAAGAGGCAGCGACAGAGGAAGAGACAGAGACAGAGACAGAGACAGAGACAGAGGAAGAGACAGCGACAGAGACAGCGACAGAGGCAGAGACAGAGACAGAGACAGAGACAGAGACAGTGACAGAGACAGAGACAGAGACAGAGACAGAGACAGAGACAGAGACAGAGACAGAGACAGAGACAGAGACAGAGACAGAGACAGAGACAGAGACAGAGAAAGAGACAGAGACAGAGACAGAGACAGAGACAGAGACAGAGACAGAGACAGAGACAGAGACAGAGACAGAGACAGAGACAGAGGAAGAGGCAGCGACAGAGATAGAGACAGAGACAGAGACAGAGACAGAGACAGAGACAGAGACAGAGACAGAGACGGAGACAGAGACAGAGCCAGGGATAGAGACGGAGATAGAGACAGAGGAAGAGACAGCGACAGAGACAGAGAAAGAGACAGAGACAGAGACAGAGACAGAGACAGAGACAGAGACAGAGACAGAGACAGAGACAGAGGAAGTGGCAGCGACAGAGATAGAGACAGAGACAGAGACAGAGACAGAGACAGAGACAGAGACAGAGACGGAGACAAAGACAGAGACAGAGACAGAGACGGAGACAGAGGCAGAGACAGAGCCAGGGATAGAGACGGAGATAGAGACAGAGGAAGAGACAGCGACAGAGACAGAGACAGAGACAGAGACAGAGACAGAGACAGAGACAGAGACAGAGACAGAGATGAAGACGGCGACGGAGACAGAGACAGGGACAGAGCCAGACACAGAAACGGACACAGAGCCAGACACAGAAACGGAGACAGAGACAGAGACATTGACATGGGCAGAGACAGAGACAGAGACGGAGGCAGAGACAGAGACAGAGACAGAGACAGAGACAGAGACAGAGACAGAGACAGAGACAGAGACAGAGACGGAGACAGAGACAGAGACGGAGGCAGAGACAGA
>OX243798.1:1117500-1142500 GCA_945859595.2 Megachile willughbiella
AGACAGAGACAGCGACAGAGGCAGAGACAGAGACAAAGACGGAGACAGAGACAGAGACTGAGACAGAGGCAGGGACAGAGACAGAGACAGAGACAGTGACAGAGACAGAGACAGAGACAGAGACAGAGACAGAGACAGAGACAGAGACAGAGACAGAGACAGAGACAGAGACAGAGACAGAGACAGAGACAGAGACAGAGACGGAGACAGAGACAGAGACAGAAACGGAGACAAAGACCGTGACAGACGCAGGGACTGAGACAGAGGCAGAGACAGAGACAGAGACAGAGATAGAGACAGGGCAGAGACAGAGGCAGAGACAGAGACAGAGGCAGAGACAGAGACAGAGACAGAGACAGAGACAGAGACAGAGACAGAGACAGAGACAGAGACAGAGACAGAGACAGAGACAGAGACAGAGACAGAGACAGAGACAGAGACAGAGACAGAGACAGAGACAGAGACAGAGAGAGAGACAGAGACAGAGACAGAGACAGAGACAGAGACAGAGACAGAGACGGAGACAGAGACAGAGACAGAGACAGAGACGGAGACAAAGACCGAGACAGACGCAGGGACTGAGACAGAGGCAGAGACAGCGACAGAGATAGAGATAGAGGCAGACACAGAGACGGAGGCAGAGACAGAGACAGAGACAGAGACAGAGACTGAGACAGAGACAGAGACATAGAGACATAGGCACGGAGGCAGAGATGCAGAGACAGAGACAAAGAGGCAGAGGCAGAGACATACAGACAGAGACCCAGAGACAGAGACAGAGACACAGACGGAGACAGAGACGGAGGCAGAGACAGAGACAGAGGCAGAGACAGAGCCAGGGACAGAGACGGAGAAAGAGTCAGAGGAAGAGACAGCGACAGAGGCAGAGACAGAGACAGAGGCAGTGACAGAGACAGAGACAGAGACAGAGACAGAGACTGAGACAGAGACAGAGACAGAGACAGAGACAGAGACAGAGACAGAGACAGAGACAGAGACAGAGACAGAGACAGAGACAGAGACAGAGACAGAGACAGAGACAGAGACAGAGACAGAGACAGAGACAGAGACAGAGACAGAGACAGAGACAGAGACAGAGACAGAGACAGAGACAGAGACAGAGACAGAGACAGAGACAGAGACAGAGACAGAGACAGAGACAGAGACAGAGACAGAGACAGAGACAGAGACAGAGACAGAGGCAGTGACAGAGACAGAGACAGAGACAGAGACAGAGACAGAGACAGAGACTGAGACAGAGACAGAGACAGAGACGGAGACGGAGATAGAGGCAGAGACAGAGATAGAGACAGAGACAGAGACAGAGACAGAGACAGAGACAGAGACAGAGACGGAGACAAAGACAGAGACAGAGACAGAGACGGAGACAGAGGCAGAGACAGAGCCAGGGATAGAGACGGAGATAGAGACAGAGGAAGAGACAGCGACAGAGACAGAGACAGAGACAGAGACAGAGACAGAGACAGAGACAGAGGCAGAGACAGAGACAGAGACAGAGACAGAGACAGAGACAGATACAGAGACAGAGACAGAGACAGAGACAGAGACAGAGACAGAGACAGAGGAAGAGGCAGCGACAGAGGAAGAGACAGAGACAGAGACAGAGACAGAGGAAGAGACAGCGGCAGAGACAGCGACAGAGGCAGAGACAGAGACAGAGACAGAGACAGAGACAGTGACAGAGACAGAGACAGAGACAGAGACAGAGACAGAGACAGAGACAGAGACAGAGACAGAGACAGAGACAGAGACAGAGACAGAGACGGAGACAGAGACAGACACAGAGATAGAGACAGAGACGGAGACAAAGACCGAGACAGACGCAGGGACTGAGACAGAGGCAGAGACAGCGACAGAGACTGAGATAGAGGCAGAGACAGAGACAGAGACAGAGACAGAGACAGAGACAGAGACAGAGACAGAGACAGAGACAGAGACAGAGACAGAGACAGAGACAGAGACAGAGACAGAGACAGAGACAGAGACAGAGACAGAGACAGAGACAGAGACAGAGACAGAGACAGAGACAGAGACGGAGGCAGAGACAGAGACAGAGAGAGAGACAGAGACAGCGACAGAGGCAGAGACAGAGACAAAGACGGAGACAGAGACAGAGACTGAGACAGAGACAGGGACAGAGACAGAGACAGAGACAGTGACAGAGACAGAGACAGAGACAGAGACGGAGACAGAGACAGAGACAGAGACAGAGACAGAGACAGAGACAGAGACAGAGACAGAGACAGAGACAGAGGCAGAGACAGAGACAGAGGCAGAGACAGAGACAGAGGCAGAGACAGAGACAGAGGCAGTGACAGAGACAGAGACAGAGACAGAGACAGAGACAGAGACAGAGACAGAGACAGAGACTGAGACAGAGACAGAGACAGAGACAGAGACGGAGACGGAGATAGAGGCAGAGACAGAGATAGAGACAGAGACAGAGACAGAGACAGAGACAGGGAGAGAGACAGAGACAGAGACAGAGACAGAGACAGAGACGGAGACAAAGACCGAGACAGACGCAGGGACTGAGACAGAGGCAGAGACAGAGACAGAGACAGAGACGGAGACAAAGACCGAGACAGACGCAGGGACTGAGACAGAGGCAGAGACAGAGACAGAGACAGAGATAGAGACAGGGCGGAGACAGAGACAGAGACAGAGACAGAGACATAGACAGAGACAGAGACAGAGACAGAGACAGAGACGGAGACAAAGACAGAGACAGAGACAGAGACGGAGACAGAGGCAGAGACAGAGCCAGGGATAGAGACGGAGATAGAGACAGAGGAAGAGACAGCGACAGAGACAGAGACAGAGACAGAGACAGAGACAGAGACAGAGACAGAGACAGAGACAGAGACAGAGACAGAGACAGAGACAGAGACAGAGACAGATACAGAGACAGAGACAGAGACAGAGACAGAGACAGAGACAGAGGCAGAGGAAGAGGCAGCGACAGAGGAAGAGACAGAGACAGAGACAGAGACAGAGACAGAGGAAGAGACAGCGACAGAGACAGCGACAGAGGCAGAGACAGAGACAGAGACAGAGACAGAGACAGTGACAGAGACAGAGACAGAGACAGAGACAGAGACAGAGACAGAGACAGAGACAGAGACAGAGACAGAGACAGAGACAGAGACAGAGACAGAGACAGAGACAGAGACAGAGACAGAGACAGAGACAGAGACAGAGAAAGAGACAGAGACAGAGACAGAGACAGAGACAGAGACAGAGACAGAGACAGAGACAGAGACAGAGACAGAGACAGAGACAGAGACAGAGACAGAGGAAGAGGCAGCGACAGAGGAAGAGACAGAGACAGAAACAGAGACAGAGACAGAGGAAGAGACAGCGACAGAGACAGCGACAGAGGCGGAGACAGAGACAGAGACAGAGACAGAGACAGTGACAGAGACAGAGACAGAGACAGAGACAGAGACAGAGACAGAGACAGAGACAGATACAGAGACAGAGACAGAGACAGAGACAGAGACAGAGACAGAGACGGAGACAGAGGCAAATAGACACAGATTCAGGGAAAGAGACACAGAGACAGAGTCACCGAGACAGAGACACAGAGACAGGGGCAGAGACACAGAGACAGAGACCCAGAGACAGAGACAGAGACAGACACATAAACAGAGACAGAGACAGAGGCAGAGACAGAGACAGAGACAGAGACAGAGACAGAGATGAAGACGGCGACGGAGACAGAGACAGGGACAGAGCCAGACACAGAAACGGACACAGAGCCAGACACAGAAACGGAGACAGAGACAGAGACATTGACATGGGCAGAGACAGAGACAGAGACGGAGGCAGAGACAGAGACAGAGACAGAGACAGAGACAGAGACAGAGACAGAGACAGAGACAGAGACAGAGACAGAGACAGAGACAGAGACAGAGACAGAGACAGAGACAGAGACAGAGACAGAGACAGAGACAGAGACGGAGGCAGAGACAGAGACAGAGAGAGAGACAGAGACAGCGACAGAGGCAGAGACAGAGACAGAGACAGAGACAGAGACAGAGGCAGAGACAGAGACAGAGACAGGGACAGAGACAGAGACAGAGACAGAGACAGAGACAGAGACACAGACAGAGATAGAGACAGAGACGGAGACAAAGACCGAGACAGAGGCAGAGACACAGACAGAGACAGAGACAGAGACAAAGACGGAGACAGAGACAGAGACTGAGACAGAGACAGGGACAGAGACAGAGACAGAGACAGTGACAGAGACACAGAGACAGAGACAGAGACACAGAGGGAGACAGAGACGGAGGCAGAGACAGAGACAGAGGCAGAGACAGAGCCAGGAACAGAGACGGAGAAAGAGACAGAGGAAGAGACAGCGACAGAGGCAGAGACAGAGACAGAGGCAGTGACAGAGACAGAGACAGAGACAGAGACAGAGACAGAGACAGAGACAGAGACAGAGACAGAGACAGAGACAGAGACAGAGACAGAGACAGAGACTGAGACAGAGACAGAGACAGAGACGGAGACGGAGATAGAGGCAGAGACAGAGACGGAGACGGAGATAGAGGCAGAGACAGAGATAGAGACAGAGACAGAGACAGAGACAGAGACAGAGACAGAGACAGAGACATAGAGAGACACAGAGACAGAGACAGAGGCAGTGACGGAGACAAAGACCGAGACAGACGCAGGGACTGAGACAGAGGCAGAGACAGAGACAGAGACAGAGATAGAGACAGGGCGGAGACAGAGACAGAGACAGAGACAGAGACATAGACAGAAACAGAGACAGAGACGGAGACAGAGACGGAGACAAAGACAGAGACAGAGACAGAGACGGAGACAGAGGCAGAGACAGAGCCAGGGATAGAGACGGAGATAGAGACAGAGGAAGAGACAGCGACAGAGACAGAGACAGAGACAGAGACAGAGACAGAGACAGAGACAGAGACAGAGACAGAGACAGAGACAGAGACAGAGACAGATACAGAGACAGAGACAGAGACAGAGACAGAGACAGAGACAGAGACAGAGGAAGAGGCAGCGACAGAGGAAGAGACAGAGTCAGAGACAGAGACAGAGACAGAGGAAGAGACAGCGACAGAGACAGCGACAGAGGCAGAGACAGAGACAGAGACAGAGACAGAGACAGAGACAGTGACAGAGACAGAGACAGAGACAGAGACAGAGACAGAGACAGAGACAGAGACAGAGACAGAGACAGAGACAGAGACAGAGACAGAGACAGAGACAGAGACAGAGACAGAGACAGAGACAGAGGCAGAGACAGAGACAGAGACAGAGACAGAGACGGATGCAGAGACAGAGACAGAGACAGAGACAGAGACAGAGACAGAGACAGAGACAGAGACAGAGACAGAGACAGAGACGGAGGCAGAGACAGAGACAGAGAGAGAGACAGAGACAGAGAGAGAGACAGAGACAGCGACAGAGGCAGAGACAGAGACAAAGACGCAGACAGAGACAGAGACTGAGACAGAGACAGGGACAGAGACAGAGACAGAGACAGTGACAGAGACAGAGACAGAGACAGAGACAGAGACAGAGACAGAGACAGAGACAGAGACATAGAGACAGGGGCAGAGACACAGAGACAGAGACCCAGAGACAGAGACAGAGACAGACACATAAACAGAGACAGAGACAGAGGCAGAGACAGAGACAGAGACAGAGACAGAGACAGAGATGAAGACGGCGACGGAGACAGAGACAGGGACAGAGCCAGACACAGAAACGGACACAGAGCCAGACACAGAAACGGAGACAGAGACAGAGACATTGACATGGGCAGAGACAGAGACAGAGACGGAGGCAGAGACAGAGACAGAGACAGAGACAGAGACAGAGACAGAGACAGAGACAGAGACTGAGACAGAGACAGGGACAGAGACAGAGACAGAGACAGTGACAGAGACACAGAGACACAGAGACAGAGACAGAGACACAGAGGGAGACAGAGACGGAGGCAGAGACAGAGACAGAGGCAGAGACAGAGCCAGGAACAGAGACGGAGAAAGAGACAGAGGAAGAGACAGCGACAGAGGCAGAGACAGAGACAGAGGCAGTGACAGAGACAGAGACAGAGACAGAGACAGAGACAGAGACAGAGACAGAGACAGAGACAGAGACAGAGACAGAGACAGAGACTGAGACAGAGACAGAGACAGAGACAGAGACAGAAACAGAGACAGAGACAGAGACAGAGACAGAGACAGAGACAGAGACAGAGACAGAGACAGAGACGGAGACAGAGGCAAATAGACACAGATTCAGGGAAAGAGACACAGAGACAGAGTCACCGAGACAGAGACACAGAGACAGGGGCAGAGACACAGAGACAGAGACCCAGAGACAGAGACAGAGACAGACACATAAACAGAGACAGAGACAGAGACAGAGACAGAGACAGAGACAGAGACAGAGACAGAGATGAAGACGGCGACGGAGACAGAGACAGGGACAGAGCCAGACACAGAAACGGACACAGAGCCAGACACAGAAACGGAGACAGAGACAGAGACATTGACATGGGCAGAGACAGAGACAGAGACGGAGGCAGAGACAGAGACAGAGACAGAGACAGAGACAGAGACAGAGACAGAGACAGAGACAGAGACAGAGACAGAGACAGAGACAGAGACAGAGACAGAGACAGAGACAGAGACAGAGACAGAGACAGATACAGAGACAGAGACAGAGACAGAGACAGAGACAGAGACAGAGACGGAGACAGAGGCAAATAGACACAGATTCAGGGAAAGAGACACAGAGACAGAGTCACCGAGACAGAGACACAGAGACAGGGGCAGAGACACAGAGACAGAGACCCAGAGACAGAGACAGAGACAGACACATAAACAGAGACAGAGACAGAGGCAGAGACAGAGACAGAGACAGAGACAGAGACAGAGATGAAGACGGCGACGGAGACAGAGACAGGGACAGAGCCAGACACAGAAACGGACACAGAGCCAGACACAGAAACGGAGACAGAGACAGAGACATTGACATGGGCAGAGACAGAGACAGAGACGGAGGCAGAGACAGAGACAGAGACAGAGACAGAGACAGAGACAGAGACAGAGACAGAGACAGAGACAGAGACAGAGACAGAGACAGAGACAGAGACAGAGACAGAGACAGAGACAGAGACAGAGACAGAGACAGAGACAGAGACAGAGACAGAGACAGAGACGGAGGCAGAGACAGAGACAGAGAGAGAGACAGAGACAGCGACAGAGGCAGAGACAGAGACAGAGACAGAGACAGAGACAGAGGCAGAGACAGAGACAGAGACAGGGACAGAGACAGAGACAGAGACAGAGACAGAGACAGAGACGGAGACAAAGACCGAGACAGAGGCAGAGACACAGACAGAGACAGAGACAGAGACAAAGGCAGAGAGAGAGACAGAGACAGAGACAGAGGCAGAGACAGACACAGAGACGGAGGCAGAGACAGAGACAGAGACAGAGACAGAGACAGAGACAGAGACAGAGACAGAGACAGAGACAGAGACAGAGACAGAGACAGAGACGGAGGCAGAGACAGAGACAGAGAGAGAGACAGAGACAGCGACAGAGGCAGAGACAGAGACAGAGACAGAGACAGAGACAGAGGCAGAGACAGAGACAGAGACAGGGACAGAGACAGAGACAGAGACAGAGACAGAGACAGAGACACAGACAGAGACAGAGACAGAGACGGAGACAAAGACCGAGACAGAGGCAGAGACACAGACAGAGACAGAGACAGAGACAGAGACAAAGACGGAGACAGAGACAGAGACTGAGACAGAGACAGGGACAGAGACAGAGACAGAGACAGTGACAGAGACACAGAGACAGAGACAGAGACACAGAGGGAGACAGAGACGGAGGCAGAGACAGAGACAGAGGCAGAGACAGAGCCAGGAACAGAGACGGAGAAAGAGACAGAGGAAGAGACAGCGACAGAGGCAGAGACAGAGACAGAGGCAGTGACAGAGACAGAGACAGAGACAGAGACAGAGACAGAGACAGAGACAGAGACAGAGACAGAGACAGAGACTGAGACAGAGACAGAGACAGAGACAGAGACAGAAACAGAGACAGAGACAGAGACAGAGACAGAGACAGAGACAGAGACAGAGACAGAGACAGAGACGGAGACAGAGGCAAATAGACACAGATTCAGGGAAAGAGACACAGAGACAGAGTCACCGAGACAGAGACACAGAGACAGGGGCAGAGACACAGAGACAGAGACCCAGAGACAGAGACAGAGACAGACACATAAACAGAGACAGAGACAGAGACAGAGACAGAGACAGAGACAGAGACAGAGACAGAGATGAAGACGGCGACGGAGACAGAGACAGGGACAGAGCCAGACACAGAAACGGACACAGAGCCAGACACAGAAACGGAGACAGAGACAGAGACATTGACATGGGCAGAGACAGAGACAGAGACGGAGGCAGAGACAGAGACAGAGACAGAGACAGAGACAGAGACAGAGACAGAGACAGAGACAGAGACAGAGACAGAGACAGAGACAGAGACAGAGACAGAGACAGAGACAGAGACAGAGACAGAGACAGATACAGAGACAGAGACAGAGACAGAGACAGAGACAGAGACAGAGACGGAGACAGAGGCAAATAGACACAGATTCAGGGAAAGAGACACAGAGACAGAGTCACCGAGACAGAGACACAGAGACAGGGGCAGAGACACAGAGACAGAGACCCAGAGACAGAGACAGAGACAGACACATAAACAGAGACAGAGACAGAGGCAGAGACAGAGACAGAGACAGAGACAGAGACAGAGATGAAGACGGCGACGGAGACAGAGACAGGGACAGAGCCAGACACAGAAACGGACACAGAGCCAGACACAGAAACGGAGACAGAGACAGAGACATTGACATGGGCAGAGACAGAGACAGAGACGGAGGCAGAGACAGAGACAGAGACAGAGACAGAGACAGAGACAGAGACAGAGACAGAGACAGAGACAGAGACAGAGACAGAGACAGAGACAGAGACAGAGACAGAGACAGAGACAGAGACAGAGACAGAGACGGAGGCAGAGACAGAGACAGAGAGAGAGACAGAGACAGCGACAGAGGCAGAGACAGAGACAGAGACAGAGACAGAGACAGAGGCAGAGACAGAGACAGAGACAGGGACAGAGACAGAGACAGAGACAGAGACAGAGACAGAGACGGAGACAAAGACCGAGACAGAGGCAGAGACACAGACAGAGACAGAGACAGAGACAAAGGCAGAGAGAGAGACAGAGACAGAGACAGAGGCAGAGACAGACACAGAGACGGAGGCAGAGACAGAGACAGAGACAGAGACAGAGACTGAGACAGAGACAGAGACATAGAGACATAGGCACGGAGGCAGAGATGCAGAGACAGAGACAAAGAGGCAGAGGCAGAGACATACAGACAGAGACACAGAGACAGAGACAGAGACACAGAGGGAGACAGAGACGGAGGCAGAGACAGAGACAGAGACAGAGACAGAGACAGAGACAGAGACAGAGACAGAGACGGAGGCAGAGACAGAGACAGAGAGAGAGACAGAGACAGCGACAGAGGCAGAGACAGAGACAGAGACAGAGACAGAGACAGAGGCAGAGACAGAGACAGAGACAGGGACAGAGACGGAGACAGAGGCAAATAGACACAGATTCAGGGAAAGAGACACAGAGACAGAGTCACCGAGACAGAGACACAGAGACAGGGGCAGAGACACAGAGACAGAGACCCAGAGACAGAGACAGAGACAGACACATAAACAGAGACAGAGACAGAGGCAGAGACAGAGACAGAGACAGAGACAGAGACAGAGATGAAGACGGCGACGGAGACAGAGACAGGGACAGAGCCAGACACAGAAACGGACACAGAGCCAGACACAGAAACGGAGACAGAGACAGAGACATTGACATGGGCAGAGACAGAGACAGAGACGGAGGCAGAGACAGAGACAGAGACAGAGACAGAGACAGAGACAGAGACAGAGACAGAGACAGAGACAGAGACAGAGACAGAGACAGAGACAGAGACAGAGACAGAGACAGAGACAGAGACAGAGACAGAGACAGAGACAGAGACAGAGACAGAGACAGAGACGGAGGCAGAGACAGAGACAGAGAGAGAGACAGAGACAGCGACAGAGGCAGAGACAGAGACAGAGACAGAGACAGAGACAGAGGCAGAGACAGAGACAGAGACAGGGACAGAGACAGAGACAGAGACAGAGACAGAGACAGAGACAGAGACAGAGACAGAGACAGAGACAGAGACAGAGACAGAGACGGAGACAGAGGCAAATAGACACAGATTCAGGGAAAGAGACACAGAGACAGAGTCACCGAGACAGAGACACAGAGACAGGGGCAGAGACACAGAGACAGAGACCCAGAGACAGAGACAGAGACAGACACATAAACAGAGACAGAGACAGAGACAGAGACAGAGACAGAGACAGAGACAGAGACAGAGATGAAGACGGCGACGGAGACAGAGACAGGGACAGAGCCAGACACAGAAACGGACACAGAGCCAGACACAGAAACGGAGACAGAGACAGAGACATTGACATGGGCAGAGACAGAGACAGAGACGGAGGCAGAGACAGAGACAGAGACAGAGACAGAGACAGAGACAGAGACAGAGACAGAGACAGAGACAGAGACAGAGACAGAGACAGAGACAGAGACAGAGACAGAGACAGAGACAGAGACAGAGACAGAGACAGATACAGAGACAGAGACAGAGACAGAGACAGAGACAGAGACAGAGACGGAGACAGAGGCAAATAGACACAGATTCAGGGAAAGAGACACAGAGACAGAGTCACCGAGACAGAGACACAGAGACAGGGGCAGAGACACAGAGACAGAGACCCAGAGACAGAGACAGAGACAGACACATAAACAGAGACAGAGACAGAGGCAGAGACAGAGACAGAGACAGAGACAGAGACAGAGATGAAGACGGCGACGGAGACAGAGACAGGGACAGAGCCAGACACAGAAACGGACACAGAGCCAGACAAAGAAACGGAGACAGAGACAGAGACATTGACATGGGCAGAGACAGAGACAGAGACGGAGGCAGAGACAGAGACAGAGACAGAGACAGAGACAGAGACAGAGACAGAGACAGAGACAGAGACAGAGACAGAGACAGAGACAGAGACAGAGACAGAGACAGAGACAGAGACAGAGACAGAGACAGAGACAGAGACAGAGACAGAGACGGAGGGAGAGACAGAGACAGAGAGAGAGACAGAGACAGCGACAGAGGCAGAGACAGAGACAGAGACAGAGACAGAGACAGAGGCAGAGACAGAGACAGAGACAGGGACAGAGACAGAGACAGAGACAGAGACAGAGACAGAGACACAGACAGAGACAGAGACAGAGACGGAGACAAAGACCGAGACAGAGGCAGAGACACAGACAGAGACAGAGACAGAGACAAAGACGGAGACAGAGACAGAGACTGAGACAGAGACAGGGACAGAGACAGAGACAGAGACAGTGACAGAGACACAGAGACAGAGACAGAGACACAGAGGGAGACAGAGACGGAGGCAGAGACAGAGACAGAGGCAGAGACAGAGCCAGGAACAGAGACGGAGAAAGAGACAGAGGAAGAGACAGCGACAGAGGCAGAGACAGAGACAGAGGCAGTGACAGAGACAGAGACAGAGACAGAGACAGAGACAGAGACAGAGACAGAGACAGAGACAGAGACAGAGACAGAGACAGAGACAGAGACAGAGACAGAGACAGAGACAGAGACATAGAGAGACACAGAGACAGAGACAGAGGCAGTGACGGAGACAAAGACCGAGACAGACGCAGGGACTGAGACAGAGGCAGAGACAGAGACAGAGACAGAGATAGAGACAGGGCGGAGACAGAGACAGAGACAGAGACAGAGACATAGACAGAAACAGAGACAGAGACGGAGACAGAGACGGAGACAAAGACAGAGACAGAGACAGAGACGGAGACAGAGGCAGAGACAGAGCCAGGGATAGAGACGGAGATAGAGACAGAGGAAGAGACAGCGACAGAGACAGAGACAGAGACAGAGACAGAGACAGAGACAGAGACAGAGACAGAGACAGAGACAGAGACAGAGACAGAGACAGAGACAGAGACAGAGACAGAGACAGATACAGAGACAGAGACAGAGACAGAGACAGAGACAGAGACAGAGACAGAGACAGAGACAGAGGAAGAGGCAGCGACAGAGGAAGAGACAGAGTCAGAGACAGAGACAGAGACAGAGGAAGAGACAGCGACAGAGACAGCGACAGAGGCAGAGACAGGGACAGAGACAGAGACAGAGACAGAGACAGTGACAGAGACAGAGACAGAGACAGAGACAGAGACAGAGACAGAGACAGAGACAGAGACAGAGACAGAGACAGAGACAGAGACAGAGACAGAGACAGAGACAGAGACAGAGACAGAGACAGAGACAGAGACAGAGACAGAGACAGAGACAGAGACAGAGACAGAGACAGAGACAGAGACAGAGACAGAGACAGAGACAGAGACAGAGACAGAGACAGAGACAGAGACAGAGGCAGAGACAGAGACAGAGACAGAGACAGAGACGGATGCAGAGACAGAGACAGAGACAGAGACAGAGACAGAGACAGAGACAGAGACAGAGACAGAGACAGAGACGGAGGCAGAGACAGAGACAGAGAGAGAGACAGAGACAGAGAGAGAGACAGAGACAGCGACAGAGGCAGAGACAGAGACAAAGACGGAGACAGAGACAGAGACTGAGACAGAGACAGGGACAGAGACAGAGACAGAGACAGTGACAGAGACAGAGACAGAGACAGAGACAGAGACAGAGACAGAGACAGAGACAGAGACATAGAGAGACACAGGGACAGAGACAGAGACAGAGACAGAGACAGAGACAGAGACAGAGACAGAGACAGAGACAGAGACAGAGACAGAGACAGAGACAGAGACAGAGACAGAGACAGAGACAGAGACGGAGACAAAGACCGAGACAGAGGCAGAGACACAGACAGAGACAGAGACAGAGACAAAGGCAGAGAGAGAGACAGAGACAGAGACAGAGGCAGAGACAGACACAGAGACGGAGGCAGAGACAGAGACAGAGACAGAGACAGAGACTGAGACAGAGACAGAGACATAGAGACATAGGCACGGAGGCAGAGATGCAGAGACAGAGACAAAGAGGCAGAGGCAGAGACATACAGGCAGAGACACAGAGACAGAGACAGAGACACAGAGGGAGACAGAGACGGAGGCAGAGACAGAGACAGAGGCAGAGACAGAGCCAGGAACAGAGACGGAGAAAGAGACAGAGGAAGAGACAGCGACAGAGGCAGAGACAGAGACAGAGGCAGTGACAGAGACAGAGACAGAGACAGAGACAGAGACAGAGACAGAGACAGAGACAGAGACAGAGACAGAGACAGAGACAGAGACTGAGACAGAGACAGAGACAGAGACGGAGACGGAGATAGAGGCAGAGACAGAGATAGAGACAGAGACAGAGACAGAGACAGAGACAGAGACAGAGACAGAGACAGAGACAGAGACAGAGACAGAGACATAGAGAGACACAGAGACAGAGACAGAGGCAGAGACGGAGACAAAGACCGAGACAGACGCAGGGACTGAGACAGAGGCAGAGACAGAGACAGAGACAGAGATAGAGACAGGGCGGAGACAGAGACAGAGACAGAGACAGAGACATAGACAGAGACAGAGACAGAGACGGAGACAGAGACGGAGACAAAGACAGAGACAGAGACAGAGACGGAGACAGAGGCAGAGACAGAGCCAGGGATAGAGACGGAGATAGAGACAGAGGAAGAGACAGCGACAGAGACAGAGACAGAGACAGAGACAGAGACAGAGACAGAGACAGAGACAGAGACAGAGACAGAGACAGAGACAGAGACAGATACAGAGACAGAGACAGAGACAGAGACAGAGACAGAGACAGAGACAGAGGAAGAGGCAGCGACAGAGGAAGAGACAGAGACAGAGACAGAGACAGAGACAGAGGAAGAGACAGCGACAGAGACAGCGACAGAGGCAGAGACAGAGACAGAGACAGAGACAGAGAGAGAGACAGTGACAGAGACAGAGACAGAGACAGAGACAGAGACAGAAACAGAGACAGAGACAGAGACAGAGACAGAGACAGAGACAGAGACAGAGACAGAGACGGAGACAGAGGCAAATAGACACAGATTCAGGGAAAGAGACACAGAGACAGAGTCACCGAGACAGAGACACAGAGACAGGGGCAGAGACACAGAGACAGAGACCCAGAGACAGAGACAGAGACAGACACATAAACAGAGACAGAGACAGAGACAGAGACAGTGACAGAGACAGAGACAGAGATGAAGACGGCGACGGAGACAGAGACAGGGACAGAGCCAGACACAGAAACGGACACAGAGCCAGACACAGAAACGGAGACAGAGACAGAGACATTGACATGGGCAGAGACAGAGACAGAGACGGAGGCAGAGACAGAGACAGAGACAGAGACAGAGACAGAGACAGAGACAGAGACAGAGACAGAGACAGAGACAGAGACAGAGACAGAGACAGAGACAGAGACAGAGACAGAGACAGATACAGATACAGAGACGGAGGCAGAGACAGAGACAGAGAGAGAGACAGAGACAGCGACAGAGGCAGAGACAGAGACAGAGACAGAGACAGAGACAGAGGCAGAGACAGAGACAGAGACAGGGACAGAGACAGAGACAGAGACAGAGACAGCGACAGAGACAGAGACAGAGACAGAGACAGAGACAGAGACAGAGACAGAGACAGAGACAGAGACAGAGACAGAGACAGAGACAGAGGCAGAGACACTGAGTTGGAGACACAGAGACAGAGACAGAGACAGAGACAGAGACAGAGACAGAGACAGAGACAGAGACAGAGACAGAGACATAGACAGACACAGAGACAGAGACAGAGACAAAGACGGAGACAAAGACCGTGACAGACGCAGGGACAGAGACAGAGACATAGACAGAGACAGAGACAGAGACAGAGACGGAGACAGAGACAGAGACAGAGACAGAGACAGAGACAGAGACAGAGACAGAGACAGAGACAGAGACAGAGGCAGAGACAGAGCCAGGGACAGAGACGGAGAAAGAGACAGAGGAAGAGACAGCGACAGAGGCAGAGACAGAGACAGAGATAGTGACAGAGACAGAGACAGAGACAGAGACAGAGACAGAGACAGAGACAGAGACAGAGACAGAGACAGAGACTGAGACAGAGACAGAGACAGAGACGGAGACGGAGATAGAGGCAGAGACAGAGATAGAGACAGAGACAGAGACGGAGACAAAGACCGAGACAGACGCAGGGACTGAGACAGAGACAGAGACAGAGACAGAGACAGAGACAGAGACAGAGACAGAGACAGAGACAGAGACAGAGACAGAGACAGAGACAGAGACAGAGACAGAGACAGAGAAAGAGACAGAGACAGAGACAGAGACAGAGAGAGAGACAGAGACAGAGACAGAGACAGAGACAGAGACAGAGACAGAGGAAGAGGCAGCGACAGAGGAAGAGTCAGAGACAGAGACAGAGACAGAGACAGAGGAAGAGACAGCGACAGAGACAGCGACAGAGGCAGAGACAGAGACAGAGACAGAGACAGAGACAGTGACAGAGACAGAGACAGAGACAGAGACAGAGACAGAGACAGAGACAGAGACAGAGACAGAGACAGAGACAGAGACAGAGACAGAGACAGAGACAGAGACAGAGACGGAGACAGAGGCAAATAGACACAGATTCAGGGAAAGAGACACAGAGACAGAGTCACCGAGACAGAGACACAGAGACAGGGGCAGAGACACAGAGACAGAGACCCAGAGACAGAGACAGACACATAAACAGAGACAGAGACAGAGACAGAGACAGAGACAGAGACAGAGACAGAGACAGAGACAGAGACAGAGACAGAGACAGAGACGGAGGCAGAGACAGAGACAGAGAGAGAGACAGAGACAGCGACAGAGGAAGAGACAGAGACACTGAGATGGAGACACAGAGACAGAGACAGAGACAGAGACAGAGACAGAGACAGAGACAGAGACAGAGACAGAGACAGAGACATAGACAGACACAGAGACAGAGACAGAGACAGAGACGGAGACAAAGACCGTGACAGACGCAGGGACATAGACAGAGACAGAGACAGAGACAGAGACGGAGACAGAGACAGAGACAGAGACAGAGACAGAGACAGAGACAGAGACAGAGACAGACACAGAGACAGAGACAGACACAGAGACAGAGACAGAGACAGAGACAGAGACAGAGACAGAGACAGAGACAGAGACAGAGACAGAGACAGAGACAGAGACAGAGACAGAGACAGAGACCGAGACAGAGACAGAGACGGAGACAAAGACCGAGACAGACGCAGGGACTGAGACAGAGGCAGAGACAGCGACAGAGACAGAGATAGAGGCAGAGACAGAGACAGAGACAGAGACAGAGACAGAGACAGAGACAGAGACAGAGACAGAGACAGAGACAGAGACAGAGACAGAGACAGAGACAGAGACAGAGACAGAGACAGAGACAGAGACAGAGACAGAGACAGAGACAGAGACAGAGGCAGAGACAGAGACAGAGACAGAGACAGAGACAGAGACAGAGACAGAGACAGAGACAGAGGCAGAGACAGAGACAGAGACAGAGACAGAGACGGAGGCAGAGACAGAGACAGAGACAGAGACAGAGACAGAGACAGAGACAGAGACAGAGACAGAGACAGAGACGGAGGCAGAGACAGAGACAGAGAGAGAGACAGAGACAGAGAGAGAGACAGAGACAGCGACAGAGGCAGAGACAGAGACAAAGACGGAGACAGAGACAGAGACTGAGACAGAGACAGGGACAGAGACAGAGACAGAGACAGTGACAGAGACAGAGACAGAGACAGAGACAGAGACAGAGACAGAGACAGAGACAGAGACAGAGACAGAGACAGAGACAGAGACAGAGACAGAGACAGAGACAGAGACAGAGACAGAGACAGAGACAGAGACAGAGACAGAGACAGAGACAGAGACAGAGACAGAGACAGAGACAGAGACAGAGACAGAGACAGAGACAGAGACAGAGACAGAGGCAGAGACAGAGACAGAGACAGAGACAGAGACGGATGCAGAGACAGAGACAGAGACAGAGACAGAGACAGAGACAGAGACAGAGACAGAGACAGAGACAGAGACGGAGGCAGAGACAGAGACAGAGAGAGAGACAGAGACAGAGAGAGAGACAGAGACAGCGACAGAGGCAGAGACAGAGACAAAGACGGAGACAGAGACAGAGACTGAGACAGAGACAGGGACAGAGACAGAGACAGAGACAGTGACAGAGACAGAGACAGAGACAGAGACAGAGACAGAGACAGAGACAGAGACAGAGACATAGAGAGACACAGAGACAGAGACAGAGACAGAGACAGAGACAGAGACAGAGACAGAGACAGAGACAGAGACAGAGACAGAGACAGAGACAGAGACAGAGACAGAGACAGAGACAGAGACAGAGACGGAGACAAAGACCGAGACAGAGGCAGAGACACAGACAGAGACAGAGACAGAGACAAAGGCAGAGAGAGAGACAGAGACAGAGACAGAGGCAGAGACAGACACAGAGACGGAGGCAGAGACAGAGACAGAGACAGAGACAGAGACTGAGACAGAGACAGAGACATAGAGACATAGGCACGGAGGCAGAGATGCAGAGACAGAGACAAAGAGGCAGAGGCAGAGACATACAGACAGAGACACAGAGACAGAGACAGAGACACAGAGGGAGACAGAGACGGAGGCAGAGACAGAGACAGAGGCAGAGACAGAGCCAGGAACAGAGACGGAGAAAGAGACAGAGGAAGAGACAGCGACAGAGGCAGAGACAGAGACAGAGGCAGTGACAGAGACAGAGACAGAGACAGAGACAGAGACAGAGACAGAGACAGAGACAGAGACAGAGACAGAGACAGAGACAGAGACTGAGACAGAGACAGAGACAGAGACGGAGACGGAGATAGAGGCAGAGACAGAGATAGAGACAGAGACAGAGACAGAGACAGAGACAGAGACAGAGACAGAGACAGAGACAGAGACAGAGACAGAGACATAGAGAGACACAGAGACAGAGACAGAGGCAGAGACGGAGACAAAGACCGAGACAGACGCAGGGACTGAGACAGAGGCAGAGACAGAGACAGAGACAGAGATAGAGACAGGGCGGAGACAGAGACAGAGACAGAGACAGAGACATAGACAGAGACAGAGACAGAGACGGAGACAGAGACGGAGACAAAGACAGAGACAGAGACAGAGACGGAGACAGAGGCAGAGACAGAGCCAGGGATAGAGACGGAGATAGAGACAGAGGAAGAGACAGCGACAGAGACAGAGACAGAGACAGAGACAGAGACAGAGACAGAGACAGAGACAGAGACAGAGACAGAGACAGAGACAGAGACAGAGACAGATACAGAGACAGAGACAGAGACAGAGACAGAGACAGAGACAGAGACAGAGACAGAGGAAGAGGCAGCGACAGAGGAAGAGACAGAGACAGAGACAGAGACAGAGACAGAGGAAGAGACAGCGACAGAGACAGCGACAGAGGCAGAGACAGAGACAGAGACAGAGACAGAGAGAGAGACAGTGACAGAGACAGAGACAGAGACAGAGACAGAGACAGAAACAGAGACAGAGACAGAGACAGAGACAGAGACAGAGACAGAGACAGAGACAGAGACGGAGACAGAGGCAAATAGACACAGATTCAGGGAAAGAGACACAGAGACAGAGTCACCGAGACAGAGACACAGAGACAGGGGCAGAGACACAGAGACAGAGACCCAGAGACAGAGACAGAGACAGACACATAAACAGAGACAGAGACAGAGACAGAGACAGTGACAGAGACAGAGACAGAGATGAAGACGGCGACGGAGACAGAGACAGGGACAGAGCCAGACACAGAAACGGACACAGAGCCAGACACAGAAACGGAGACAGAGACAGAGACATTGACATGGGCAGAGACAGAGACAGAGACGGAGGCAGAGACAGAGACAGAGACAGAGACAGAGACAGAGACAGAGACAGAGACAGAGACAGAGACAGAGACAGAGACAGAGACAGAGACAGAGACAGAGACAGAGACAGAGACAGATACAGAGACGGAGGCAGAGACAGAGACAGAGAGAGAGACAGAGACAGCGACAGAGGCAGAGACAGAGACAGAGACAGAGACAGAGACAGAGGCAGAGACAGAGACAGAGACAGGGACAGAGACAGAGACAGAGACAGAGACAGCGACAGAGACAGAGACAGAGACAGAGACAGAGACAGAGACAGAGACAGAGACAGAGACAGAGACAGAGACAGAGACAGAGGCAGAGACACTGAGTTGGAGACACAGAGACAGAGACAGAGACAGAGACAGAGACAGAGACAGAGACAGAGACAGAGACAGAGACAGAGACATAGACAGACACAGAGACAGAGACAGAGACGGAGACAAAGACCGAGACAGACGCAGGGACTGAGACAGAGGCAGAGACAGCGACAGAGACAGAGATAGAGGCAGAGACAGAGACAGAGACAGAGACAGAGACAGAGACAGAGACAGAGACAGAGACAGAGACAGAGACAGAGACAGAGACAGAGACAGAGACAGAGACAGAGACAGAGACAGAGACAGAGACAGAGACAGAGACAGAGACAGAGACAGAGACAGAGACAGAGGCAGAGACAGAGACAGAGACAGAGACAGAGACAGAGACAGAGACAGAGACAGAGACAGAGGCAGAGACAGAGACAGAGACAGAGACAGAGACGGAGGCAGAGACAGAGACAGAGACAGAGACAGAGACAGAGACAGAGACAGAGACAGAGACAGAGACAGAGACGGAGGCAGAGACAGAGACAGAGAGAGAGACAGAGACAGAGAGAGAGACAGAGACAGCGACAGAGGCAGAGACAGAGACAAAGACGGAGACAGAGACAGAGACTGAGACAGAGACAGGGACAGAGACAGAGACAGAGACAGTGACAGAGACAGAGACAGAGACAGAGACAGAGACAGAGACAGAGACAGAGACAGAGACAGAGACAGAGACAGAGACAGAGACAGAGACAGAGACAGAGACAGAGACAGAGACAGAGACAGAGACAGAGACAGAGACAGAGACAGAGACAGAGACAGAGACACAGACAGAGACAGAGACAGAGACAAAGGCAGAGAGAGAGACAGAGACAGAGACAGAGGCAGAGACAGACACAGAGACGGAGGCAGAGACAGAGACAGAGAGAGAGACAGAGACAGCGACAGAGGAAGAGACAGAGACACTGAGATGGAGACACAGAGACAGAGACAGAGACAGAGACAGAGACAGAGACAGAGACAGAGACAGAGACAGAGACAGAGACAGAGACAGAGACATAGACAGACACAGAGACAGAGACAGAGACAGAGACGGAGACAAAGACCGTGACAGACGCAGGGACATAGACAGAGACAGAGACAGAGACAGAGACGGAGACAGAGACAGAGACAGAGACAGAGACAGAGACAGAGACAGAGACAGAGACAGAGACAGAGACAGAGACAGAGACAGAGACAGAGACAGACACAGAGACAGAGACAGAGACAGAGACAGAGACAGAGACAGAGACAGAGACAGAGACAGAGACAGAGACAGAGACAGAGACAGAGACAGAGACAGAGACAGAGACAGAGACAGAGACAGAGACCGAGACAGAGACAGAGACGGAGACAAAGACCGAGACAGACGCAGGGACTGAGACAGAGGCAGAGACAGCGACAGAGACAGAGATAGAGGCAGAGACAGAGACAGAGACAGAGACAGAGACAGAGACAGAGACAGAGACAGAGACAGAGACAGAGACAGAGACAGAGACAGAGACAGAGACAGAGACAGAGACAGAGACAGAGACAGAGACAGAGACAGAGACAGAGACAGAGACAGAGACAGAGGCAGAGACAGAGACAGAGACAGAGACAGAGACAGAGACAGAGACAGAGACAGAGACAGAGACAGAGACAGAGACAGAGACAGAGACAGAGACAGAGGCAGAGACAGAGACAGAGACAGAGACAGAGACGGAGGCAGAGACAGAGACAGAGACAGAGACAGAGACAGAGACAGAGACAGAGACAGAGACAGAGACAGAGACGGAGGCAGAGACAGAGACAGAGAGAGAGACAGAGACAGAGAGAGAGACAGAGACAGCGACAGAGGCAGAGACAGAGACAAAGACGGAGACAGAGACAGAGACAGAGACTGAGACAGAGACAGGGACAGAGACAGAGACAGAGACAGTGACAGAGACAGAGACAGAGACAGAGACAGAGACAGAGACAGAGACAGAGACAGAGACAGAGACAGAGACAGAGACAGAGACAGAGACAGAGACAGAGACAGAGACAGAGACAGAGACAGAGACAGAGACAGAGACACAGACAGAGACAGAGACAGAGACAAAGGCAGAGAGAGAGACAGAGACAGAGACAGAGGCAGAGACAGACACAGAGACGGAGGCAGAGACAGAGACAGAGACAGAGACAGAGACTGAGACAGAGACAGAGACATAGAGACATAGGCACGGAGGCAGAGATGCAGAGACAGAGACAAAGAGGCAGAGGCAGAGACATACAGACAGAGACACAGAGACAGAGACGGAGACAAAGACAGAGACAGAGACAGAGACGGAGACAGAGGCAGAGACAGAGCCAGGGATAGAGACGGAGATAGAGACACAGGAAGAGACAGCGACAGAGACAGAGACAGAGACAGAGACAGAGACAGAGACAGAGACAGAGACAGAGACAGAGACAGAGACAGAGACAGATACAGATACAGAGACAGAGACAGAGACAGAGACAGAGACAGAGACAGAGACAGAGGAAGAGGCAGCGACAGAGGAAGAGACAGAGACAGAGACAGAGACAGAGACAGAGGAAGAGACAGCGACAGAGACAGCGACAGAGGCAGAGACAGAGACAGAGACAGAGACAGAGACAGAGACAGAGACAGTGACAGAGACAGAGACAGAGACAGAGACAGAGACAGAAACAGAGACAGAGACAGAGACAGAGACAGAGACAGAGACAGAGACAGAGACAGAGACAGAGACAGAGAAAGAGACAGAGACAGAGACAGAGACAGAGACAGAGACAGAGACAGAGACAGAGACAGAGACAGAGGAAGAGGCAGCGACAGAGGAAGAGACAGAGACAGAGACAGAGACAGATACAGAGGAAGAGACAGCGACAGAGACAGCGACAGAGGCAGAGACAGAGACAGAGACAGAGACAGAGACAGTGACAGAGACAGAGACAGAGACAGAGACAGAGACAGAGACAGAGACAGAGACAGAGACAGAGACAGAGACAGAGACAGAGACAGAGACAGAGACGGAGACAGAGGCAAATAGACACAGATTCAGGGAAAGAGACACAGAGACAGAGTCACCGAGACAGAGACACAGAGACAGGGGCAGAGACACAGAGACAGAGACCCAGAGACAGAGACAGAGACAGACACATAAACAGAGACAGAGACAGAGACAGAGACAGAGACAGAGACAGAGACAGAGATGAAGACGGCGACGGAGACAGAGACAGGGACAGAGCCAGACACAGAAACGGACACAGAGCCAGACACAGAAACGGAGACAGAGACAGAGACATTGACATGGGCAGAGACAGAGACAGAGACGGAGGCAGAGACAGAGACAGAGACAGAGACAGAGACAGAGACAGAGACAGAGACAGAGACAGAGACAGAGACAGAGACAGAGACAGAGACAGAGACAGAGACGGAGGCAGAGACAGAGACAGAGAGAGAGACAGAGACAGCGACAGAGGCAGAGACAGAGACAGAGACAGAGACAGAGACAGAGGCAGAGACAGAGACAGAGGCAGGGACAGAGACAGAGACAGAGACAGAGACAGCGACAGAGACAGAGACGGAGACAGAGACAGAGACAGAGACAGAGACAGAGACAGAGACAGAGGCAGAGACACTGAGTTGGAGACACAGAGACAGAGACAGAGACAGAGACAGAGACAGAGACAGAGACAGAGACAGAGACATAGACAGACACAGAGACAGAGACAGAGACAGAGACAAAGACGGAGACAAAGACCGTGACAGACGCAGGGACAGAGACAGAGACATAGACAGAGACAGAGACAGAGACAGAGACAGAGACGGAGACAGAGACAGAGACAGAGACAGAGACAGAGACAGAGACAGAGACAGACACAGAGACAGGGACAGAGACAGAGACAGAGACAGGGACAGAGACAGAGACAGAGACAGAGACAGAGACAGAGACAGAGACAGAGACAGAGACAGAGACGGAGACAAAGACCGAGACAGAGGCAGAGACACAGACAGAGACAGAGACAGAGACAAAGACGGAGACAGAGACAGAGACTGAGACAGAGACAGGGACAGAGACAGAGACAGAGACAGTGACAGAGACAGAGACAGAGACAGAGACAGAGACAGAGACAGAGACAGAGACAGAGACAGAGACAGAGACAGAGACAGAGACAGAGACAGAGACAGTGGCGGAGACAAAGACCGAGACAGAGGCAGAGACACAGACAGAGACAGAGACAGAGACAAAGGCAGAGAGAGAGACAGAGACAGAGACAGAGGCAGAGACAGACACAGAGACGGAGGCAGAGACAGAGACAGAGACAGAGACAGAGACTGAGACAGAGACGGAGACATAGAGACATAGGCACGGAGGCAGAGATGCAGAGACAGAGACAAAGAGGCAGAGGCAGAGACATACAGACAGAGACCCAGAGACAGAGTCAGAGACACAGACAGAGACAGAGACAGAGACAAAGGCAGAGAGAGAGACAGAGACAGAGACAGAGACAGAGGCAGAGACAGAGACAGAGACAGAGACAGAGACGGAGGCAGAGACAGAGACAGAGACAGAGACAGAGACAGAGACAGAGACAGAGACGGAGGCAGAGACAGAGACAGAGAGAGAGACAGAGACAGAGAGAGAGACAGAGACAGCGACAGAGGCAGAGACAGAGACAAAGACGGAGACAGAGACAGAGACTGAGACAGAGACAGGGACAGAGACAGAGACAGAGACAGTGACAGAGACAGAGACAGAGACAGAGACAGAGACAGAGACAGAGACAGAGACAGAGACAGAGACAGAGACAGAGACAGAGACAGAGACAGAGACAGAGACAGAGACAGAGACAGAGACAGAGACAGAGACAGAGACACAGACAGAGACAGAGACAGAGACAAAGGCAGAGAGAGAGACAGAGACAGAGACAGAGGCAGAGACAGACACAGAGACGGAGGCAGAGACAGAGACAGAGACAGAGACAGAGACTGAGACAGAGACAGAGACATAGAGACATAGGCACGGAGGCAGAGATGCAGAGACAGAGACAAAGAGGCAGAGGCAGAGACATACAGACAGAGACACAGAGACAGAGACGGAGACAAAGACAGAGACAGAGACAGAGACGGAGGCAGAGGCAGAGACAGAGCCAGGGATAGAGACGGAGATAGAGACAGAGGAAGAGACAGCGACAGAGACAGAGACAGAGACAGAGACAGAGACAGAGACAGAGACAGATACAGAGACAGAGACAGAGACAGAGACAGAGACAGAGACAGAGACAGAGACAGAGACAGAGGAAGAGGCAGCGACAGAGGAAGAGACAGAGACAGAGACAGAGACAGAGACAGAGGAAGAGACAGCGACAGAGACAGCGACAGAGGCAGAGACAGAGACAGAGACAGAGATAGAGACAGGGCGGAGACAGAGACAGAGACAGAGACAGAGACA